>CM035839.1:258508083-258827998 GCA_020510985.1 Pholidichthys leucotaenia
TCCATCCTGCAGCACCTGGACTCCCCGGGAACCTACGCCAGGATCCTGTTTGTGGACTTCAGCTCCGCATTCAACACCATCCGCCCCGCTCTGCTCCGGGACAAGCTGTCCCTGCTCAACGTGCCTGACTCCCTCTGCAGGTGGATCATCGACTTCCTGACGGACCGGAGGCAGCATGTGCGGCTGGGAAAGACTGTCTCAGACTATACTAGCATCAGCACCGGATCACCCCAGGGCTGTGTACTTTCCCCCCTACTCTTCTCCCTTTACACCAACTCCTGCACCTCCAGCCACCAGTCTGTCAAGTTGATCAAGTTTGCGGACGACACCACCCTCATCGGGCTCATCTCCAACGGCGACGAGTCCGCCTACAGGAGAGAGGTGGCCCAGCTGGCGTCCTGGTGCAGCAATAACAACCTGCAGCTGAACGCTCTGAAGACAGTGGAGATGATTGTAGACTTCAGGAAAGTCACTACTCCTCTGCCCCCCCTCACCCTCTCAGGCTCTCCCATCACCACTGCTGATTCCTTCCGCTTCCTAGGCACTACCATCACCAGGGACCTCAAATGGGAGCTGACCATCAGCTCACTCATCAAAAAAGCCCAGCAGAGGATGTTCTTCCTGCGGCAGCTGAGGAAGCTCAAGCTACCCACCAAGATGTTAGTGCAGTTCTACACAGCCATCATCGAGTCCATCCTCACCACCTCCATAACCGTGTGGTACGCAGGAGCCACTGCCAGGGACAGACTAAGGCTGCAGCGCGTCGTGCGCACTGCTGAGAAGGTGATCGGCTGCAAGCTCCCATCTCTCCAGGATCTGTACATCTCCAGGACCCGGAGGCGTGCTGGCCGGATCATAGCCGATCCCTCACACCCTGGTCATGTACTGTTTGCCCCCCTCCCCTCTGGTAGAAGACTTCGGTCCATCCAGACTAAAACCTCCCGTCACATGAACAGCTTCTTCCCCTCTGCCATTAGACTGCTGAACACTAAGTGACTCTCGTGCACCATGTACAGCAGCTCAACCAGACTCATGTCAATCATCACTGTTTTCTTCCTGCATTACCGACTGCACTATATAGTTCTCCACAGTATCTGCTGCTGGCTAATATATATTTTAACTGTTGACCAGTATCACTTAATCTTATCCTACACTTTATTACATGTATAGTTTATTTCTCTTATCTTATCATGTTTAATGTTGCAGCATTGTACCGAGACAAATTCCTAGTTTGTGTACTACATGAACAATGGCAATAAACCTGATTCTGATTCTGATTCTGATTCTGAATATGGCCACCGATTAACATTTTTTTTGTTTCTTGACTACTAAGGCACCTAGAAAGCTGATGTTGGTGTCAAAACAGAGGTTTAAGGGGTCATACTATCTGTTTATTCCAATAAAAGTGTGTTTAAATGATTACATAATCGAGAAATCCAAGATGGCGGCCGGCTGTCATTTTCACATGCAATGGACTTTTTCATATCCGTCACCAAATGAGCTAAAAAAAGTCAAGTGAGGCTCCTGTGAACCATCCATTGTGTTCATTAGTGCCCTCATTGTCTATCAAGCTCAAAATGGCCCCCAGCCGCCATCTTGGAATACACTTTACGCAGGCACATTTTCCCTAGACCTTATGTTAATGCCACGCAAACGTCCAACTCAATTACATGTAGTCCACTATCAATCACCACATCACATCCAATGCTGGACCGGAGCCTCTTCGGTGAAAAGAGAGAGGCAGATGGAGATGGATCCCCCTGAACTGATTGATTGTCTCTTTCAAGATCTACCTCTAATTTATGCTTACGTTTCTCGGCTTGAGATAGACAACGCTTGTTAGATAACGTGGTGTAACATGTCTGGTGCATATAATGCCCTTTTGGCCCTTTGGCCCAATCAATATTCCCACATTGAAACCGATCAAGTCCTTTCCATCGTAGAGTTTTTTCACGAATTGAATTCCATTTTTGGTCCTTGGTATTATCCAAAGAGTCACTTTTGGTACATGGTTGACCACAGCATAGAATGCATTCGTATTCACCGGAAGACGTTGATGGTAATTCATCGTTGTCACTTGCAGTATCCATTTTATCCCTCACTTTATATGAATAAGTGTCTGAAAACAAAAACAAATTTGTCATTATCAGAACAGAGGAGAGAAAAAGGAGGGATGACAAGACCTAGAGTCAAAGGCTCTTGTACTGTCTACTGTCATTACGGTAGCATTAAGCAAGCAGCATGGTCAATATACTAACATTACCTGACTATACAGTATGGAACAAGATTCAGAATTCTAACCTCTCCAGATAAGTTTAAAGCTAAATTTATACATACCTGGCAACCTTGGTTAAATTGGAAAGATTAGGACTACATATGATGGCAGCACAGACGTTACAAAATCACTGCATCCTCTCTCTTGCTATGCAAAAAGGAATCAATGAATCAAGCATAGGATTCCGGGAATCCTAAGGGGATTACCCAAGTGTTCCTCAGTGAAATCACTGAATCAATGCAGGAGCTTTCTAATAATTATTAAAAATGAATGTAAGGATACCTCATTTGACATTTTTAGCTCATTTGGTGACGGATATGAAAAAGTCCATTGCATGTGAAAATGACAGCCGGCCGCCATCTTGGATTTCTTGATTATGTAATCATTTAAACACACTTTTATTGGAATAAACAGATAGTATGACCCCTTAAACCTCTATTTTGACACCAACATCAGCTTTCTAGGTGCCTTAGTAGTCAAGAAACAAAAAAAATGTTAATCGGTGGCCATATTGGCAGCCATATTGGATTTCATCGTGATGGGTTTGTTTCACAAGTAAACTAATAGCATTAATGGAATGCTTGACCCCCAAAACCTATGTCTAGACACCAAAATCAACCTCCTAGCTGAATTAGTTACTGAGATATAGGTGGTGGTATGCATTTTGGCGGCCATTTTGAATTTTGGGCAAAAAAAAGGTTTCCCGTAATTTTTGGGAGGTACATGGGAGCTTATTTTCATTAAAATGGGTCTAGAATGCTAAATCCAGTGAGAAAAAAAGGTCCTGGGAGGTTGGTCACGAAACCCCCAAAAATGACTCTACTACCAGCGCTACAAAAGCAGCTTTGTTCCTGCTGCTGTTAAAGAGTTGAACAAGATGTAACAATATATTGCACATAATTTAGTTACCTATTTATTAATTTGATTTTATATTTACTTATTTGTGTAGGTTTTTTATTTGGGTTCTAAATCTTTTATTGGGTTTTAGACTTTTGACTTTTGAGTTTTTAACCTCTTTGACTAGTCTTTAACTTTTTAATATGACCCTTCTCTCTTATCTCTTTGTTTTTCTCTTATCTCTTTGTCTTATGTCCTGATTGGTGGAGCCTTGAGTACTTTTATCATGTTTATAGTCAGCTTCATGTGTGCCTGTGTTTGTGTTCATGTTGAATGTAATTGTGGTTTGTAAATATGGATGTCACCTGACTGCAAAACAAATCTACCTACTGGTACAAATAAAGGAACCTGAACCTGAACCTGAACAGATCAGAGCAATTTGTTGCACAGGAAGCTAAACATTTCAACAGACATTATAGCCACTTCGCGTTCGTGAAGTTGGGGTCAAATCACTGTGTTGAACGTTAACGCCGACCGTTTGAAGCGATATTTTTGCCACAAGAGAGCCATCTGAAACACACACACAGAGAATACCTATTTTAGTACCTAATATCGATAACTTGCCGACATTACAATGTTGTACGGCGGACTTAAAAGCAAAGTAGCATTAGCAATCATTAGCTTACTGTCATACGTAATGTAGTTCGCATCCTCATGTCTTCTCCTTTATACTGCTCTACGGTTTCCTAAATGCTCCAGTACTTTTCCAGAGTGTGTCATATTGCTGGATTTGCCTTCTGTTCTCCGTTTTTGCCTTTATTCTGGCAAAAACAGCCAGAGAATGTTGACGCCTTGTATCCTGCCAACTTGTGTTTTGCGTAACGTTATGCTTGATTTACGCCAGTTACGCTTGTTTTACGTAGTGGGAGGGAGAGGGTTGCGCCACCTCCCTGTAACTATTTCCCATCCACTTCAAATGGGACCTAGTGCAGTGGAAACACAAAGCAGGCCGAACTGTACTGTCCCGTCCCGTACCGAACCGTACCGTACTGACCCTAGTGGAAAAGCACCTTTAGTGTGTGCGTGTGTGGCTTTGGAATGTGGATGAGCCATGGTGTAACACGATATCTTCCAGTCTCCCTATTGAGCATCTGTTTTGGTGTTGGTGGTTTCAAAGCCTGACACGGTGAGACACTCTGATGTGTGTGTTTTTTGCAAATTGAAACACTTCCAGTAACAAAAACATGTCACCTTTGAGACCATCTGTTTTGGCTAAGACAGTGGTATTGGCTGTGCTTTTAAAGCGTTTAGAGACACTCTGATGTGTGTTTTTTGCAAATTGAAACACTACAAAGCTTTCACTTCTGACAAGACTTCTTGTCATCATTAACCCATCCTAACCCTAACCCACATATGGTCAACAGATTACAAACACAATCTGTCAAGTTTGACGAGAAATTTCAGATCAAAGGTCTTGTTTTTAAAGCACTTTTGATTGACAACCTAATTACACGGGTCAAAGGTTATGTTTTCAAAACATGTTTGATTGACAACCTAATTATGCTGGATCATGGGGGCGGGGTCAGGGTCAGGGGGCGTGGCACCTGTCAAAATGAGAAAGGGGGTGTGTACAAGTAGTACCTTTCCTCTCTAGTATCTTTTGCCCCACCTCTAATGAAAACCATCTGTGAACCTCTGGGCAGGATTGGAGCTGAACCCTGCTGTTCTTAATAGCTGAGCAGAGCAGGGAGGTGATATTTAGAACTCATCTGTTCGGCTTGACTAACAAAGGCAAACAATACTGCTGCACCTGATAATGGCTTCTAATTACAAACCTAGTAGAGAAAATAATTAAACCTTAATCTGTGTTTGTGTTCAGAAGGAAATTGGAAAGGCATGGTTTTTCACTCCCTCATGCTCTCCATGTGGTTTCTCTCTCTGTAAAGAAGATTACGTGCTGCACTTTCTGACTCAATGTCTCAGTCAACCCTGGGCTGGTGCTAGCAACTAGGAGAAGAATCTGTGAGATTTCTAATAAATCTAATTAGAAATAGTGCCAGTTTATCCATGCTGTTCATAGGAAAATTAGCTAATCTTGGACTCCCAGAGTGGGTCTCGAACATCAGCTGTACAGATAGTACAGTGTGAGTTGGCCCTATAATTTCCTTAGCATCTTTGCGTCAAGGATGTGAACGTGCCACACAGCTGCAAAACACAACAAGTAATCCGCATTTTGTATCTGGGTTGTCCGGGTCAAAGGAGACTGTGTTTTGGAGCTTGGAGTTCTTAGCTGTCTCTGTCCTAAGCTGCATGGTAGGAGTCCACAATTACTGGAGTGGTGAGAACATGTAGGGATGTGAAATACAGTGGTCGTTTGCCTATTTTTTTTTTTTGAAGATTAACGGTATCCCGTGCAAGAACTGGAAAGTGTAAGGTGGGGGTGGTGGGCTTTGTCTACTCTCAGCCTGCTTGATTTATTGTCAGCAAGTCAAAGCAGCCTAAAACCACAAGTAATTAAGACAGAAAGCAGGCTTTCTAGGACTGAAATCATGCCTTAAAATGGTGTTAAACACACTGTAGCTATGCAGCTCAACAAATACTGGGTTGTGTGTGTGTTTGTGTGTGTGTGTGTGTGTGTGGGGGGGGGGGGTTGAACTGTCAAAGGGATTATCCTTCATCTGTCTCCTTCACTAATGCCCATATGCTTTTTACATGAAGCCCCCAGCTCCTTTGGGCCACACAGACACACATATGCTCAGAGAGCAGCAGACCACACATTACAGAGGCTTGACTAGTAATGAATCAGACACAACTGTATATGCATTCTGCTTGTCTTATTAGCACATATTCACACACATACATTAACACACTGCCTCTGGGATTTGTGCATCACAGATTCTGGTCTCTGCCACAGTACCAGCCTTATAGTGTGTCACCAAACCAGTGATCCATGTTAGACACAGCCTGAAGGCCTACACACTCATGCATGGAGATTTACAGCATGTCCCCTGTGTAGTCTGTTAATTCACCAATTGGATAATTACCTTTGTACGACCAGTGATACTACCACAGCCACGTGGCCTGTTTTGGCTATAGGGCAGAGTATGCAAATGCACTCCCCTCAGCCACTAGGAGGCCCCCAAGTGGCTCCTAGTTCAACCTCTGCTTTTTGGGGAATAAAAATGCACCAGTCTTCATTTGCAGCCAACTCAGCTCATGTGTTTAGTGTAGCAATTAAATGTAGGAAATAAAGAAAGCTCAGCTGCAGTATAAGTCTAGAATGTGTAGGGGTGAACATTGGGTTGTCAGCCAATATGTTCACCCTCACTGTTATTTGTTTATAACACAAACCCTCCTCTAAAGCAGATTTTTATGACCAATTTAAAGTGCTTCTTTATCAATGCAATCCTAAAAAATGAATTAATCTTATTGGGTGATGTTAATATAAACTGGGATGACAAAAAAGACTATAAAAAAAATCTAAAAATCATTACAGATCACTATAACGTAAATCAATTAACAGATAAACCAACCAGAGTCACAAGCCAGTCAAAAACCAAAATTGATTAACTTTTTACAAATAGACCTGAAAGAATCTCCCAGACTTATAACCTTTTAACTAGACTGTCTGACCACAAAATAATATTAGCAACAAGAAAACTTCCATGGAAACAGCTTTCAAATCCATTGAAGAAGTCAGCAGGTAACAGTGGATTATATAATCCCCAAAAACCAACAACAAAACATAACAATGGCAATAAACAAAATTGAATGGAAGAAAATCACCTCCTATAAGGACATAAATCACAGCAATGAATATTTTATAATGAAAATCAAAGAGATTATTGTGGCATTTTCAAAAAAAAAAAAAGAAACAAAAGAAAAAGAATCACTTTACCATGGCTCAACTCCCAACATCTCCAATTAATGAAGACCAGAGATCAACTTCTTAAAATAGCCCTAAAATCAGGTTTAACAACAGATAGACAAAAATTTACGTCTGCTAGAAACAGGGTAACACAAACCTTCTGAGGAAGGCTAAGGCAGACTTTTTTATAACCATTATTGAAAATGCAAAAGAAGATGGCAAAAAAAAAATGGAATAATATTAACAAATTGACTAATAGGGCCTGCGGCCTGCTCAGCGCTACCGGGTTTTTAACCCTTCCACTGCCGGTCAGTTCTCCGCTGCCTTTGACCTGTGTCCCTCCTGGTTCCATCTCATCTGTGGAGGAACTCAGCTCCTGGTTTCACTCCTCCTGCCAAACCATCTTGGACTCTGTGGCTCCACTGAAAACCAAGCAGCCTCGATCCAAACCTGAGCCGTGGTTCAATGACAGAACTGGTGCAGTTAGACAGGAGTGGTGCAGAGCTGAACGCAGATGGAAGAAGGACAAACTGCAGGTGTCACTGCAGATTTTAAAAGACTGCTGGCATCAGTATCAAAATACTGTCAAGCAGGAAAAAAAGCAAATATTTTGCTAATATTGTTTTATCTCATTGTCATAATCAACGTGTTTTATTTAACACTATTGACTCTGTTCTCAACACCCCACAGACTGACTGTTTGGAGCCTCGTCTGAGTTATGCAATGATTTTATGAACTTTTTTATTGATCAGGTGGCCACCACCAGGGCTCTCATCTCACCTCCTGCCTCTGATCCCTCTGTCTCTGTCCCTTGTTCTGCTGTTTTTGATCAGTTTGAACCTGTGACTCTGTCATTGTTAGAGGACATGGCTGGCCACATTAAGCCCTCAGGGTCTCCCTGTGATGCCGTCCCTCCTAGACTTTTTAAAGAGGTGCTTCCCAGTCTCGGCCAGTCAGTTCTCACCATCTTGAACAGCAGCCTGTTATCTGGTGTGGTTCCTGCAAATTTTAAACATGCAGTAGTACAGCCCTTGATTAAGAAACCTGGTCTCAATCATACCATGTTGGCAAATTTTAGGCCTATTTCCAAGCTGCCATTTCTCTCAAAAATTTTAGAGAAAATTGTCTATATGCAGCTGAAATGTTTTCTGGATGAACACAGTATTTTAGAGATTTTTCAATCTGGTTTCAAAGCTCTTCATAGCACAGAGACAGCCTTGTTAAGAGTTTTTAATGATATTCTCTTGGCATGTGATTCAAGTGAATATGCTGTTCTTGTGCTGCTTGATTTAACTGCTGCCTTTGACACAGTGGACCGTCATGTTTTAATTTCCCGTTTGCAGCACCTAGTGGGCATTTGTGGCACTGCTCTCAACTGGTTTAGATCCTATCTGTCAGACAGGACTTTTAAAGTTAGCATGTCTGGGTTTGAATCCTCTTCTGCTCCTCTGCCTTACGGGGTCCCACAGGGGTCAATTCTAGGGCCCATGCTTTTTTCTCTGTACATACTTCCTCTGGGTTCCATTTTTAAAAAGCATGGTATCTCTTTCCACCTGTATGCTGATGACTGCCAGATTTATGTCCCTCTAAAACAAAAAGCTGCCTCATCAGTAAACTCACTCCTGGCGTGCATTGAAGACATAAAGTCTTGGATGGCCCTAAACTTCCTAAATTTTAATGATAAGAAGACTGAAGTGATGGTGTTTGGACCTAGCCGCCTCTGTGAGTCCCTTCCTGTATACTTGGGCCCCCTTACTCCTTATGTTAAATCCACAGCAAGGAACCTTGGTTTTATCATGGACAATGATTTTAAATTAGACATGCAGATTCGTTCTGTGGTAAAATCCAGCTTGTTTCATCTAAGGCGTTTAGCAAAAGTAAAACCCATTCTCTCTAGACCACACTTGGAAACAGTAATCCGTGCTTTTATTTCATCTCGGCTGGATTACTGTAACACACTTTACACCGGTGTCAGCCAGTCATCTCTTCCCCGTCTGCAGCTGGTTCAAAACGCTGCTGCTTGTCTTTTAACAGGTACACGTGGAAGAGATCACATCACACCCATCTTAGCTTCACTCCACTGGCTGCCCGTGTATTTTAGAGTTCATTTTAAAATTCTTTTATTTGTTTTTAAATCCTTGAATGGTCTTGCTCCGCCTTACCTCTCTGAGCTTCTGCATCCCTACGCTCCCACCCGGTCCCTTAGGTCAGCTGAACAGCTGCTTTTGGAGGTACCAAAGGTGAGGCACAAGCTCAGAGGGGAGAGAGCCTTTTCGATCATGGCCCCCAGGTTATGGAATGATTTACCCCTGGACATTAGACAAACACCTTCACTGTCCATTTTTAAAACACTCCTTAAAACACATTTTTATTCCCTGGCTTTCGACCCAGTATGAGACATTGATTTTATTGAATGAAATGGATTTTTATTTATTTTACTTTTTATTTTATTTATGAATTTTTTACTGTGGCTCTTGTGTTAGCGCCCTTTGTGTTAGTGCCCTGCTTTTATGTTCTCTTGCTGTACAGCACTTTGTGTAGCGAGTGTTGCTTTTAAAATGCTTTATAAATAAAGTTGATTGATTGATAATAAACAGAACAAAAAAGATGACAGAGAGATGGAACTTAATATTAATAACAAATTGGTACAGAATCCCACGGTCATTGCTACAGAGTTTAACAACTTTTCCATAAACTCTGTGCTAGAAATATCCAACTCATTTAATCCACCTGATCATAATTCTAGTCCTATTAACCCCTTACAACCAATTTTTAATATATTAGAAATAACTGAAAATGAAATTGCAAATATCATCAGCTCATTGAATAGCTCAAAAGCAACAGATGAACATGGTCAACACCAATTTTTTTAAAAGAACAAAGAATATCTCATTTGTCCAATTACTCATTTAATCAGTCTGTCAATCAAACATACTGTCGTCGCAACTGCTTGGAAGGTAGAAGTGGTCAGACCAATTTTCAAAACAGGGAGTAAAACTGATATAAACAACTACAGACCAATCAGCATCTTACTGTTATCTCCAAAATAATTGAATAATGGGTGGCCACACTATTAAGTCATTCATCTCATTCATTCATCTTCTTCCGCTTAATCCTTTTCGGGTCACAGGGTGGCTGGAGCCTATCCCAGCATCTTTGGGCGAGAGGCAGAGTACACCCTGGACAGATCGCCAGTCCATCGCAGGGCCAACACAAAGAGACAGACAACCATTCACTCTCACAGTCATACCTAAGGACAATTTAGAATCCCCAGTTTGATGCCAATTTACCTAACTTACACTACCGTTCAAAAGTTTGGGGTCACTTAGAAATTTCCTTATTTTTGAAAGAAAAGCACTGTTTTTTTCAATGAAGATAACTTTAAACTAATCAGAAATACACTCTAATATCTAATATACATTGCTAATGTGGTAAATGACTATTCTAGCTGCAAATGTCTGTTTTTTGGTGCAATATCTACATAGGTGTATAGAGGCCCATTTCCAGCAACTATCACTCCAGTGTTCTAATGGTACAATGTGTTTGCTCATTGCGTCAGAAGGCTAATGGATGATTAGAAAACCCTTGTGCAATCATGTTAGCACGGCTGAAAACAGTTTAGCTGGTTAGAGAAGCTATAAAACTGACCTTCCTTTGAGCAGGTTGAGTATCTGGAAAAAATTATTATTTCAAATACAAATCATTATTTCTAACCTTGTCAATGTATTGACTATATTTTCTATTCATTTTACAACTCATGGTGGTAAATAAGTGTGACTTTTCATGGAAAACACAAAATAATTGTCTGGGTGACCCCAAACTTTTGAACGGTAGTGTACATGTTTTTAGCATGTGGAGGAAACCGGAGAAATCCCGGAGTAAACCCACGCAGACACGGGGAGAACATGCAAACTCCACACAGATCACTGTTGGTTGGGGGCTGGAATCGAACCCAGGATCCCCCGGCCAAGGGTGAGTTGCTGTGCTGCTGCAGTGCTAACCACTCCCCCACCACGCTATGGGAACGCCCCCCTGCATCACCACAGTTTGGGTTCCTTGCCCACCATTCAACAGTCTGCAGTAAGCTTGATTTTAGAGAAAACTAAATCTTTCTTAGGTAAGTGCAATTGTGTAGATGCTGTGTTTTCAGATCTGAAGAAGGCATTTGACACCATTGACCACAACATCCTTTCAACCAAACTTACTCAGTTTAATTTTTCAGAACATGCTATCAAATGGATGAAATCATCTTTAACCAACAAACAACAATGTGTAATGGTCAACAGTGTCAAATTGCCATATTTGAAATGTCAAATGGGTGTCCCACAAGGCTCCATACTTGGACCAACTTTATTCTCCTTACACATAAATGACTTACCAAATGCATACAGAAACATTCATATACAAATGTATGCAGATGGAACGGTAAGATTCACACCTGCAAAAACACACAAGAATTTAGAGAAAACTAAATCTTTCTTAGGTAAGTGCAATTGTGTAGATGCTGTGTTTTCAGATCTGAAGAAGGCATTTGACACCATTGACCACAACATCCTTTCAACCAAACTTACTCAGTTTAATTTTTCAGAACATGCTATCAAATGGATGAAATCATCTTTAACCAACAAACAACAATGTGTAATGGTCAACAGTGTCAAATTGCCATATTTGAAATGTCAAATGGGTGTCCCACAAGGCTCCATACTTGGACCAACTTTATTCTCCTTACACATAAATGACTTACCAAATGCATACAGAAACATTCATATACAAATGTATGCAGATGGAACGGTAAGATTCACACCTGCAAAAACACACAAGAAGCCGTTTGTATTCATACAACAGCAATGACTCAAATCCATGACTGGCTCAATAATTCATGTCTCCTACTAAACACTAAAAAAACTGTGCATTATGTTTACCAGGCAACAATCAAATATTACAAACTCAAACATTTTCTTAAAAGGGGAGGAGCTACAATTAGTCAAGGAATTTAAGTACCTCAGCGTAATTTTACTCCTCATTAACCTTTAAAAAACATCAAAAAAATCTCAAACATAAATTCAATCTGAGAAATTTTAAACAAATTAGACCATCGCTGACAGTTAATGTGGCCAAAATGTTCTTGCATTCAATGATCTTCTCACACATCAATTATTGTTTTATCAACTGGTCTCTCACTGGTGTAACCATAATCAAACCATTGAATCTTTACACAAAAAACTATAAAAATCTTTGATAAGAAAGATCTCACATTTCATTGTTGTCACATTTACAAGAAATACAATTTTTTGTCTTTTGAAAATTATAAAGCTCTCAAATTTGCCTGTTCACTTTATAAAATATTAAATGGCTATGCACCACCACCCCTGGGAGAATATGTAAAACTGAGAACTGTCACCGGTACAGCCACCAGAGCAATCACTAGAGGAGACTGTGAGGTCCCCCACAGATGCACCACATTTGCTCAATCAGTCCTATCAGTGAAGGGCACCAAGATCTGGAATAATATACCACCTTTAATCAGAGAACGTACTACATTAAACACTTTTAATTAAGACTCTGTAAAAATTGGCTTTTAAACAACAAAAACTGTACCCATAACTAGTGGTTG
This sequence comes from Pholidichthys leucotaenia, assembly GCA_020510985.1. NCBI lineage: Eukaryota > Metazoa > Chordata > Actinopteri > Cichliformes > Pholidichthyidae > Pholidichthys > Pholidichthys leucotaenia. Next base: position 258,520,678 of record CM035839.1, read on the forward strand.
CTCTGTGGCATGTGCATATACAGTATATATGTATGCCTGTGCATCACACACATATGCCCCGCCTCTTGTTTGTTGCTGTTTGTTGTTGCTGTGAGGTGCATGGGTGTATGGGTGTGTGTACGCATACATAGCACTTCACTTGTGTGACATTTGAATGCTTTGTTTTGGAGCACCTTAACTCTTACACTTTAGCATATCCTCTTTGTACAGTTTTATTGCAGTTGTGTGTTTCTGTGACCCGCCGGGGGACTACAGATGCAAATTAGCAGTATTGCTAAATTTGGCATACTTACATGTGTATTAATGTCATTAGTATATAATGTCCCTTTCAAATAAACATTAAACTAAACTAAATTAAATGACAGAGAAGCTCTGACTTGTGTGCTCATAAACTGGCATATAATGGTATGGATTATAAAATAAGATAAGCCTTTATTAGTCCCACAATGGGGAAATTCCAGGATTGCAACAGCACAGGGATAGCAACACTCAGAGCAATAATTAAGAAGATAAGAAAATAAGAGCAGTGAATATACATATGTACACATAAATATATATACACAGTGCGGAGAATTGTAGCTAGATGGAATAAACAGCATAACCGTCTATTTAGTTATCCTACATGGGTTCAGGTTCAGGTTCAGGTTACTTTATTTGTACCCGTAGGTAGATTTGTTTTGCAGTCTGGTGACATCCATATTTACAAGCCACAAATCAAATCAAATCAAATCAAATCAAATCAAACTTTATTGTCGTATTGCTGTACATACAACTGTAGTGCAGGCAAGGTGAAATTACATTCAACATAGACACAAACACAGGCACACATGAAATTGACTATGAACATGATAAAAATACTCAAGGCTCCATCAATCAGGGTATAAAAAGACAAAGAGATGAGAGAAAAACCAGAGGTAAGAGAGAAGAGTCATATTAAAAGTTAAAAACTAGTCAAAGAGGTTAAAAACTCAAAGGTCTAAAACTCAATAAAATATTTAGAACCCAAGTAACTTCCTACAAAAATAAGTAGATTTATTAACCACTGCACCACCGTGCTGCCCATAAAATTGGGCAGCATGGTGGTGCAGTGGTTAGCACTGTTGCCTTACAACTAGAAGGTTCCAGGTTCGAATCCCCAGGCTGGCAGGGGTAGGAACCTTTCTGCGTGGAGTTTGCATGTTCTCCCTGTGCTGCGTGGGTTTACTCCGGGGGCTCCGGTTTCCTTCCACAATCTAAAGACATGCCTGTTAGGTGAATTGGTTGTTCTAAATTGTCCCTAGATATCTGTCTCCTATAGGCCCTTAGAATAGAGGGTTAGTACTAGTGAAAGCGCTTTGAGTGGTCTTTGTGACTAGAAAAGCGCTACATAAGTGCAGGTTAGTTAGTAAATATAAAATGGAGTTAATAAATAGGTACCTAAATTATGTGCAATATATTGTTACAGCTTGTTCAACTCTTTGACAGCAGCAGGAATAAAGCTGTTTTTGAAGTGCTGGGTTTTACTTTTTGGGACAGCAAACCTCCGTCTTGAGGGAAGAAGCTGAAAGTGGCAGTGCAAAGGGTGGGAGTCATCATTTAAAATGGAGGTAGCCATCCTCTGTACCTGTCTGGTGTACAGGGATGTCAGGCTCAGCTGTGACTCACCAAGCAAACGACTGGACCATCTAACTACCTGTTCCGAGGATTTCCTCTGTTTCAGTTTTATCTGACCAAACCATGACACTAAAGAAAAGGATAAAACAGATTCAATAAAAGCCCGATAAAACATTGTCATTATGGTTCGGTCAATTTGGAAGCGTGCAAGTTTTCTCAAGCAATACAAATGTTGCTGACCCTTTTTGCACACCCTTTCACAGTTCTCTTCAAAGTTTAAATTACTATCAATAATCGTCCCAAGATATTTGTAGGATTGTACACATTTGGTGGTCTGGCCTTTTAGTACGGTGACTTTGTGCCTGGGATTTTTCCTCCTAAAGTCAATAATCATGTCTTTAGTTTTTGTCGTATTCAGCTGCAGGTAGGAATCCTCACACCAGTGAACAAAATCATCAACTACTGGGCCATGGCCACTCTCACCATCCTGGAGGAGACTGACAATAACTGAATCATCAGCATACTTTATATGTCTGTTGTCATGTCTGCTCCGACACATGTTTGTGTACAGGATGAAGAGTAGTGGTGACAACACACACCCCTGAGGAGAGCCAGTAGAAGAGCACTTTAGGTCAGACAATGTACCATTGACCCTTACTCTCTGCGTCCTGTTGGTTAAGAAATCCAGAATCCAACCCACCAGATTATTGCTCAAGTCAAATTGTTGCAGGAGCCTTTCAACTAAAATATGAGGTTGAATTGTATTAAAAGCGGAGGAAAAGTCCACAGATAAAAGCCTGGCATGTGTCCCATTAAAATCCAGATGTTTAAAAAGCATGTTAAACAGAGTGACAGTGGCATCCTCCACTCCTTTGTGAGGCCTATAGGCAAACTGCAGAGGATCCAATGCATGCTCAGTCTGCTTTAGGACCTCACATCTGACCAGTTTTTCAAAAATTTTCATTAAAATTGAACTCAAAGCAACTGGTCTAAAGTCGTTTACCATTTTAGGACAGCTGGATTTTGGAACGGTAACAACCACGGCTTCTTTCCAGATCTTAGGCACATGTTGTGTCTGTAAGGACTTATTGAAAATGTAATGAAATATAGGACTCAGTTCATGTGCACAGGACTTTACCAAGAACCCACATATATTATCAGGGCCCTGACTTTTGTTCACTTTTACAGCACAGAACTCCCTTTTAACATCCTGCACTTCAATATTAAAGTGCTGATTGTCTTTGAGTTTCTGTTTCAAATCTTGGGTTTCTGTGCTAAAATCAAAGGAGTCAAAACAACCGTAAAAACAATTAAGAGCATTAGCCAGCTCTGTGTCTGAATTAAAACCATCTAAAAACACACGATTACTGCGCTCTGTGCTCTGAAGGCTTGCAATAGTTTTCATACTGGCCCAGGCTGAACCAAGTTTCTTTGTTGCCATCTTGCTTTCCAGTTCTGATTTATAATTCTGTTTTGCTCTTAAATTTTCGGATTTCAGCTCTTTTGTGGCAACCTGTAGCTCAGAAACAGACCCCTGTTTAAAGGCAAGTGCTTTCCTCTGTAAGCAGGATTTAACTGATTTTGTAACCCATGGTTTGTTGTTGGGATATATTTTGACACGTTTACGTGGAACGATCTTATTTTTACAGAAAGTCATGTATGAGCATGTGACATCCACCAAAGAGTCCAAATCATCCCCGCAGGCCAGTGTGAACATCTCCCAGTCTGTACAGTCAAAGCATTCCTGGAGGCTGTGCACTGAATCTTCTGTCCACACATCAATGTCTCTCGTCTCCACCTTGCCTCTTCTGAGAGCAGTTTTATATGTGGGCAGCAAATGTACACAGTTGTGATCTGAGGATCCTAAAGGAGGAAGGGGGAGTGATTTATAGGCCCTCTCTATGGATCCATAGCACAGGTCCAATGTCTTTTTTTGCCTGGTTGGGCAGGAGACATACTGATAAAAGTTTTTAAGTGTCTTCTTTAAAGAAACATGGTTAAAATCCCCAAGAATGAAGTTTGGCGCCTCTGGAGAAATTGATTGCAGCTGCTGGATCACATCAAAGATTGTGCTGCAGGCGGAGTCAGCGTCTGCCCTCGGATGAATGTACACAATTGTGATGAAAAGTTGGGGGAACTCGCGAGGCAAATAAAAGGGGCATAGTGACACAGACAGCAGCTCCACATCGGGTGTACAGATGCGGTCTCTGACCATGACAGATGTGCAGTACTGCTTATTAATGTATAAACATACGCCGCCCCCCTGACGTTTCCCCGTTACCTCTTCCTGCCGATCCGAGCGCAGCGGGGCTCCAAAGCCATCAATCCACAGGTCTGCATCTCAGTCATGCGCAGTAAGCCAAGATTCGGTGAAGGCCATGACGCAGCAGTTCTTAAAGTCCTTCTGGTAGCGTACATTCCCTTGAATTTCATCCACCTTGTTTCTCAGAGACTGTACATTCCCAAAAATCATTGAAGGAAGAGGAATGTTACCAAACTGACGTCTTCTCAGGCACAATTTCACTCCTCCACGTTTTCCGCGTTTTTTTCTTCCGTCTCTCTTTTCACCGCTGTGCCCATGAACGTCTCTCAAAATACAGTCCGGCAGTTGCGGCTTAGGCTCAATCACAGCCGCTGCATCAACCGTGTTTAAATGCAGCAACACATCCCTGGAATAATGTATCCTGCCCACCATGGTGCCGAACGCGTTTACTTCAGAGACAAAGAGCCGGAGGAGAATTAGCAGCAGTGCAAAAAAGGGGAGGTTGTCCATGTTGATGGAACCAGGGAGCTCTTCACCATACAGTCCACAAACATTCCAGGACAGAAACGACACAGAGAATATCGTAAAAACACATTAAAGTGCATAAAATAAAACACACAGACGACGTACTTTTCACCAGCTGCCGGTCACTGCGTGCGCATGCGCCCTTTTCTCATGGTATGAATATGTACCCATACATATTGTCACCCTCCGTAGCGACTGATATTGTCCTAGTTGTATACTGGAGGGGACCATTTGTGTAAGTCTGTTGCGTCTTTTGCATTCAATACTATTAGGTCGTCACGTTTTTTTGCTATCTCTGCGAGCAGCCCTGCTTAGATTATACAGTCTGACAGCCGTAGGTAGGAAGGACCTGCGAAACCTCTCGGTTGCACACCTAGGATGATGTAGTCTACTGCTAAATGAGCTCCTCAGTGCGTTCAGTATGTCCTGCATAGGGTGGGACTCGGACTCCAGCAGAGATGACAGTTTAGCCACCATCTTTCTCTCTCCTATCTCCTCCACTGGGTCAAGGCGTTGTCCCAGGACAGAGCTAGCTTTCTTGATTAGTTTATTCGGTCTCTTCCTGTCGGCTGCTGTAATGCCACTGCCCAAGCAGACCACTCCAAAAGTGATGGCTGATGCCACCACCGTGTCGTAGAATGTCTTCAGTAGCATCCCTTGTACACCAAAAGACCTGAACCTCCTCAGTAGGAACAGCCTGCGCTGTCCCTTCTTGTAGAGTGCGTCTGTATTGTGTGACCAGTCTAGTTTGTTGTTCAGATGAACACCCAGGTACTTGTAGGATGTCACCATCTCAATGTCTGTTCCCTGTATGTTTACTGGTGCTGTGAGGGGTTGTCCTTGCCTGCGGCAGTCCACTACCAGCTCCTTAGTCTTCCTCGCGTTGATCTGGAGGCATATGAGACAGTACATTGTTATGGTTCAATAAAAGGACTAGTTGTTACAATCTCTGATGTTTGCACCACTTCCAGATGGCTACTATAAGGCTTCACTGCTGGGACACATCGTCAGTTGTGTACCTCAGCATCACAGGGTGTTTCGGCCATTTATCACAAGACACCCTCCACTGAGGCAGGCCCACCACAGGTTGATCAAGCCTGGGTATGAGTCCTGTGGTTTAGCTGTTTTCCTTAGAAGCCCAAATGGTATCACTCCTTTTCATTCCCAACTGGTCAACTCTTCTTCTTCGTCTTCTTTTAGATTTGATTTGCGGTTGGCAACCAGCTTACTTACTCATGTACTTCACTCTATATCATCACTTTTGCCTAGCGGCGGCATCGACCAGATTTTGATACCCCATAGATCATAGGAAATGATCCATAGGCTATATGATATCCTATGATGTCATAGACATCCCATTTGATGTCATAGACAGACTATTAAATGCCGAGATCCTTTGATGTTGACAATTAAAAAATTGTAGCTCTGATGCTGGAATCCTTTGACGTTGACGATTCCATGAGTTGTTTTGATGCAGGAATCCTTTGATGTGACACCCTCCGCCGAGGCAGACTAACCACAGGTTGATCAAAGCTGGGTATGTGTCCCATTGTTTAGCCGTTTGCCCTAGAAGCCCAAATTATGTCACTCCTTTTAATCCACAGCCAGTGACTGGTCCTCTCTGCAGTGTCGGCCAGCTCTTTAACTGCCCATCTATAATCCTGTCCCCTGATCCCAATCTCCCTGAGAAGCTTCACAGTTGTGGCTACAAAGCCCCTGCATCCCACCTCCACTGGGCACACCTTTATCTTCCAGCCTCTGTCAATTCAATTCAACTCAACTTTATTTATATAACGCCATTTCACACCAACAGTCATCTCATAGCACTTTCAACTGTAGGAGAAACCCTCACAATTGCAGAAAGATCCCAGCAATCAGGCGATCCCCTGTGAGCAAGCGCTTGGCGACGGTGGAGAGGAGAAACTCCCTTTTAACAGGAAGAAACCTCCAGCAGAACAAGGCTCAGGGAGGGGCAGTCATCTGCTGCGAGTGGCTGGGGGATGAGGGGATAGAGAAGATGAAAAGAACAGACATCTAGAGAGCAAACAGCACGATGGGGACTCAATCTATGGGAGAGAACAAACAGATGTTAATGACCAGCAAAAATATTTCATTGAGAGTGAAGAAAGGAGTGAAGCCCAGTGCATTGTTGGAGGTCCCCCGACTGTCTAAACCTATTAGCAGCATAACAAAGGGAGGGTTCAGAGACACATGATCCCTCCCTAATTGTAGGCTATATCAAAAAGGAAGGTTTTAACCCTATTCTTAAAAACAGAGATCGAGTCTGACTCCCGAATCCAGATTGACAGCTGGTTCCACAGGAGAGAAGCTTGATAACTGAAGGCTCTGCCTCCCATTGTACTTTTGGAGATTCTAGGTATTACAAGTAATCTAGCATTTTTGGAGCGTAGTGCTCTGTTAGGATAATAGGGTGGTATCAGATCTTTTAAATAAAAAGGGGCCTGATTAGAGCTTTGTAAGTAAGAAGAAGGATTTTAAACTTAATTCTAAACTCTATGGGAAGCCAATGAAGGGAGGCCTGAACCGGAGAGATCTTTCTAGTACCTGTTAAAACTCTTGCTGCAGCATTTTGGATCAACTGGAGACTTTTTAAAGATGTTTTAGGACAACCTGATAATAAAGAATTACAATAATCTAATCTAGAGCGAACAAACGCATGGATCAGTTTCTCAGCATCACTCTGAGACAAGATGCTCCTAATCGCGGCAATATTATGCAAATGATAGAAGGCAGTCTATAAAACAAATTTAATATGTGAATTGAAAAACAGATCTTGATCAAAAATAATTCCAAGGTTCCCCACAGAATTATTCAGAGAAAGAGTAACCGCATCCAAACTAAGAGCTTCATTTGGAAAGGTATTTCTAAGATTTTCTGGATCAACAAGAATGACTTCAGTCTTATATGAATTTAACAGCAGGAAATTACAAGTCATCCAAGCTTTGATTTGCTTAAGACATGCTTCTAACTTGGCTAATTGATTAGCATCATCTGGCTTCATTGACAGGTATAATTGTGTTTCATCTGCATAACAATGAAAATGTATACAGTGCTTTCTAATAATGTTGCCTAATGGAAACATATATAAACTAAAAAGAGTAGGGCCTAGCACAGATCTCTGTGGAACTCCATGACTGAGCTTTGAGTTGGAAGAAAATTCATTATTGACATGAACAAACCGGAACCGATCAGTTAAATAAGATCTAAACCACTGCAACAAAGTTCTATTAAGTCCAACATAGTGTTCTAATCTATCAAGTAGAATACTATGATCAATAGTATCAAAAGCTGCACTAAGGTCTAAAAGGACAAGTTCAGAAACAAGTCCATTATCAGATGCAATCAGGAGGTCATTAGTAACCTTCACTAAGGCTGTTTCAGTACTATGACGGATTCTAAACCCAGATTGAAACTCTTCAAATAAACCATTTCCCTGCAAGTGGTCAAATAATTGCGTAGCAACAACTCTTTCTAAGATTTTTGAAATGAAAGGCATATTAAAGATTGGTTTATAGTTAGCTAAAACTCCTGGATCCAGCATTGGCTTTTTGAGTAAGGGTTTAATTAGTTTTAAAAGCCTGCGGTACATGGCCTAATGTTAATGAAGAATTGATTATTTGAAGAATAGAGCTACCAATAAATGGGAAGACTTCTTTAAATAACCTGGTAGGAATAGGGTCTGAAAGACAAGTTGAAGGCTTGGATGAGGAAATTATTTTATCTAACTCTAAAAGGTCAATTGTTGTAAACTCATCCAAACAGATATCAATTGAAGGAGTTGTAGTAGTTACTGTATTTAAGTTAACGGTGGGAAGAATGGGACTGATTTTATCTCTGATGAATAAAATTTTTATTATTGAAAAAGTTCATAAAGTCCTGACTAGTAAGCTCTAAGGGAATGCTAGGATTTACAGAGTCCTGACTCTTTGTCAGCCTGGCTACAGTGCTGAAAAGAAACCTGGGGTTATTCTTGTTCTCTTCTATTAATGCAGAATAATAACTTGTTCTAGCTTTTCTAAGAGATTTTTTATAAATTAAAAGATTATTTCTCCAAGCTAAATAGATTTCTTCTATATTAGTGGAGTGCCATTTTGTTTCTAACTGACGCGTCTTCTGTTTTAAGTTACGAGTTTCTGTGTTGAACCAAGGAGTTAGAAATCTCTGATTAAACTTTTTCTTTTTTAAAGGGGCCACCATGTCTAGAGTCTGATACAGAGAAGCTGTAACACTATCTACAATGCAATCAATTACTGAAAGGGCAAGCTCTCCATAGCTTATCTCCACTGTGTTGACACATGGCATAGAGGAAACAATCTGCATAAATTTGGTAACATCATCTGAGAGGCATCTGCTGTAGTAATATTTTTCTTTAGGAGCCAAATAGTCAGAAATAGTAAAATCAAAGGTTAACAGACAATAGTCTGACAGGAGACACTAACCAGATTTTCTATTTCTATGCCATATGTCAGAACAAGGTCCAACGTGTGGTGGAGATAATGAGTAGAATTTCCTACTTTCTGAGAAAACCCCATCGAGTCTAATATTGAATTAAAAGCCATATTAAGACAATCACTAGCTACATCTACATGTCTATTAAAGTCCCCTACTGTCATACAGCCTTGGACAAAATTGTTGGTACCCCTCTGTTAATGAAAGAAAAACCCACAATGGTCACAGAAATAACTTGAATCTGACAAAAGTGGTAATAAATAAAAATTCTATGAAAATTAACCAATGAAAATCAAACAATGCTTTTGAATTGTGGTTCAACAGAATTACTTTAAAAAAACAAACTCATCAAACAGGCCGGGAGAAAAATGATGGTACCCCTAGAAAAGATTGAAAATAATGTGACCATAGGGACATCACACCAAGATGTGTCCTCTAACTAACATCACAGGTGTCTACAAACTTGTAATCAGTCAGTCGGCCTATTTAAAGGGTGACAAGAAGTCACTGTGCTGTTTGGTGACATGGTGTGTACCACACTAAACATGGACCAGAGGAAGCAAAGGAGAGAGTTGCCTCAGAAGATTAGAAAGAAAATTATAGACAAGCATGTTAAAGATAAAGGCTATTAGACGATCTCCAAGCAGCCTGATGTTCCTGTGACTACAGTTGCACATATTATTCAGAAATTTAAGATCCACGGGACTGTAGTCAACCTCCCTGGACGTGGCCACAGGAGGAGGTGGATAATACGAATGGTAACAAAAGAGCCCAGAACAACCTCTAAACGCATTCATGGTGAACTCCAAGGTCAAGGTACATCAGTGTCAGATCGCACCATCTGTCGTTTGAGTCAAAGTGGACTTCATGGGAGACGACCAAGGAGGACACCACTGTTGAAAACAAATCATAAAAAAGCCAGACTGAAATTTGCCAAACTGTATGTTGACAAGCCACAAAGCTTCTGGGAGAATGTCCTATGGACAGATGAGACAAAACTGGAAGTTTTTGGCAAGGCACATCAGCTCTATGTTCACAGACGCAAAAATGAAGCATACCAAGAAAAGAACACTGTCCCTACTGTGAAACATGGAGGAGGTTCTGTTATGTTGTGGGGCTGCTTTGCTGCATCTGGCACAGGGTGTCTTGAATCTGTGCAGGGTACAATGAAATCTCACGGCTATCAAGGTATTCTAGAGAGAAATGTGCTGCCCAGTGTCAGACAGCTTGGTCTCAGTCGCAGGTCATGGGTCTTGCAACAGGATAATGACCCAAAACACACAGCTAAAAACACCCAAGAATGGCTAAGAGCCAAACATTGGACTATTCTAAAGTGGCCTTCTATGAGCCCTGATCTAAATCCTATTGAACATCTGTGGAAGGAGCTGAAACATGCCATCTGGAGAAGGCACCCTTCAAACCTGAGACAACTGGAGCAGTTTGCTCATGAGGAGTGGGCCAGAATACCTACTGAGAGGTGCAGAAGTCTCATTGACAGTTACAGAAATCATTTGATTTGCAGTGATTGCCTCAAAAGGTTGTGCAACAAAATATTAAGTTAAGGGTACCATCATTTTTGTCCAGGCCTGTTTCATGAGTTTGTTTTTTAAAATAATTCTGTTGAACCACAATTCAAAAGCATTGTCTGATTTTCATTGGTTAATTGTCATAGATTTTTTATTTATTACCACTTTTGTCAGATTCAAGTTATTTATGTGACCATTGTGGGTTTTTCTTTCATTAACAGAGGGGTACCAACAATTTTGTCGACGTGTGTAAACCTCCGTGCGCCGAGCCATGACGCACGACAGAGAGAATGAATAAACCAATTGCGAGAGTAGATGGTGCACTTTATTAACAACACAAGGAAATAAGTCCAGTTATAACTAAATACAGTTCAGTTCAATGACAGAAATACAGAGAGATGTAATGGCTAGGTTTGTCCATCAAACAAGCAGGGCAGCAGCCGGATGCTCAACAGCCTGATCTAATGGAGCCTCGTGCCACAGGGCTGCGTAAAGCACAAAAGGAAAGGCGCACAACCTCGTGCTGCAGGGCTGCAGAGCACAGGAGAAAAGGCGAAGAAAGACACTTACTGAGCTGAAGCTAATCCAGGGCGAAACTGAGCAGTCTGGTGGAAAAGAGGTAAAAGCTGAGGCAGCTGCGTACACCCTGGGATACATCATCTGGAGATGTCGGGCTGAGAACGTGAAGGGAGTGGAACGTCATTCATGGAAAGGTTGCTGCCATGAACGAGGGTGAATGCCCCGGCAATCTCTTTCCTCTGGCGCAGCAAACATATACTCCAGAAGCTAACGAGGAAAGAGATTGCTGGTGTGAAAATGCGTGGGCAGAACTGACTGGCATCTGGTGTGTAACAGTGTGTGTGAATGAGAGTGAATGAAGCATGTACTTGTGTGTGTGCGTGTGGGTGTGTGTATGTGTGAGCACCCGTGACAGTGCAGCTGACGGAGCTTGACAGGAGAAGGGGGCGTGCCCGAGCTGTCAGGAGGAAACTAGGTCAAAGCATAACAATGAGTCAGAATCGGGTTTGGCCTCCAAACTCGGATTCATGACAGCCTCCCACCCCCAGGGGTGGATACCAGACACCCCAGTACCATCAGCAAAAAAGAAAAGAAACAACTCCCCTCAAGGGAACCCCTCCCCCCCGGCAACAAACACTAACCCAGGGTGGGAGGTGGGACCGGATAGGAGGGAAGCAACTAGTGAAAACACAATCAGAACAAAAATAAAGAGCAAAACTCCTCCTAATGACCCCCAACCTGAAACACTAACCCCCCTCCCCCAAAGTCCAAAGTTCAGGGGGTCGACCTGGGTCCCAGGCCCCCAGTATGGTGAGGAGTGGTAGATCGGGTGGCCTGCTCCAGTCCCAAGTCCAGCAGGCAGCCCATGGGATAGTATCCAGCGGCCTACCCGGGCTGATGGGCCACCCGACCCATAAGCCAAGTCCTTCGAGTGGCCGACTAGCGTGGTGGAGCCACCAGGACCTGAGAGGAGGGTGGAGAGGCAGCCTCCAAACTCGGGAACCTCAGCGGCAAAGCCAAGGAATGGGAGCCCCCCTGCCATTTGAGGCTTGGGGCAGGGGGACCGTAGCACCCACGATGGTACCGGTCTGGGACGTGGCTGCACCCATGATGGTCCCGGTCTGGGACGTGGCTGCACCCGCAGTGGACCCTGGTTCAGGCCCTGCCGCATCCGTGGTGGACCCTGGCTCAGGCCCTGCTGCACCCACGGTGGGCTCTGGTTGGAGCACCGTTGCACCTGCGGTGACCCCCGTCGGGGGCCTCATTGCTCCTGCAGTGGCCTTCCCAGCGAGGGAGGTGATGCTCCTCACGTCCTCTGGCGTTGGACCCCGATCCTCGGTTGCCTCCAGTAGCTCTCTGGCAACCCTTGCTGGAGGCTCCGAACCCAAAGAGAGAGAAAGAGAAACCGGGTCAGGGTCGCTGGCAGCGGCAGAACCCGGTGTGGCGGTCCCAAGGGCTACTGTGAGCTGCCCTGGGTCCACCTCACCATAAGTCGGGCAGTGTGACATTACTATTGACACTCCTGACATAATGGAGCAAACTTGCCTGACTTCTGGCTCCACCGCCGTCCAGCACTCCGGCAATTTAGGGTGCATAGGTCTCTCCAGTCCATCGAGTGCTGCATCCCCGTCGACCTCCTTCGGGACAACTGGACCCTCTTCGTCGTCCATGGGCAACCCCGGTTGCGGCGGCTCCTCTCCAGCGACCCTTGGAAGGAGCTCGAAGGAGATGGGAGAACAGAGACGGTTAGGGTCGCCGGCAGTGGCAGAGCCCGGTAAAGAAAGTTTGGATGCAGCTGGGGGCTGCACCTGACTCTCCTCCCCAAGAGCCAGGCAAGAACTCTCAACACATGACAGGTGAACTACAGGAGAGATTACTTGCCTTTGCTCGAGTTCTACCGCCATCCAGGACTTCGATGATCATGTTTGGGGTCCAGTTGGCTGAAGGTCCAGTCCGGGGGATGGGTCTGCTGTGGCGGCCCCCACAGCAGGCATGTTGGTCTCGGCAGTTGTGGTCCCCTCCAGTGAAGCCCCTAATGCTGGTAATCCTCCCAGCATGAAGTCTGGAGGTGGAGACCTGGGTGGCACTGTGTCCGCAGAGACTGAAGCAGGAGGATGCTCCTTCATTGGCACCTGCTTCCGGTTGGTCACAGCGCTCCTCCTCTGGTCATAGCGGATCTGCGGGTTGCAGTCCTCCAGCACCATGCATTACCTCCTCCCCGGATTGTTGAGTTCCATGGCTGGTGGACACTCCCAGGCAGGGGATGGAGACACAGAAGAAATAGGTGAGTTCATCATAGGAGCAGCAGGGGGAGAGCACTCAGGTGACTCCCTAGCCTGAGGCCGTCTCCCGGGGGACAGACAAGGCTTATCCATAATGACCAAGGTTGCATGAAAACCCACTTGCCTGACCTCCCGGATCTGCATGCTGGCGGCTGCCGACGGCATGTTGTCCTCCCTCTCCATGCCCATAGGTCCTCTAGGCTCCTTGGGGATTGACGGAAGAGCCTGGCTCCAATGGCACGGAGGTGGGCAGGTCTGGAGTGGCACACACAATCTCTCCGGCAGCTGGGGTGGACGACCCAATGACGGGAACTGTGGCTGAAGCTGAAGGGGCATCCTCTGGCATGACAGCTGGCATCGAAGGGGGCTTCGCCACAGCAGCGGTCACGCTTGACGTCCGATTAGGAATTGTTGATGAGGTCACGGGCCTCTTCCGTCGCTTAGACCTAGTGTAACCCAGCTGAGGAAATGACCTTTTTTTCTCAGATGTCAATTGTATGAATACAATTGTGTGATTTTATTTTGAAAAACGGTTATTTTGGGAAGAGGAAGTGTGATCCTTGTTATCCAACTTTTAAATTCCTGTTTCATGGTCACGTTGGGTGATCTGGGTCTTTTCATTCGTTAAAAGCGATATTAGCCCCGCCTTCCGAGCAGAGTGCTGAGGCGCTCTGCTGATTTGTCGGTCTTTTACGATCTGAGAGCGGACGAGAGAGGACTGTGGACGGTCTGGTTCACACTGATACCTCTTCTTGGTGAGTTTAATTTAGAAAGATGCTGTAAATGAATCTAAACACTGTCCAAACACTAATTTGAAACCTTTATTATCCTAAGTTGATGGGAGCATGAGCTTGAGAGGCCGTGAGGCTGTGACTTTTGCTGTGTTCACACTGATACCTCATCTTGGTGAGTGAAATACATGCTAATGTTAGCGTTATGCTAATGCTAATCGCGAGTGGATTTTTTCTGTTTAAAAGCAATGGAAAAGGCCTCCAGTGAGCTCACCACCTGCAGGAGGGATCATGGGGGTCTGGTGCTATGTGGATTAGGTGGCGGTCAAAGGCGGAGACCTTGGCGGACTGATCCCAAGCTTTCTAAACTGGCTTTTGGTACGTGGAATGTCACCTCTCTGGTGGGGAAGGAGCCTGAGCTGGTGTACGAGGTTGAGAGATACCGGCTAGATATAGTCGGCCTCATCTCAACACACAGCTCCGGTTCCGGAACCAGTCTCCTGGAGAGGGGCTGGAGCTTGGCCTTTTCTGGAGTTGCCCCGGGCGAGAGGCGATGAGCAGGGTTGGGTGTCCTTGTATCCCCCCACCTTGCTGCCTCTATATTGGAGTTTTCCCCAGTGGACGAAAGGGTTGCTTCCCTGCGCCTTCGGGTTGGGAAACGGGTCCTGACCATCATTTGTGCCTATGCACCAAATGATGTTTCAGAGTACCCACCCTTTTTGGAGTCTGTGACTGGGGTGCTGGAGGGTGCTCCTCTTGGAGACTCCATTGTCCTACTGGGGGACTTCCAATGCGCACGTGGGCAATGACAGTGAAACCTGGAGGGGGGTGATTGGGAGGAACGGTCTGCCCGATCTGAACCCGAGTGGTGTTCAGTTATTGGACTTCTGTGCTAACCACAGTCTGTCCATAACGAACACCATGTTCAAGCATAAGGGTGTCCATATGTGCACCTGGCACCAGGACACCCTAGGTCGCAGGTCGATGATCGATTTTGCTATCGTATCATCAGACCTGCAACCGTATGTCTTGGACACCCGAGTAAAGAGAGGTGCAGAGCTGTCAACTGATCACCACCTGGTGGTGAGTTGGATCCGATGGCAGGGGAGGAAGCCATTCAGACCTGGTAGACCCAAACGTATAGTGAGGGTGTGCTGGGAGCATCTGGCTGAGGCCCCTGTCCGGGAGGTCTTCAACTCCCACTTCCGGAAGAACTTCAACCACATTCCGAGGGAGTCTGGAGACATGGAGTCTGAATGGGCCATGTTCTCCACCTCTGTTGTTGAAGCGGTGGCCCAGAGCTGCGGCTGCAAGGTGGTCGGTGCATCTCGTGGTGGCAACCCCCAAACCAAGTGGTGGACACCAGTGGTGAGGGGGGCCATTAAGCTGAAGAAGGAGTCCTATCAAGCTTGGTTGGCTTGTGGGACTCCCGAAGCAGCTGAGGTGTACCGGCAGGCCAAGCGGAGTGCAGCTCGGGTGGTTGCTGAAGCAAAAACCCGGGTATGGGAGGAGTTCGGTGAGGCCATGGAACAAGACTTTCGGTCGGCCTCAAAGAGATTCTGGCAAACTGTCCGGCGGCTCAGGAGGGGAAAGCAGCTCCCCGTCCACACTGTGTATGGTGCGGATGGGACACTGTTGACTTCGACTGGGGATATCGTCGGGCAGTGGAAGGAATACTTCAAGGATCTCCTCAATCCCACTGATACGCCTTCCACAGAGGAAGCAGGGTTTGGGGACGAGGGGGATGACTCGCCTATCACAGGGGCTGAGGTCGCCAAGGTGGTTAAAAATCTCCTTGGTGGCCGGGCCCCGGGGTGGACAAGATTCGCCCTGAGTAACTCAAGGCCCTGGATGTTGTTGGGTTGTCATGGTTGACATGCCTCTGCAACATTGCGTGGAGGTTGTGGGCAGTGCCTTTGGCATGGCAAACCGGGGTGGTGGTTCCTCTCTTCAAAAAAGGGGACCGGAGGGTGTGCTCCAACTTTAGAGGGATCACACTCCTCAGCCTCCCTGGGAAGGTCTATGCCCAGGTACTGGAGAGGAGAGTCTGGCCGTTGGTCGAACCTCGGATTCAGGAGGAGCAATGTGGTTTTCGTCCTGGCTGTGGCACATCGGACCAGCTTTTTACCCTCTCGAGAATTCTTGAGGGTTCGTGGGAGTTTGCCCAACCAGTTTACATGTGTTTTGTGGACTTGGAGAAGGCATTTGACCGTGTCCCTCATGGATTTTTGTGGGGGGTGCTTCGGGAGTATGGGGTTTCGGGCTTGTTGTTACGAGCTATTCGGTCTCTGTACGACCGTTGTGAGAGTTTGGTTCGTATTGCCAACACTCGATCGGAGTCATTCCCAGTGAAAGTTTGACTCCGCCAGGGCTGCCCTTTGTCACCGATCCTGTTCATAATTTTTATGGACAGGATTTCTAGGCGCAGCCAGGGAATGGAGGGTGTCATGCTTGGTGACCACAGGATCTCATCTCTGTTGTTTGCAGATGATGTTGTCCTGTTGGCTTCATCCAGCAATGACCTACAGATCTTGCTGGGACGGTTTGCCACTGAGTGTGAAGCGGCTGGGATAAGAAAAAGCACCTCCAAGTCCGAGTCCATGGTCCTCAGCCGGAAAAAGGTGGATTGTCCTCTCCGGGTTGGGGACAGGCTCCTGCCCCAAGTGGAGGAGTTTAAGTATCTTGGGGTCTTGTTCACGAGTGAGGGGAAAATGGAGTGAGAGATCGGCAGACGGACTGGAGCAGCATCTGTAGTGATGCGGATGTTGTACTGGTCTGTTGTGGTGAAGAGGGAGCTGAGTTCTAAGGCAAAGCTGTCGATTTACCAGTCAATCTACGTTCCTACTCTCACCTATGGTCACGAGCTTTGGGTAATGACCGAAAGAACGAGATCGCGGATACAAGCGGCTGAAATGAGCTTTCTCCGTAGGATTGCTGGACTCACCCTCAGAGATAGGGTGAGGAGCTCAGTCATCCGGGAGAGGCTCAGAGTAGAACCGCTGCTCCTCCACATTGAAAGGAGTCAGTTGAGGTGGTATGGGCATCTGATTAGGATGCCTCCTGGATGCCTCCCACTTGAGGTGTTTCAGGCACGTCCCACTGGGAGGAGACCCCGGGGCAGACCCAGGACTCGGTGGAGAGACTATGTCTCCCAGCTGGTCTGGGAACGCCTTGGTATCCCCTCTGAAGAGCTGGAGCAGGTGGCTGGGGAGAGGGAAATCTGGGCTTCTCTGCTTGAACTGCTGCCTCCGCGACCCGGACCTCCAGAAAAGTGGTAGAAGATGGATGGATGGATGGATGGAAAAGGCTATTTTTGTGTCTGTATGGGTTTCCTAAATGTGATTTCAGTTCCCAACAGTATGCTGAAGTACTTTTAGTTCTTATGCACTATTTCTGTCGAATGCAATGTGTAGTTTGATGCTAAAAGCACATGGTGTTGGTCTCCTATGTAAATTCATAGGTTATGCTAAACCCAGTAGCTCAGACAGGGTTTTACCGATTTAAAAGGGAATATTGGAAGTAATGGGACAGTATATTCCCTGGTTATGTGATAGATTAATTGTATTTCATTTCATGATTTACAAAGACAAGGTTAAAAGGGATTAATCATAATTTTATGGTTAAATGATGTAGAGATAAAAAGAGAAATTCATTTAATTGGTTACATGAGAGAAAAAGTATTTCATGTACTACCAGAGAGATTTTGAGAGAAGAAAACATGCCTGAAAGGTGTGAAATTTGAATTGTAAGATCTTACTATATTACTGGATTGTAACAATAGTATTATGAGAGAAGAATTTAAACACTAAGCTATGGTGTTATATAAGGGATTGGAAAACAAATTACTCTAGCTGTAAACAATAATACCATTATTGTTGTGCAGGCTAGGTTTTTTTGGTTGCCGATCAAGAACCTTCTGGATCCTGGATTCTCCCCAAATGGAGATGGCGAGCCTGACCTGAGACTGAACCGAGACTGAACCGAGATCTGACCAAGATCTTGATTGAAGAACATCCTTCCTCTCTCCAGTGCACAACATTGAAGTGGTAACAACTCAAGCTGCCGCTTTAAAGAGGAAAAGAAACCTGAGTCTGGAGATACAAGATATCTTGACTGGTCAAACGACTAAACCAAAAGGACAAACAAACACTGAGCTCAGTAGGACATCTTTGGGGTTTTATTTCATACCGGCCGTTGTTATATTTGTATAGTTGTAAATTGTTTGTATATATTGTTCGCTTTATCCCTACAAATAACAACCATTATTGCTCATTTCTTGCCTCCAGCTATTTCATTCCACACTCATTTTAATTCCCTATTGTAACCCTTACGAACCTAGCAACTGGTCTACACTTAATTATTTCCCTTACCCAATTAACATAAGGCAAGGGTTACACTAGGATTACTCTCACGCCGTGTGGTTGACTCCTCCCGCTCCTCCTGCGTCCGATGATCCTCTCCCGGAGCCGGCGGGGAATGAAGGGGGGCAGAAGACAGGGAATCAAGAGCCGTGTCAACAGCTGTTTGGGGAGCTTCAGCGGGTAACAATGTCTGAAGCTCCTCCACAGAAATCTGATTAATCACTTCAGGAGACATAGCAAGATAACTGAAATGAACTTGCCTGAACTCCTGACTGGTGATAATGTCTGCTGCTGCCTCGGTGTCCTGCTTCATCCTCCCAGGAGTAGGACAAGAAATCCGGCAGGGGGAGGAGCACTCTGGCTCGGGTGGCGAGCGGCAGGCTCTGGTCCTCTGGGACCATGTTGTGGGAAGCCGCGGTAGAGCTCCAATGGCTCTTCCTGTCATCTCCTCCAGCTGCCGACGTGACTCGTGGACCGCGGTGAGAAACGACGTCAACCCCGGATATTTCCAAACATGGGGCACATCTGGAGCACCCTGACAGCGATGTCGAACAGCAGGAAATTCTCCCCCGGGGAGTTGGTGGCTCGAGCCCGGGAGACGAATACCACAGCTCGATCAGCCACTCCACACTCCTCGGGGCTCAGTCCAAAAATAAAAAATCTATGCGGACGACTAGGGGGAAAAGCACTAAAGGAGAAGAAGCAAAAAACTCACTCGTGCACCACTTCTCCACTGGGTTTTTACACTGGTCGGGGCATTCTGTCATAAACCTTTGTGCGCCATGGCTCGGCGCATGAGAGAGAGAATGAATAACCCAATTGCAAGAGTAGATGGTGCACTTTATTAACAAGGAAATAACAAGATAGAATAAGACAAGGAGATAAGATGTTCCTAAAACATCTTTAAAAAGTCTTCAGCTGATCCAAAATGCTGCTGCAAGAGTTTTAACAGGTACTAGAAAGAGAGATCATATCTCTCCGGTTCTGGCCTCCCTTCATTGGCTTCCCATAGAGTTTAGAATTAGGTTTAAAATCCTTCTTCTTACTTACAAAGCTCTAAACAATCAGGCTCCTTTTTAATTTAAGAGATCTGATACTACCGTATTATCCTAACAGAGCACTACGCTCCCAAAATGCAGGATTACTTGTAATACCTAGAATCTCCAAAAGTACAATGGGAGGCAGATCCTTCAGGTATCAAGCACCTCTCCTGTGGAACCAGCTGCCAATCTGGATTCGGGAGTCAGACTCGATCTCTGTTTTTAAGAATAGGGTTAAAACCTTCCTTTTTGATATAGCCTACAATTAGGGAGGGATCATGTGTTTCTGAACCCTCCCTTAGTTATGCTGCTAATAGGTTTAGTCAGCCGGGGGACCTCCAATAATGCACTGGGCCTCACTCCTTTCTTCACTCTCAATGAAATATTTTTGCTGGTCATTAACATCTGTTTATTCTCTCCCATAGATTGAGTCCCCATCGTGCTGTTTGCTCTCAACATGTCTGTTCTTTTAATCTTCTCTGTCCCCTCACCCCCCAGCCAGTCGCAGCAGATGACTGCCCCTCCCTGAGCCTGGTTCTGCTGGAGGTTTCTTCCTGTTAAAATGGAGTTTTTCCTCTCCACTGTCACCAAGTGCTTGCTCACAGGGGATCGCCTGATTGCTGGGGTCTTTCTACAGTTGAAAGTGCTATGAGATGACTGTTGTTGTGAAATGGCGCTATATAAATAAAGTTGAATTGATTTGAAGTCCATTTATAACTAAATACAGTTCAGCTCAACGACAGAAATACAGAGATGTAATGGCTCGGTTTGGCCACCAAACAAGCAGGGCGCCAGCCGAATGCTCAACAGCCTGGTCTAATGGAGCCTCGTGCCACATGGCTGCATAAAGCACAAAAGGAAAGGCGCACAACCTCGTGCTGCAGGGCTGCAGAGCACAGGAGAAAAGGCGAAGAAAGACACTTACAGAGCTGGAGCTAATCCGGGACAAAACTGAGCAGTCCGGTGGAAAAGGGGTAGAAGCTGAGGCAGCTGCGATCGTCTGGAGATGTCGGGCTGAGAACGTGAAGGGAGTGGAACGTCATTCATGGAAAGGTTGCTGCCATGAACGAGGGTGAATGCCCCGACAATCTCTTTCCTCTGGCGCAGCAAACATATACTCCAGATGATAACGAGGAAAGAGATTGCTGGTGTGAAAATGCGTGGGCAGAACTGATTGGCATCTGGTGTGTGACAGCGTGTGTGAATGAGAGTGAATGGAACGTGTGCTTGTGTGCGCGTGTGGGTGTGTGCATGTGTGAGCACCTGTGACAGTGCAGCTGATGGAGCTTGACAGGAGGAGGGCCCCGTGCCCGAGCTGTCAGGAGGGAAATAGGTCAAAGCATAACTATGAGTCAGAATCAGTTTGGTCTCCAAACCTGGATTCATGACACCTACTATAAATATTTATAATTGTTTATTTATTTTTATATGTATTTATATATTTTTTTTCTTTAGGAGCCAAATAGTCAGAAATAGTAAAATCAAAGGTTAACAGACAATGGTCTGGCAGTACAGGGTTATGAGAATTCAGCAAATTCGGATAAAAACTCTGAGTAGGTTGATGGAGGACGATAAACTATGGCAAATAAAATTGTGTTTAGCCTAAAATTGCTAAAATGCCCAATACTGAGGACCAGGCCCTCAAAGGAATTATAACGTGTTTATTGCTTTACATTAACTAGTAATTTGGAATGGTAGATTATTGCTCCTCCTCCTCCATGACCAGAATGTCTGGGATTTTGACAGTTTAAATAACCAGAGGGAGTTGATTCATTTAAACCAACATAATACTCTTGCCTCTAAGTCTTCTGCCTCAGCTGCAAAGTTGGAATACCGCAGATTCTTACGCTCATAAACTTCCTCGACAATGTCCTCCCAGGGTATTGTCAACTCAGTAATAGAGGTGAGCTTAGATGAATTACACCAGAGGACAAGATCTGGTTGCAGGGTGGTCATTGCAATCTCGGGAGGGAAAATGAGCCTTTGATCAAAGTCAGCTCGCATCTGCCAATCCCTGGCTGCATTCAGTGGACCCAGATCAGGGCGTAAAGGAACGGTTCTCAGCTTGGCCCCTGCTTGAACAAATGATGGTAGGTGTCGGCACACATCCTGGTTGCTGAAGGGTTGGGAGTTGATGAATACTCTCTTGCACTCAAGTTTATCGGCTAGACACCTGAGGACCTGGTTGTGTCTCCACGTGTATCTGCCTTGAGTAAGGCTAGTCCTGCAATCAACCAAGATGTGCTTGAGTGTTGCTAGGGCTGTACACAGAGGGCAAGATGGATCCTTTCCAAGCCACAGCTGCAGATTTGTGGGAGAGCGCAGCACATCATATGTAGCTCGGATGATGAAGCTCAGCCTGTTTGATTCCATGCCCCTGAGTTCTCTACATGTGATTTTCCTCTTTTCGACACCCTCCCACCTTGTCGATCGACCCTGTTTGGCTTGTGCTACGGCCCTGGCCCTTCTGGCTGCTTCCTCCTGTTGACGCACCTCCTCTACCACCATAGTTCGGTGTTCAGCTGGAGATGCCTTTTGCCAGAGAGGTGTCACTGTTCCAAAGCCAAGGCCTCCTCTACCTTGTTGGACGTGGCCCACCATGTCACAGCCATGTTTGGGGTCCACTTCTTCCCTGTTGCCAGGGTAGGAGCAGCACCTCTTGCCAGAGGGTCCCGGGAGTTGGCGAGCGACATGTCCAGCCTCATCTTGGCACATTTGAATTCCTCAACCAGGCTAGACAATGGCAGTGACAGGGCTCCATCGCTGTAGAGTCCAATGCTGCTGAGACAGCAGGGAGGCCAAGCTACTTCCTCACATAAGAGCTCAGTAACCTTTCCAGACGCTGAGCATGGGTTAGGGAGACTTCATACATGGTCAACGACCACAGGAGTCTGGGCAGCAGCCCAAACTGGAGGCGCCAGAGCTTCAGTTTCCCTGGAAGTATGGTGTTATTAACCTGCCTGAGGCCGTTAGCTGTGTCCTGCCGGAGTTGTTCAAATTGTTGGGTGTCTCTGAGGTCTGTGTTATACCATCGTCCGAGGGCAGGGTTGATGGGCTTCTCTAAGACTGTGGGGATTGGTTCATCGCTGATGTGGAACCACACTCCCGTTAGTTGGCCTTTAACAATGGAGATGCTGTGAGATTTGCTTGGCTTAAATTCCATTCTTGCCCACTGGATGTTCTCCTGGAGTTTCTGCCGCAAGCGTCTAGTGCATGGTTTTGCTGCTGTGATGATGGTCAAATCATTCATGTACGCTCTAATTGGTGGAAGACGCAGGCCAGTCTTGGTCCTCTTGCCACCCACTACCCAACAGGATGCCCGTATGATCACTTCCATTGCCATGATGAATGCTAGGTGGGAAATGGTGCGTCCTGCCATGATGCCCCTTTCCAGGTGCTGCCAGGCTGTGGTGTTGTTCCCGGCTGTCACACAAAACTGGAAATCCTGAAAGTAGCTCTTGATCAGCTGTGTGATATGGTTTGGTACGCTGAAGTACTCAAACGCCGTCCACAAGATCTTGTGCAGGACTGAGCCGAAGACACTAGCAAGGTCTAAAAAGACTACATGCAGGTCTCTCCGTTCCTTCTTGGCAGTTTGGATTTGGTGCCAGATGATATTGGCATGCTTCAGACATCCTGAGAAACCCTGGATCCCTGCCTTCTGCACTGACATATCAATGAAGTTGTTTCTTTGCAGGAATGTAGAGAGCCTTTGGGCCAGAACACTGAAGAAGATCTTTCCCTCTACATTCAGCAGGCTGATCTGGTAAAACTGGATGATGGATGAAGCATTCTTCTCTTTGGGGATCAGGATGCCTCCCACTCTTTGCCATGCCTTTGGTACCACTCCCTTCTGCCATGCTACCTTCATCAACTTCCAGAGGTATTTAAGGGCTCCAGGGGTGTTCTTATAGAGCCTGTATGGGATACCACTGGGCCCAGGGGCTGATGCTGATCTTGCCTGCTTCACGGTCTTCTCCACCTCACTCCACATGGGCGGCCTTATGTCCATTTGCTGCTCAAGTGCTATCCTTGGTGGCATGTCATTCAGGATGGTGACTGGCTCATGCCTCCTATTGTCAGAGCAAGTCTTCCTCAGGTAATAATGATTTGACTCAGACCCGGCCAGAGACAGATCGAGTGATGATATCGAATGAAGTACGTGGTGGTAATGCACCTGTAAGCTGGTTGCCAACCGCCAATCAAATCTAAAAGAAGAAGAAGAAGAATGAAAGTCAGAGTCGATCTTCATGCAGCCAACAACCTTTATACACAAGGGCTGTGCCCGCCTGACGTCATGCCAGAGGCGGGTATGGCAGCACACACACACACACACACACACACACACACACACACACACACACACACACACCACACTCACTACACCACACTTCCCCTCCCCCTTACAAAAGTGTAAGACCACACACACAATCGAGACCCTCCCCAATTTAGGGCCCAAATCTCGCGCTAAGAAAACGGGGAACAATTAACTGCAATAAAATAGCCTAACACACTCCAAAAGAATAACAAAAATTGGACCATGTCTCTTAAACATATAAAACTAGAAAAGCTCTCGGAGAGCGCAGACCTCCACCAAGTGCCACAGTTCCCCCATACAGTGTTTGTGTGTACGTTTTCAGATTCCTTGACTATGAAAACATATGACTAGCAATTGGATTCACAATGATAGGATTAGTGGTTGAGTAGTTATTCACGAAAATGGCATTTTCCGTAATGGCAGTTTTCTTGTGGACGGTGATCCGGATCACCCCCAAAATGTAATCAGTTCTTCCTTGTACCATTTGCAACAACGCCTGTAAGTTTCATCGAAATCCGTCCAAAAGTTTTTGAGTTATCTTGCTAACCAACAGACAAACAGACAAACAGACAGACAAACCCTGGCAAAAACATAACCTCCTGGCGGAGGTAAAAATCAATAAAATAAAACTAAGCTCGACGAGCTTCAATAGCATGTGGGGATAGCCCTTGCCTGAGTCACTGCATTTCTTCTCTCGTTGCAGCACGGTGATTCTCCGCATCCTCTGTGTTATCTCCCTGCCTTTTTTTCTTTCTCATGCACTCTGCACTCTGTTGCCTTCTCTGTTTCACACTTCTAGACTCTGAACGAGGCATGACTGGCAATATCGAGCAGATCTTCTTTTTTTTAAAAAAAACATAACCTCCTGGCGGAGGTAATAAGAAAAAAAATCAATAAAAAATAAAAAATAAAACTAAGCTCGACAAGCTTCAATAGCATCTGGGGATAGCCCTTGCCTGAGTTGCTGCATTTCTTCTCTCGCTGCAGCACGGTGATTCTCCACATCCTCTGTGTTGAAAATGGCCCTATCTCACAATATTAAAGAATCCTTTAAAAAAATTCCTGGATCCAGACGGTGATCTGGATCATCCCCAAAATTTAATCAGTTCTTCCTTGTACCATTTCCAACAACGCCTGAAAGTTTCATCGAAATCCGTCCAAAACTTTTTGAGTTATCTTGCTAACCAACAGACAGACAAACAAACAGACAGACAAACCCCGGCAAAAACATAACCTCCTGGCCTGGCGGAGGTAATAATCCCATAACATACATCCTCTCATGCACACACACACGCATATATATATATATATATATACTGTATATATATACAGTATATACAGTGTGTATATATATATATATATATATATGTATATATATATATAAATAAAATGTAAATATATATATTTACATTTCAATGTTTAAGTTACACCAATGTCCGTTGGCAGCCAGGGGTAAAACCAACCTGGAGACCCAGGACAGCCCCAAACCATCCACTCCCCTGGCCACTGAAGATAGGAAGGGCTTGGAGGCCCCGGGCAGCCCCACAACATATGTGCCCATGGCCGCCATCTGCCCCTGGAATCAAAAACAATCTCTCCCGCCATAACGTCCCTCTTCACCGCCAACTGCGTCACTCCTCAGGACCCACCATGCTGCTGTCCGGCACACCGTCCCTTCGTGCTCGTCGGTCCGCTCCCGACCTCCTTCAACACCGCCGTCATGACTCTGAACACTCCGGCCCCCCACGGCTGAACTCGGGGAGACCCGAAGCCTGCTCGTCGGTGCCGCTCGCTGCCTCAGGTGCCTCGCCGTAACACCCAGCAGCCTCATCCAGGGCGCTCCACTGTGCTCTCTCCGTTGTTTGGCTGCTGTTGCTCTCCCTCAGGGTTCTCAGAATCACTCTCGTTGGCATCACTTTCCAACCCGAGTGTTTCGTCGCTGCTTTTGGTACCCTCGTCCCAGGTGCTCCGCTGCATCGTATCCATGCCCGGCTGTCGCTGCTCTTCCCCGGGGCTCTCAGCCTCCATGGTCCCACTCACTCGCTGCCTAGTCTCCAGCTGCGGGGATGACTCCTGCTGCTCTCCCTCTCCGCTGTCATTGCACACTGCACCGTCCGACTCATCAGCGTGCCAGTCTTGTACCATGCAGAGCTCCTTGACTGGCCCGCCGTCTTCAATGATGGGGACTCCACTCGCAGCCCCGATCCCACCTCGATGCCTAGCTCGGCCTAGCAGGGCTGCTCGCAGAGATAGCAAAAAGACGTAACAAACTAATAGTTTTTTTTTTTTTTTTGAATGCAAAAGATGCAATAGACTTACACAATGGTCCTCTCCGGCATACAACTAGGAACATACCGGTCGCTATGGAGGGTGAGAATATGTATGGGCACATAATCATACCATGTAGGATAACTAAATAGACGGTCATGCTGTTTCATCCCACCTAGCAACAATGCTCTGCACTGTGTGTGTTTATATATTTACATATTTATTCCATCTAGCTACAATGCTCTGCACTGGGTGTGTTTATATTTATATATCTATATATTTATTCCATCTAGCTACAATGCTCCGCACTGTGTTTTTATATATCTACATATTATTCCATCTAGCTACATTGCTCCGCACTGTGTGTGTTTATATACTTGCATATTTATTCCACCTAGCTGCAATGCTCCATACTGTGGGTGTTTATATATTTACATATTTATTCCATCTAGCTACAATGCTCTGCACTGTGTGTTCATATATTCATATATTTATTCCATCCAGCTACAATGCTCTGCACTGTGTGTCTGTGTGTGTGTGTGTGTGTATATATATATTTTATAGTAATATGTACATATGTATATTAGCTGCTCTTGCTTGCTTGTTTTTTCTTGCCTTCTGATTGTTGCTCTGAGTGTTGCTATCCCTGTGCTGTTGCAATCCTGGAATTTCCCCGTTGTGGGACTAATAAAGGCTTATCTTATCTTATCTTATCTTACCTAGCTGGTAGCCTGGAACTTGCTTTTGGCGTGCAGTTAGCTTTGTGGCTAATGTGCCCATAGACACTGAGTGGGCCGTTAGCTTCTCCGAGCTAACTAGCCTAGCTCTATTTGGTGCCAACACTCCCGCCACCCACAGCTTCATGGTCCTCTGCTCAGCGAAGTACTCGGCCAGCCGCTCGACAGCATACTCATAACACTCCATTTCACTCAATGTACTGAGAATTCTTCAGCTATCCGTGCCAAGATGGTGAGCCAAAAGTGCTCGTCGTCACCTCCCGTTGAGTCTGCTTAGGCCCAGTGCCCCGATGTAACCCTCAAACATGGATCTCCACTTCGGCCACAGGATCACTGGCTCTCCTGTGTACTCTAGAAACGGTAATGGTGGTGGAGGTAGCCCATACACCCGCATAGTTTCTCCTCATTACCAAATGTTATGTATTAATAATGAGAGAGTCAGAGTCGATCTTCATGCAGCCAACAACCTTTATTATTGAGAACAGAACTATTTATACACAAGGGCCGTACCCCCCTGATGTCATGCCAGGGGAACGTACGACAGCACACACACACACGCCACACTCACTACACCACATACATGACAATAGTTTACATTTTATTTACCAATGACAAGAATTTTAGCGGCGCGGTGGGAGAGTGGTTAGCACTGCGGCAGCACAGCAACTGACCCTTGGCCTGGGGATCCTGGGTTTGATCCCAGCCCCCGACCAACAGTGATTTGTGTGAAGTTTGCACGTTCTCCCCGAGTCTGCGTGGGTTTACTCCGGGATTTCTCCGGTTTCCTCCCACATGCCAAAAACATGCAAGTTAGGTTAATTGGCATCAAAAACTGGGGATTCTAAATTGTCCTTAGGTATGACTGTGAGAGTGAATGGTTGTCTGTCTCTCTCTGTTGGCCCTGTGATGGACTGGCGATCTGTCCAGGGTGGACCCTGCCTCTCGCCCAAAGATGCTGGGATAGGCTCCAGCCCCCCAGCGACCCGAAAAGGATTAAGTGGAAGAAGATGAATGAATGGGAATATTAATGTATTAATGCAATTAATTATGGTAGTCCAATTAATGCAAATTAACACCTCTGACTCCTTCAGTGAAATAAACATCAGAGATGCTTTGCTACAATGGACAATTTAATCAAAAACTAAAAGAAGAAATACTCCAAACATATATACAAGATGACATGTAAAATCACATAAGGATTGTCATATCCAGTCTGTGTTGTGTTGTTGCTTAGTTTTTTTTTGTCACATTTTGTCTTAGCTTTGTTCCGAATTGTAATCGTTCTTGTTTTGTTTTTCTTTTGAATTCTTGGATGGAATATGTGTGGGCAATATAAGCTGCGGCTTCGGCCATCACCCATTTCGGATAACTTATGCTGAACTGCATAATCAGAGGAGTTATTGTTTAATTTGACCTTGTTGGATTTTTTCCCCTTTGTTATATTATTCTGTTTCTTTTTTAATCTTTACTTTTAATCTATCCGAAATAAAGATTCATTCATTCATTCATTCACAAGCAGACACTGCAGAAACAAAATAGATGAAACATCAGTTTCTCCTCTTAATACTCCTGGTGGCCGGGTGGTCAGAGCTTCGTTAGAGGATCCCTCCTGCATCATCAGCAGGTGTCTCAGGGTCATAGGTGTTTCACCCCTGAACCTGTACGCCTCACCTGAGTGGGGCAGCAAAGATTAATCTTCACTTGCAGAAGGGTTCCAACCACGGTCTCTTGTGAGCCACAACCACCTTGAACTAGCCTTGGCCACTGAGGCTATGTTCCCAGTGGCTTTCCGTAGGTGTTTAGGTTCCAGACCTATCCTGTGGAAAAAACGGTGCAAAGATGCAGCTGGAAACCCACGACAACCAATCTCGATGGGGAATAAAGTAGTGTGCTACCCTTTGATACAAGCCTCATCAATTAGATCCTGGTATTTTTCTTTCTTGAGCTTGTGAGATATGGCCAGCCTCTCCTCCCAAGGCACTGTAAGCTCAATTATTACAATGTATTTTGCACTACGAGAGCAAAGAATCATGTCCGGGCGAAGTGTGGTTGTTGCTACTTCTTCAGGGAAGATGAGCTTCTTTTTTAGGTCAATGTGCATCTCCCAGTCTGATGCTTTATACAAAACAGAGAAGCACTTCTGGCAGTTGTTTTTGCTTCAGAGATTTTTTTTTCTTGGCTTTTGAAAGCTGATGACCAAATATGGTGTTGCCTGATGGTTACTGGTGCTAATCCTCTGGAATTCAACCCACGTTGCCATTTCTGTAAGGACTTCATCATGTCTTCACCGGTAACGCACCTCTCCAAGTGCTCTAGAGCACCCAGTCAAAATGTGGTTCAAAGTGCTAGGGGTCATACCGCACAGCTTACAACATGAATCCTCATCGTTGTACCGGAGTTTTAAATTGCTTGGTGTTGGTTAAAGTTCAGTCACTGCACAGAGAAGAAAAGCCAACTTGCCCTGGTCCATGGCCCAGATATCATTCCAGTACAGTGATTGGTCGAGTGCATAGTTCCACTGCGTCCACTGCCCTTGAGAGGCAAGCCCTGCAGCTTTCACACAGCGGTCCTCTTCCACTGCTTCTCTGACCCTCTGTATTACAAGTCTTCTGCTTTTGGTGTCAGCTTTGCTCCACCTTTTGCCATTGTAATTTCCTAGCTCGAGACGTCCCTGACAAACTACTCCGACAATTTCATCATGTCTCCAGTATGCTTCAGCTTCCCTGACAGCTTCCTGGGGTCTCCATTTCCTACCGCACTTAATGGCTGTGTTGGAATGCCTGACTTTCTTATCATCAGAATAGAGCAAAGAACAAACAGACCCTGCCTTAGTGACCTTGAACTCCTCCACCACCGATGAGATTGGTAGGCGAAGCTTGGAAGTCTTACTGTACAGATTGACTAAACTTAAGGATGGGGGAACTCCTAGCCATCTATGAATAAATTTGCTACAGAGTCTCTCCATTGCTTTTACTCTGGTGACAGAAAAATCATATAGCAGAAACAGCCACTGCAGCCTGGGTATGATGCCATACTATTTATTTATTTAGCAAATGCAAAGTCCTTAAGCCAAGCAGTTGATGCCATACTGAAAGCACCATACCTTAAACCTCCCAAGAAAGTGGCTTCTGTCAATTGTCTTAAGCCGGCTACACAAATTAGCCATGGTCTGCTGTAAATTACCCTATCATTCAAGCAAGGTACAATCGTAGTGCTTTCCCAGGCATCGTACTCCCTATTCTTGAATTGATGGGATTACAGACCCTTCGATACTGAAGATCGTTTTCCATCAGCTTTCCTTTCATAATGCTCAGACTCCTAGACTTTCCTGGATTAAACTGCATTCGTGACCTAGCTGCCATTTTCTCCAATGAGCTTAGGATCCAATGCATTCCTTGCACTGATGGAGTCGTTATGGTTATATCATCCATAAAGGCTCTACAAGCTGGATGCCTAGTGTCGTCATCTGCTTTTGGACCTCTGCATTGCATTCCTCCTACCTTCAATAACAAATTCATAGCAGCCACGAACAAAGCCACAGATATTGTGCACCCTGCCATGTACCTTTTTTGAATCTCTCCCATTTGGTGGTGAAATCTCCAACAGTAAACCTCATCCTCAGGAAAATTCAATGGGACATCACAAGCTTAATCACCTCTGGTGGTACTTGATAGTATTCCAGGGCTCTATGGATCAGTTGATATGGAACACTTGGATAAGCTTTGGCAAGGTCTAACCAGACAACAGAGAGGGTGGTGTTATTCTTTTTTGACTCTTTAATGACTTGGCTAATCACTGATGTATGCTCCAAGCAACCAGAGTGTCCCGGGACACCTCCTTTTTGGACACTTGTGTCAACAAACTTGTTGGTAAGTAAATATGATGTTAACGGCTTAGCAATGATGGACCAGAATATCTTCCCTTCAACATCTAGGAGGGAAATCTCTCGAAACTTGTCGAGTCCAGATGAACCTAATTCTTTAGGAACAAAGCAGCCCTCAGCCAGTGTCCAAATCCAGGGCTCTTGTTTCTTTTTCCAAAGAACTCGTAACAGTTTTGCCAGCCTTTTCAACACGCGGGGACAGTTTTTATAGATTTTATAAGTGGTACCTGATGGTCCTGGAGCAGATCCTGCCTGGGCTTTCTTCACTACATCCTTTACTTCTTCAAGATTGAAGTCTGTCCTATTGAAAAGTGGTGGCAGTTGGAAAGGGCTATCTCCCAATGGAATGTCTCTACTGGGATCCCTATTTGCCGCTGCTACACTTTCCTCAACTTCTTCTTTTGAACACATCAGCCACTTTTGGGCTTGCCAAGGAGACTGTAAACCTGAAGGTGTTACTAAAAAAGGCCTTCCTCTGTTGCTGCTTCTCTCTCTGCTTTCTCTGGCGTGTTTCTGCCCTGCAAAGTTGGAGCAATTTCTTGCACAACTCTCCATTTAACTTATTTAGGGCCTCTCTTTCATCTTCATTCCCATTCCGCCACCTTTTTTTAACTGCTTAGATCCCCCCGCACTTCTGCAATCTGATGTTGCCTTGTGGAGTGTCCTGCCGGTGGCTTGACACCTTTGTCTTTTTTCACTCCAAAGGTGTCTTAACGACATGCCTGATACACAGTATGGACCATGGTCTTGATCTTCCTGGCTACATCTCCTTTCAAGATGTTATCAAGTGAGATACTCAGATCTTCATCCAATTGTGCCCATCTGTGGTCATTTGCTGGTGGGAGATTCAGTTAGGGTTTCTTCATGATACCTCCCAGCCTGTTATATTCACATCCGCTGCCTGTACTCTGAGTGAGTTCAGCAGAGAGGTCTGGGTCACTGTGGTTTGCCTCCTGGTCCCCAACCTCCGCCGTCTGACAAGTAGAGCTAATAAACACCGAGAATTTCCTCTGGGAGGCATTAGATACTTTGCGTTGCTGTAGTTGCTCTTTGCACTTGGTCTTGCCTTGGTGAATTCTCACATCTCATTCATTTTTGAACGTTCCACCGCAGAAGTTGCATCTTCTTGTAGCTTCACCCTCATGCTGCACCACTTCCAAACTGTTGGTCCTTAGGCCGGTGTAAAGGTCATTAGCCATGTGGTCTATCCTTAGTGGCAGATTACCCCCCCCCCCCCCCCACCGGTCTGACTGGGGGTATTCTGTCTGTTCAATACTTGTAGCTTGTTTGTGCAGTGCTTTGGGGTGCCATCCCTAACACTAACGCGACGTGTCGTCTTTCCGAGCTGCCTTCCATTCTTTCATGGATGTCAGTGGGTCTTCCCCCACCGCCAATGGGCCTTTCCCTATAGTCACAACAACTTAGGTGAAATAAACACCAGAGATGCTTTGCTACAAGCAGAAACTGCAGAAGCAAAATAGATGAAACATCAGTTTCTCCTCTTAATAGTCCTGGTGGCTGGGTGGTCAGAGCTTCGTTAGAGGATCCCTCTTGCATCATCAGCAGGTGTCTCAGGGTCATAGGCTTTTCGCCCCTGAACCTGTACACCTCGCTTGAGTGGAACAGCAAAGATTAATCTTCACTTGCAGAAGAGTTCCAACCACGATCTCTTGTGAGCCACAACCACCTTGAACTATCCTCAGCCACTGAGGCTATGTCCCCAACTGCTTTCCATAGATGTTTAGGTTCCAGACCTATCTTGTGTAAAAAACGGTGCAAAGATGCGTCTGGAAACCCATGACAATCAACCTCGACGGGGAACAACAATTACAGCAGAACAAAAAATGTCCTGTCCAGGCAATCTTTGACGTGACGCACAATAGTCACTTGAAGCCCCAGCACAAAGTCTTCATTTTATTTAATTCTGGGTGTTCAAATCAGTTTTTTGGAATATCGTTGCCATTGTATGTGGATATTTGGACCACAGATTACATGTGATTACATGAATGAAGCTCTTCAGTGAACTTGCTCTGCTGACCAGAAATTAGCCCAAAGCTAAACACAGCAGATCAACTGTGCCCTTCAGAGGTAAAGTGGGCTATCCCACATGTAGGTCAAAAATGAGTTAATTATACTACACTAATTGTTAAGGGTCTACCATTTTCTTAAACTGCCTAGCTCTGCATAAACCTTGAAGGTATTTATAGGGGGTAACTTTTTAATGATACAGGCACACTGATTTTTTGAGAATATTTCAACTTTAGAGCTCATTTTCTCAAAATAATGGTTTTGTGGGATAGCCCACTTTACCTCTGAAGGGCACAACTGTTCCTGTCTTTTCTTAAATTTTAATGAAAAAGAAGACAGAAATGATGGTATTTGGACCCTGGGGCTCCTATGAGTCCCCCCATTGATTTGTAAGGATTTGTCAGACTGTTGCTGATCTGGGTTTTAAGATGGATAGTGATTTTAAATTGGATTGTCAAATTGGTGTAATCAAGTCCAGTTTTTTTTTTTTTTTTTTAATTTAAGGCAGCTGGCAAAGGTAAAACCCATCCTTTCAAGGAAACAGTAATCCATACAGGGTTTCCTCTGGTAACATTTCTGGGTGGTGGTCCGCTGCGCAGGAAAAATTTCCTCCGTGCTTATGAGGAGATATAAATTTAAGAAAAATATATGAAGCAATGACTTTCCGCAAGTGGGCACACGAACATGCATGACCGTCATCTGCGCAGAATTGAGACGCGCCCTGCCCATGCGAGCTTTCCATTCAGTCACCAGGCAGTGTCTTGCTAGCGTGATTGTCCGAGAGAAACATGAGTTTATTAAAGTACTTTAAATGCGGGAAAAAATCTGAAGAGGTATGTAAGCACTGGCTTTTATCATGGTTTTAACCTGCTGGAAACGGGAGCAATAATGGAAGAGTCGCTTAGCTAAGCGATGTGGTTAGAATTCATTTACAGCTGGCTTCATATGAAGGGAAAGGCAAGGGGGACTGATGAATTGTTGAGGATATATTTCACCAGCCACTACAATATTAAGTTATATTCCCCCTTATGTACCTGGCAAGTTAAGATGACCAAAATTCACGAAGTCAATGACTTTAATCCGTCAGCAGTCTTCAGACAAACCAACATTTGGATTTCAAAATAAGGATTCTCCTGCTGTCTGGGTGGTGAGATTTCTAAAAAAAAAAACAAAAAAAAAACTATAAAGAAATATTATAACAGAAATAACTGCATCTTTGGTCATTTAAGTTAATTTATTTAATTAATTTTTTTTTCTTTGAAATCAGAGTTAAATTATTGTTCTGTTCTGACTGCAAAGTTATGGTCAAAAATGGTAATTGTTATAAGGAAAAAGTAAAAAAAAATACTGCAGTCTGTTTCAAATTTATTTTAAAAACAGACAAAAATAAACTATAAAATAATCCACAAATTTGTACTTGACTGGAGCAAAAGCGACAGAGGTACGGAGATTGAAAGCTAATAGAAATGGTGAAAAATGTGATAGTCTGTCAGTAATGTTAAAATTTGATGAAACAGGACTGCCAAGTAAGGTGTATACTGGCTACATGAGCTATGAGGTCAGACTTTACGTTCCTCCTCCACGCAGATGTTTCAAATGTCAAAAGTTTCGTCATGTAGCAGCGATATGCAAAGGTAGACAACGATGTGCCAGAGGCTCTGGTGAACATGAAAATGGCAAGTTTAAAAGAAGAGCCAAATTAAAGTGCTGTAACTGTGGTGGCGAACATAGCTCTGTATATCGAGGTTGTGAAACCAGCAAAAGAGCAGCAGAAATTCACCAAAGTCTCCCAGGGATTAACATATGCAGAAGCTGCGAAAAAGGTGCTTGCTAAAAAAGTGGGAGTGGACTCGGAACAGGGAAAGTGTGCAGACTTGCAGTGCATGCAGTACAATTAAGGAAGATACTCTGGTTTTGAAGGAAAATAATTTTGTCTTATTTGTGGTAGATGTGATAAACTGCATTCCGCAGACTTCCAAGAAAACAGAAAAAAATCAAAATCATTGTGAAAGTAGCAGAAAAATATCTTGGCATGAAGGGGCTACAGTGGGAAGTGGGGGACCTTTAAGTTCAAAGACATCGTGGGCTGGTGGACCAACCGCCAATCAAGTCTAAAAGAAGAAGAAAAAGAAGAAGAAGAATGAGATGAGACACAGATACAGACTACAGCTAGCAGATCTAGAATAATGAGATGAGACGCAGATACAAGATTAACCACTTGCGCTCCGTTGTTCCGCGGGCGGGCAAGTCTCTGCGTCCTATGACGCACGAGGGCGCACGAGAGCGCCCTTGTGCGCGCTTGGACGCATGACGCATGATGGTGGTGATGGTGATGTAGTAGCGTCCAAGCGCCACTCAAAAAAAAACTGCAGAGACAGCCGCGAACAGATTAGTTCATCTGATTGACCTCTCATTCGACTAATAAGAGCCTTGAATTGGGTTTGTGAAACCTTGAGGAGCCAATGAATGAAAATCTAGGAAGGAGGACCCGCCTACTGTGAACGCAGGAGCCAATTGAAGCACAGAAATTCAGGCAGGGTGAAGAGAGATTTACTGTTGCCACAGATGAAAACAAAGGACGCTGGACGAATCTAATACAGACCCAGCAGCATGGAGAACACCCACAAGTGGGACCTGCACTCATTCCAGCAGAATAGACGGAGGCCGACGACAAAAGTCGTAAATCATTCGCCAAAACGGCAATAATGGAATTATGTTGATCGGGATCCACGAGCGGAGCAGCGTCGCGTTCGTCTGACGCGTGGGAAGAGATGTTCGCCACGACTCTGCTGCTTTGAAGAGGTAAGGTGTTATAAGCTAAATTATTATTTATCCCTGAAAACTGTAATCCAAAAATGACTTTTGACCGATCGGTAAATTACAACTGTACTGCGCACAAAGTACGAAGTGCGTGCGCCGCGATAAACGGTTCATTTGCCGTGTTCGGACCGTGAACGCCCCCCCCCCCCCCCCGCTGCAGAAGAGGAGCGGGGGGGGCGTTCACGGTCCGAACGCCCCCCGGTCCGCGGGGGGAAGCATATCAGTCTATTCCATCATGTAGCGATGGCCCTCTTCTGTAGCGAGGGAGGGGGGCGTTCACGGTCCGTTCACAGTTCCCCCCCCCCCCCCACACACACACAGTAGCGAGGGGGGGGGGAGCCGCTGTGAAAACATGCAAGGAGTGTAATCCGTCTGTAGCGAGGGCCGAAGTCGGTCCTTGGTAGCGGGGGGGGGGGGAACGACCCCCCGCCCACACACACACACACAGACACAGCCCTGAGTGTGACCTTTCATTAGAGCCTCAAATGAAGATTCTACATTGATTTATTCAAAAGTTACAGACATTTTTCCAAACTGTGCCATTTGGCACAATTTGGCACAGTTCCAAAACGCCTGGGAACAGCCTGAGAACAAAGCTGTGTAAAATATTCATTTTTTGTGGTATTGTTACCAAATTTGGATCTCAGCTGGATAACACTTGGTTCTACATTTCTGTTGCATTTTCCAGCCGGATCGGACAGCTGTGTGTTATTTACAAGCATTTGTATCCAAAAAAACACTTGTGTCCAATTTTTTTTTCTTCAAGTTCAGTATGTTTAGATGACTGTAACTCAGTGGCCGGAGCACGTAGAGAGATTGTTTTTTTTGCCAAAAAATTCTAAGTGTTTTCTTTTAAATGAGACCAACCCCATGAAGATGCTGCAAAGGGTTGAATAACAGCTTTCGATTTACTTTGGGCACGTTATTTTTTGGCATTTTTAGGAAAATTGCCCGGAGTGCAAGTGGTTAAAGAAGAACTTCACAAAGCTATGAGGAAAACGTCACAAAGCTATGAGGAGAATGTCACAAAGCGATGAGAAGAATGTCACACAGCGATGAGGAAAACGTCACAAAGCAAGGAGGAAAATGTCACAAAGCTCTGAGGAGAATGTCACAAAGCGATGAGAAGAATGTCACACAGCGATGAGGAAAACGTCACAAAGCAATGAGGAAAACGTCACAAAGCAACGAGGAAAATGTCACAAAGTGATGAAAAGAATGTCACACAGCGATGAGGAAAACGTCACAAAGCTCTGAGGAGAATGTCACAAAGCGATGAGGAAAATGTCACAAAGCGATGAGGAAAAACACACATGATAATCAAGTTAGTGGTGGTAATGCACCTGTAAGCTGGTTGCCAACCGCCAATCAAATCTAAAAGAAGAAGAAGAAGAAGAAGAAGAAAGACAGACATATACGGAGAGTGTGGCAGTAATGCACCTGGCATAGTGGATCAACTTGGAGGGGCATAAGAGGTCACATCCTGCAAAAGCTATTCCTAATGATTGCTGGGAACACAGTGAGTCCAACATTAGTAGCTTTGGATGGATAAGTGATGCCATTGCTGAGCAGGCAGGATTAAAACACATAGATTTTAGCCCAACGGTCTTCCATTCATCCATCCATCCATCTTCTTCCACTTAATCCTTTTCGGGTCGCAGGGGGGTGGGGGGTGGAGCCTACCCCAGCATCTTTGGGCGAGAGGCAGGGTACACCCTTGTGGTCTGTTATTCCTCCATGGCTGTTTAAGATGCCACTAGTAGATTTTGAAATACAACAACTGAGGAGGCAACATAAGCAATCAGCAACAGATTATATAGTGCATAAATATCCATCCATCCATCCATCTTCTACTGCTTTTCCGGAGGTCCGGGTCGTGAAGGCAGCAGTTCAAGCAGAGTAGCCCAGACTTCCCTCTCCCCAGCCACCTGCTCCAGCTCTTCAGAGAGGATACCAAGGTGTTCCCAGACCAACTGGGAGACATAGTCTCTCCACCGAGTCCTGGGTCTGCCCCGGGGTCTCCTCCCAGTGGGACGTGCCTGAAACACCTCAAGTGGGCTGCACGGTGGCGCAGTGGTTTAGCACTGTGGCAGCACAGTTTTACCCTTGGCCGGGGGATCGCGGGGATCATGAGATCGTGGGTTCGATTCCAGCCCCCGACCAACAGTGAGCTGTGTGGAGTTTGCATGTTCTCCCCGTGTTGCATGGGTTTACTCCGGGATTTCTCCGGTTTCCTCCCGCATACCAAAAAAAAAACAAAAAAAAACAAAACATGTAGGTTTAGGGCGCTCGCGCACGCAGCGACCAGCAGCCGGTGGCTTGTCACCAGACTGCAAACCAAATCTACCTACGGGTACAAATAAGTAACAAAAAAATAAAAAAGTGGGAGGCGTCCTGCAGGAGGGATCATGGGGGTCAGGTGCTATGTGGATTAGGTGGCGGTCAAAGGTGGAGACCTTGGCGGACTGATCCCAAGCTTTCTAAACTGGCTAGTGCATAAATATATTGAACAGAGCTTCAGAAACATGCTGATAGCATTTACCGATGGTTCCAAGGACCCTACAACTGGTCGGAGTGGAGCTGCAGTATAAATTCCTCAGTATAAAATATCTATCAATAAAAGAACCAGCAATCACTTATCAGTATACACAGTTGAGTTAGTTGCCATTATATTATCTCTACAGTGGTTGCAGACAAATTATAGGAATAATGCTGTCATTGCTTCAGATAGTTGGACAGCTCTCAAGAGTGTTCAGTCACTGCAGTCGTGGAGGCAGGACCTAATTGTAGAAATCCACTCCTTAATTTACAACCTCTACAGTAAAGGTCAGTCAGTATACTTTCTTTGGGTTCCAGCCCATGTTGGAATAGAGGGTAATGAGAATGTGCACTTATTAGCGAAACAATCATTGGAAGTTTGAGGCAGTGGATCTGCAGATCTCACTCAGTAAGGCAGAAGGCAAATCAATAATTTAAAAAGTATATAGTGGAAAAGTGGCAAGAATATTGGGACTCAATAGATACAGGAAGACATCTTTATGACATTCAAAAGCGAGTGGACTCTAGAATGGGAGTTGGCAGAAACAGGAAAGAGGAGATACTCATCACCTGATTAAGAATAGGACACACTACTTTGAACCAGACGCTACATAGAATAGGTAAACACCCAACTGGCAGCTGTGCACATTGTGGTTCTCCGGAAACAGTTCAATGTCAAGGATACCAGGAACAAAGGAAACATCTGATTGCAGTAATGGAGAGGGCTAATTTGGGTTTTGCTTTGGAAAACATGTTAGGAACCTCAGTCAAAGAAATATATGTAGCTCTATTTCTTTTTCCTGCCATTCTCTTGTCCATCCTGTGGGCTTGTTGCCAGCCAGCAATCAGATCTACAAGAAGAAGAAGAAGAGTGATATAAACAGTGATGCGGGTGACGGCAACAAAACCTGGAATGCTGCTGACTGTTAGGACATGAACTGTGAAGTCAAAACGTCACAAAGCTATGAGGAAAACGTCATGAAGCTAAAGGAAAAGGTCACAAAGCGATGAGTTTAATGTCACAAGGCTATGAGGATTATATCATAAAGCTATGAAGAAAACGTCACATAGCTATGAGGAGATCGTCACAAAGCAATGAGGACAACGTCACAAGCGATAAGAGAAAAATGTCAGAGCTATGAGTAAGATGTCACAGAGCTGTAGAGGACATCACAAAGCTATGAGGAGAACGTCGCAGAGCTATGAGGAAAATGTCACAAAGCTATGAGGAAAACATAATCAAGTCTGTGGCGGTAATGCACCTTTGAGCAGGTTGCCAACCACCAATCAAATCTAAGAGAAGAAGAAGGTTGTGAAGCCAGCAAAGGAGCAGCGGAAATTCAGCAGATAAGTCTTCCAGGGATTAACATATGCAGAAGCTGCAAAAAAGGTGCCAGCTAAAAAAGTGGGAGTGGACTCGAACAGGGGAAGTGTGCAGACTTGCAGTGCATGCAGTACAATTAAGGCCAATATCTTGGCATTAAGGGGCTACATTGGGAAGCAGTTGAGGACTTGTTAAGTGGGGGATCTTTAAGTTCAAAGACATCATTGGCTGGTGGATCAGCCGCTAATCAAGTCAAGGAAGAAGAAGAAGAATGAGATGAGCCACAGATACGGACTACAGAGACGCAGATGCGAGAGTAAAGAAGAAGAACGTCACAAAGCTAGGAGTAAAACGTCACAAAGCTATGAAGAAAATGTCACAAAGCGATGAGGAAAACATCACAAAGCTATGAGAAAAACATCATAAAAGCTATGTAGGTTGGTTGCAACCGCCAATCAAATCTAAGAGAAGAATAAGAATATAGAGTGACAGGCTAGAGCACAGGTGTCAAACTCATTCCATGGAGGGCCAAGACCCTGCAGGTTTTACCTCCACCCAGTGTCTTTAACAGGTGATTTCTCTGAATTTCTTCCTACTGATTGCTGATCAGTGAAAACACCTGCTGAAGAGACTGGGTGGAAGTAAAACCTGCAGGGTCTTGGCCCTCCATGGAATGAGTTTGACACCCCTGGGCTAGAGTGATATAGAGTGAAGTACGTGGAGGTAATTCACCTGTGAGCTAGTTGTCAACCACCAATCAAATCTAAAGATGAAGAAGAATGCACTACAGTGATCCCTCGCTACTTCGCGCTTCACCTTTCGCGCCCTCAGTGCATCGCGGATTTTTCAAAAATATTCATCAAAAATTCAAAATTGAGAAATAATGGGCGGGCACTAGCAGAAGGCAGGTAGACTACATTAGAACATCAGGTATCAACATGGAGAGCCCGCACAACTCAAAATCCACCTCTCTGTTCGCTGTTCTCGTGTTGGCTCGGCTCGGGAATCTCGCAAGCTGATTGGCCGAGACGTTTCACCCCGCAAGCTGATTGGCCGAGACGTTTCACCCACCTTCTCTCCCTGCCGAGCGCCCACTAGTGATGTTCGATACCACTGATTTCCTTTCCGATCCGATACTGACTAAAATTCAGGCTGGTATCAGCGATATCGATACCGATATTTTTGCGACTACATCTAATATGTCTTTTAAATCTAAAAAAACGCATGATGCACTTACCCAGGCGGAAGAAAAAGTAGTCCCACCAACCACGCGTCACTTAGACAACATCTCAATAGTTACTTTTCACCGTGTTTCTGTTAAGGATATATATATGTATACTAGCTGCTCTTGTTTTTCTTTTGCCTTCTGATTATTGCTCTGAGTGTTGCTATCCCTGTGCTGTTGCAATCCTGGAATTTCCCCATTGTGGGACTAATAAAGGCTTATCTTATCTTATACCTTACCTCAAATGACTTAAGTATCAAAAGTATCAATATTTTGATTTGAGTATCGATTTTAGAGCATAAAGATCCGGTATCGGAGGTATCGATATTTCAGGATCGATCCGCACATCACTAGCGCCCACCCAGCGAAGGAAGACCGCATTCATTGCTCTTTATCGCTCGTGTTGCTTAGTCTCGCCGCGTGGAACTTTTTGCTGTTCTCTTGTGCCATTTTGTGTGAAATAGTCTTCCCGTCGAGCCACTACGCCGCCTCCTGCAGCTTCTCCAGCTCTATCGGAAGCTGCCCTCGACGATCCTGCGCCTCTGCACCTGACGATGAGGCGTCACCTGAGGAGCAGTAAAGCTCTCATTAACCTGTGCAGTAAATCATCTTCATCTTGAGTTACGTATCTTGTTATAAGAATAAAAGAGTTCTAAAAACATATTTATGTACACTTTATTTACATCTACGTATGTATGTACACTTACACACACACACACGTATCATATGAGAGAGAGAGTGAGAGAATGAACGTACGTATTATTTATGGGTGACGTCATTAGGGGTGACGCTACTTCGCTGTTTTTCACTTTTCGCGGTTGGTTCTGGAACCCATTAACCGCGATAAGTGAGGGATCACTGTAGTTCAAATGTAGTGACAATGGCTGATACATTTAGTTTTACAAGGACGGATAATTTTTTCACAAATAGGGAGTTGTTCAGAACTCCTTATAAAAACTCCTTAAACAAAGATATAGAGTGATGATAATCAAGTCAGTGGCGGTAATGCACCTGTAAGCTGGTTGCCAACCACCAATCAAATCTAAAAGAAGAAGAAGACGATGCACCTGTAGGAAGTACGTATGTAAGGACTACAGCTCCTGACCAGATAAGAGTGATGACATAGAGTGAAGTATGTGGCGGTATTTGCACCTGTAGGCTGGTTGCCAACCGCCAATCAAATCTAAAAGAAGAAGAAAGTTTCAAATGTACAAGAAAAGTCAATTTTACAAGAGGAAATTACAAAGTTGAGGAAAATTGTTTCAAATTTAGATAAATTTACAGAGAGAAGTAGAAAACTAAAAAAAAAATTGTTATAAATTTTGGAGAGAAACCTCAAACCTTCAAGACTGAAGTCATTACTCAAGTTTTTAAGTGGCTGCTCTTTGTACCCTTAACTAGAAATTTCTGGTTGTCTACTTTTAATTATTAATTTCAAAACACTGCTTTTACATGAGTAGAATTTCTGGTTTCTATACCCACCTCTGGTCATATAATTTAAGTATGCATGAGTAAATTATTACTAGTGCATACCCATGCATGCCCATAGAAAGTAAGTGTAAGCAAGTATTTCTGCGTGCCCGTAGAAAGCTACTGTTATCATGGCAACATGGTGAAACCTGCCTTTGATCATTGACATCACCACTCGTTCAGTGATGACTGCCTTTGATCTGTGATGGCTGCCTTTGATCTTTGATGACGTCAAAGTGAGTCCTATGATCATGAGTGATGCCTGCCGTTGATCTTTGATGATGTCATAGTAAATCCTATGATCTTTTAGCGAGTCCTATGTTTGAGTTATGCCTGCCTTTGATCTCATAGTGAGTCCTATGATCTTTTAGTGAGTCCTATGATCATGCCATACTTCCGGCAACTCCTGCAGTGGAACTGGTCCTAAACTGTATTGGATCGTTCTTTCCTTTGGACTCAGCCAGTGACACCGAGAGGGGGACACTGACGTATGGGCAGCCCAGTGTCTCCATACTACCCCGCCCAGGCTTTTTAGTGCAAACTGGAGAGGCCGCTCCAGCGGTGTCGCAAGATTCCGGCGCAACACGGGATGAGGCAGTTGCCGGTTATAAGCTCCAACTAAGGAGCAACATGGCGGCCGGGATGGTCACACTTTTTCAGTGCTGAGAGGGTTTCATGATGCTATGACATCAGGCATCACTGAGCCTATGATGTGCCTATGATGTCTATATGACAGTCCTTTGATTGTGAGCTTCGGGAGTAAACCTCGAGGATAAATCCGGAGTGGAGCCCTAAGACGGTTGGCAGATGCTCAGCACTACTTCCGGCAACTCCTGCAGTGGAACTGGTCCTAAACTGTATTGGATCGTTCTTTCCTTTGGACTCAGCCAGTGACACCGAGAGGGGGACACTGACGTATGGGCAGCCCAGTGTCTCCATACTACCCCGCCCAGGCTTTTTAGCGTAAACTGGAGAGGCCACTCCAGCGGTGTCGCAAGATTCCGGCACAACACGGGATGAGGCAGTTGCCGGTTATAAGCTCCAACTAAGGAGCAACATGGCGGCCGGGATGGTCACACTTTTTCAGTGCTGAGAGGGTTTCATGATGCTATGACATCAGGTATCACTGAGTCTATGATGTGCCTATGATGTCTATATGACAGTCCTTTGATTGTGAGTGAAGCCTGCCTTTGATCTTTGATGATGTCATAGCAAGTCCTATGATCTTTTAGGGAGTCCTATGATCGTGAGTCCTGATGATGTCATAGTGAGTCCTATGATCGTGAGTGAAGGCTGCCTTTGATCTTTTGGTGTTTATATGATGTCATTTAGACATCATGTAGACATCATGTAGACATCATAGGCGATCCTATGATCTTTTAGCGGAGAATACAAACTAAATTGTATTGCATTTTTTAAAAAAAGATAAATATCTCAGAAAACAAAATTTCACAAAAAGTCCACCTCTATACAATATTTTCAGTGCAGAAAAAACTGTTTCAAACTAAAGCAAAAAAAAAAAAATAAAATAAATAAAATTAAAAATTTTAAAAAAAAAATTAAAAAACAGACAAAATATAATTCCAGGACACAAAATACAATTCCACATGACAGAATTCCTCCAGCATTTTTTTTTTTTTTTAATCTCAACAGTAAACTCTATTCCAGCATGGATGGAGATGTAACTCCATGGTTACAGGGAGAGGGGAGGTGGAACTTTTAATGTTCAATAACACATGGAGCTTTTACAAAGTTTTTAAGTGATATCGGAGGCTAAGAAAAGGGCCTCTATAACCAGCGACTTCACCTCTGCATCCCAGCATGGACTACTCTCAGCAGAATAGAAG
Organism: Pholidichthys leucotaenia; assembly: GCA_020510985.1. Classification (NCBI taxonomy): domain Eukaryota; kingdom Metazoa; phylum Chordata; class Actinopteri; order Cichliformes; family Pholidichthyidae; genus Pholidichthys; species Pholidichthys leucotaenia. The sequence continues at coordinate 258,564,446 of CM035839.1, forward strand.
AAGAAGGTAAAAAACATTCAATTACACAACAGCACTTCTCTTTGTGGGTACACTGGAGCCGCAGAGTCTCTGCAGAGAGTGGTGTTTGTGGGACAACTGTAGCTCCCTCCAGTGATAGACATGAGGCATGAGGTCTTGATTAAAACACAGGGTTTATTTCTCCACAACCCATGAAAACTGAGTTGAAGCAAAAAACAAAAAGATACAAATAAACAATGCATCGTATGTCTGTCTGTTGCAACAATTTATGCCCCTATAGTTGTGAAACAAAGATGCTGGGATAGGCTCCAGCCCCCCTGCGACCCGAAAAGGATTAAGCGGAAGAAGATGGTTGGATGGATAGTTGTGAAACACGTAGCATGTAGCTAATGCTATAATCCAAAACACATCTTCGTCGGCCTCCGTCGGTCTATGATGACCATGGAAGAGAATCCTAAACGTCTACTCTGCTGGAACAGCACCGCCTGTGGCTGAACAGGCTGATGTGCACCGGTGTTCTACCTTCCAGCTTTGGGCGTTGGTAGGATTCAAGCCTGGGCAGGAAGATATGGAGGACAAGATGTTACCCATGCAGCATGTCCCCCCTCTCCACGTCACTGATGAATCCAAAGGAACAGCAGGGCTGCTATAGTTTGGCACCAGCGCCGTCGCAGGAGCTGCCAGAACGATGTTGAGCACAACAGAGAACTGCCTTAGGGGCTCCGACTCCGGATTTTTCCTCAGGGTTGACTCCCGAAGCCTTTTCCGTGACCGGGTGTGCCGCAAGGCAGCGGAGGTTTGAAATCAGGGTTTACCTTCCCCTAGATGGGCTACCTTCCCAGGTTGACGAGCCACCATCTACCTGAAGCATCTGGTTTTAAGGCGCCAGAGATCCGCCCTCGCCCCTTCTCCTATTAGTAAAAGCAGTTCTGCCGGGCTTAGAGACTAAACCACACGGGCAGGCTAGGAGTTGGACTTAGTTGTCAGAGGCTTTTCGAGACGCACGCCGTAAGGAGCATTTTATGAGCATTGGGAGCTTAACCCCAGTGCCGCTCCTGGCTATGACAACCTTGGAACCAACACACATATGACAGCATAATTCACAATGTGGCTGTAACTTCAGTAAATACATTCACACAGCATGTGCAGTTCATTCATTCATTCATTCATTCATCTTCTTCCGCTTAATCCTTTTTGGGTCGCGGGGGGGCTGGAGCCTATCCCAGCATCTTTGGGTGAGAGGCAGGGTCCACCCTGGACAGATCGCCAGTCCATTGCAGGGCCAACACAAAGAGACAGACAACTATTCACTCTCACAGTCAGACCTAAGGACAGTTATTCACTGGTAATTAGAAATCATAGTAAAACACACTGTAATACATTTCTTCCTTTGTAAAATTTAACAAACATACTTCATAGGCCGCTTATCACTTAGGAGGGGCTAAATCTTGAGTATGTTGTCTTTGTGCTTGTCTTTGTTTTGTTTTCTTCAGTGTAGTGCTTCTTTTTGCCTTAATATATAGCTTACAGGCTCATGTATACCAGCTTACATCTCTTTGGCACTTAACTGGCAAGGTGCATCTTATTTATGTATGTGCGGAACACCAAAGCAGTAAAGATTAGTTCCGCCTCCAAATACTACAGAATTAAAGGTAAGAACCAAACAACTTGACAGACATACTGCACAAAAAACATTAAACCAAATATACAAATGATTTGACTATGAACGACTAACTGTCAGAGTGAGTATCTAATACTGGTCTTTAGTCTGCTTCCAGCAGTGTAACAGTCTTCTGAATGAGTCTCTTCAGATAAACATTTTTGGAGATATGCTTCAGGTTCAGGTTCAGGTTCAGGTTACTTTATTTGTACCCGTAGGTAGATTTGTTTTGCAGTCTGGTGACATCCATATTTACAAGCCACAATTACATTCAACATAGACACAAACACAGGCACACATGAAGCTGACTATAAACATGATAAAAATACTCTTTGCTTTCCTCTTTCATCAAGAGTTGAGTTGCTAAGAAGCAACTTTATCCTCCTTACTTTTCCATCCTTTCCTGGGTACACCTCGGCATCCTTTGCCAAATTCCGCTGGTTTCATGGGGCAAAAGGACAATGTCATTGACCTTTGCATTGCTGCGGTCTTTGGTCCACTTCTGCCTGTGTTGGAGATTTTGGAGGAACTTCTTCCACCGTGCCCAGAAATTGTTAACCAAGAGTTGAACTTGGTGCCATTGCTTTTGGAGATAAAGATCTTCCAAGATGAACTTTCTAGGAAGTGGAGCTATAATTGTAGATTTCATGGTCAGGATGTGGTTTGGTGTCAAAGGTTCTGGACTGGATGGATCATTCAGATAATCAGTGGTCTTCACTGAATGACTTCATACAAGAATGTGTGTAGAATGTGGGTGGGGCTGATGATTTGTGGCTGTAGCTTCCTGATTAATTGTTAATTGGTCCCAGCTGGCAGAATATATGTAGCTCTATTTAGATATTTAAGTGCAACTGGATTAATTAAAAGAATTTTTTTTTTTTCCCTGCCATTCTCTTGTCCACACTCCAACCCGGTGGGTGGCAATGGTGCACCTGCGGGCTGGTTGCCAGCCAGCAATCAGATCTAGAAGAAGAAGAAGAAGAAGAGTGATATAAACAGTGACGCGGGTAATGACAACAAAACCTGGAATGCTACTGACTGTTCTTCTTCTTCTTCTTCTCTCGGTTACTGGCAGATAGCAAACAACTGAAAGGTGCATACCATTACCTACTGTACAAGAGTGTGTAACATTATGTCATCTGAGCCCAACCCCTAAATTCTATGACTTGATCCTGTGTTATTTAAAAATGGGTGTCTAAATGGGTCAGGATGTGCTGGGGTGGAATGCAGAAATGAGCACCTAGATTTCCACTGAAATACTCCAGTCATAGCACAGCGTCTCTCCAATAGCTTCTCCTAACCAAATCCTACTGTCTGGCTTCTCGTGCCGACCCTGTTTTCACTAAATGACAGACGGTGTCAGCGAGTCTCTGGCACTATAACCAGGTTGCTCTGGGTAGGTGGGGCTCATCAGAATTAGGTGTCAGTCCACCTAGGAGAAGGACCACTCTGATTTCAAATCCGGGCAGGTGGTGCCCGTTCGTCTTGGCCGGCAAACCTACCTAGGAGAAGGTAAACTCTGATTCCAAACCTTCGCTGCCTTGCGGCTATACCTGATTACAGGAAAGGCTTCGGGAGTAAACCTCGAGGATAAATCCGGAGTGGAGCCCTTAAACGGTTGGCAGATGCTCAGCACTACTTCCGGCAACTCCTGCAGTGGAACTGGTCCTAAACTGTATTGGATCGTTCTTTCCTTTGGACTCAGCCAGTGACACCGAGAGGGGGACACTGACGTATGGGCAGCCCAGTGTCTCCATACTACCCCACCCAGGCTTTTTAGCGCAAACTAGAGAGGCCACTCCAGCGGTGTCGCAAGATTCCGGCACAACACGGGATGAGGCAGTTGCCGGTTATAAGCTCCAACTAAGGAGCAACATGGCGGCCGGGATGGTCACACTTTTTCAGTGCTGAGACAAAGTTGCTGATTTTGCCATTAAAATAACTAACCAACAGCGATCGGCATTTGTGACGCACACGCATGGGCTGAATTTCCACCTTCGTTGAAATACCCCTTTATTCGCCTTCCACCGGGCTCTGTGAGTAAACTGATTAGCGTTTCTTTTCGTGGTTCGCTGCTACGCTTAACCTGAAGCGTTTGCTAAGCTAACGCTAGTCGTAGCACCTAACACCGACACAAAGCGACCTGTCCCCGGTGATTGGGGCTCACCGGAGGAACTAATCGAGGCAACAGTTGGACGGGAGCCGGATCAGAGTTCGGGTGCAGCGGTGGTGGGAGACAGGGACCAGTGGAGGACCACCGGGGCCCCAGCCAGACAATAGCCTGAATCGGAGCCCAGTTACAGCGGCGGGGCTCAGCGGAGGAACTACTGAGGCAGACGGCGGTAGGTGGCGGGGCTCAGCGGAGGATCTACCGGGACCCCAGCCGGACAGAAGCAGGATCGGAGCTCGGCTACAGCGGCGGTGTGCAGCGGGACTCGGTGGAGAAGCTGCCGGTACCCCAGCTGGACAGGAGCTCGGTTACGGTGGCGGTAAGCAGCGGGACTAGCAGCGGAGGGGGCTAGCTGAGGCCCAGCTGGATTCGAGGTCGGTCGGATCGGATACCGGCGACACCAGCAGAGATTGTTTTACTATCCACAGGTCAGTAAAAATGCCACTAAAGAAGAAGGAAACGGAAGAGATCAAAAAATCTCTGAACTTTTTGTCAGAAGAAGTGGCCAAAATGGTTAGCCAGCAGGCCAAAATATTAGGCCTAATGGAAGAAGTCCGAGAATTAAAATTAACAATTCAGGAAAAAGACAAAAAAATTTCGGACTTGGAGCGACGCGTCGAGGATCTTCAACAATGCTCTTGTATGGATGATCTAATTATAAGTGGACTAGACATCAAATATCAATCATACGCTCATGCTACAACAGGACTGAGAGGTGAGGAGGCTCCCGCAAGTGAATCAGTCTCCCTGGAAAACCAGGTGCTTCAGTTCCTTGATAGTAGAAATATAAAGGTCAAAGCAAATGCAATTTCAGCCTGTTATGCTTTACCCAGGAAAGATAATAAAACAAAGAAATCAATTGTGATGCGCTTTGTGAACAGAAGGGTAAAGAATGACACACTGAGGCAGGCCAGAAAGCTACGGGGAACAGAAGTTTACCTAAATGAACATTTAACAAAGACTAATGCTGAAATAGCACGGCAAGCACGGATGTTGAAAAGACAAAATAGGATACAGGCAACATGGACAAGAAATTGTAGAGTTTGGATCAAACTAAATGGAACACCCGAGGAAGCAAAGAGCATAATGATCAGAGATGTTACTGACTTAAATAAATACAGATGAATGAATGAATGAATGAATGAATGAATGAATGAATGAATTTATTTCGGATAGTACAGTACAGGTTAAAAGAAACTGTATAATATAACAACAAGGTCAAATTAGACAAAGACTCCTCCTACTATACAATTCCACGTAAGTTATCTGAAATGGGTGATGGCTGAAGCCGCAGCTTATATTGCCCACCCATATTCCATCCAAGAATTCAAAAGAGAAAAAAGAGAAAACAAGACAAGAGCGATTACAATTTAAAACAAAGCTAAGACAAAATGTGACTGAGAGAAAAAAGAAAACTAAGCTAGGTTAAGTTAAGCGGTTACTATTCAAAAAACAAATCTAAGACAAAATGTCACCTAGAAAAAAAAGAAAAAAAAGAAAAAAAAAACTAAGCTACAACACAACACAGGCTGGATATGTCAATCCTTATGTGAGTTTACATGTCGTCTTGTAAATATGTTTGGAGTATTTCTTCCTTTAGTTTTTGTTTGAACACACAGATGAACACTGATTAAGAAAATTAAGAGACAATGATAATCCATATCCACACACACGGCAAGAATAGTTCTTTTGACATACCATGTCAATGTACTTTAAAAAAAAATAAGCAAAACAAACAAAAAACTGATGACTGACTTGAGTAGACATCAATTATCCCCAGTTGGAGGAAGTCATCTGACACAGAGTGAGGAAACTCAAACTCTGAAAATATGCCATTATGCTGAACATAAACTACAAGAGATGGAGAATGATATTGATCCTGATAACCACTTTTTCAATAATATTCATAACCATTGTGAATATTACACTGAAAAGCAATTCAAAAGTCAAGTGCAACTAGATGGTAAACTATCAAAAATACACTTCAACAGCAGAAGTCTTAACAAAAACTTTCCACAGATTCAGGACTATTTAAAACAGCTAGACAGAAAATTTACAGCTATTGCAGTCTCTGAAACTTGGCTTAATGAAGAGCAGGCTCCTCTGATGGCAATAGAGGGATATCAGATATTTCATATTAACAGATCTCAAAAAAAGGGTGGTGGTGTTGCACTGTATATTGATGACCTGTATAGGTGTAAGCTTGTAAATGGAATGTCCTTTGCACTACCAAAGATTTTGGAATGTGTTACTGTTGAGATTGACCAAGATAAAACAAAAAATCTAATTATAAGTTGTATATATAGAACGTCGGGAACTTGCATTGAGACATTCAGAGATAAATTAGTTGAGCTGTACAATAATATTACTAGTAAGAAAATGGTAGTAATTTGTGGAGATTTCAATATTGATCTACTAAATCCATATCAACAAAATGTAATTAGAGTTCATGAACTCTATGTACAGCATGAGTCTATATCCCACAATAACACATCCCAGTAGAATCACAGATCACACTGCTACACTTATTGACAACCTGTTTGTTAATATTATTGATAAGAAAATAGAAAGTGGATTATTGATAAATGATATAAGTGACCACTTGCCAACCTTTGCACCTATCCATGGCCACACGGGGGCCAATGCAGAAAAATTTTTAAAATCGTTCAGATACAAATCACAAAATGCAATCAGTTCTTTTAAAGAAGACTTGCTGAAGCAAGACTGGACAGAAGTCTATGTATCAGATGTAAATGAAGCCTATTTTTTTTTTTTGTTACTTATTTGTACCCGTAGGTAGACTTGGTTTGCAGTCTGGTGACAAGCCACCGGCTGCTGGTCGCTGCGTGCACGAGCGCCCTAAACCTACATGTTTTTGGTATGGCCTACGACACATTTATAAACATCGTAACCACTCTTTATGAAAAAAATGTCCATTAGTAAAGAAAAAGCTTAAACATAAATTTGCCGATAAGCCATGGTTAACCAAAGGATTACAAAAGGCGTGTAAAAAGAAAAATTTATTATATAAAGCTTTCCTAAAGAAAAGGACAAAAGAAGCAGAGCAGCGGTATAAAACATACAAAAATAAGTTAACATACATAATAAGATGTAGTAAGAGAGACTATTACAGTAAAGAACTGGAGAAAAACAGAGACAATATTAAAAATACATGGACAATACTTAACAGTATTCTTGGAAATAAAAGCAGAAATACAAGCTACCCAACCAATTTTTCAAAAAATAATAAAACGACTCAGAGAGTGAATGCAGCTTCACCTGCAGATGAATTTAATAACTTTTTTAACATTGGTCCTAATTTGGCTCGAGAAATACCCCTTACGGCACCCACAGGTGATACAATAAGCAAAAACACTGCTATAAAAGACTCCATTTTCATAAAGAACACAGACGAGAGAGAGGTCATTGAAATTGTTAAATCGTTTAAAAGTAAAACATCTACAGACTGTGATGGTATTGACATGCTCTTAGTTAAAACTATTATTGAATGCTTAGTGAAACCACTGACGTATATCTGTAACCTGTCTCTCCAAACAGGTATATTTCCCAATGCAATGAAAATAGCTAAAGTAATTCCGATATACAAGACGGGTGACAGAGGGGAATTCTCAAACTATAGACCAGTTTCACTATTGCCGCAATTTTCCAAGATACTTGAAAAAATATTCTATGAGAGAATTGACAACTTCATACTGAAGAATAATTTATTGTGTGAGCAGCAATATGGGTTCAGACACAAGAGGACAACTGCATTTGCTCTAATGGAATTTATAGAAAAAATATCAACTGCCATTGAAAATAAAGAGTATTCAGTTGAGGTATTCCTGGATCTTAAAAAAGCATTTGATACAGTGGATCATAATTTATTATTAAAGAAACGACAAAATTGTGGTATTAGAGGGGTAGCACTGTCCTGGTTATGTAGTTACTTAAAGAACAGATATCAGTATGTATGTGTTGGTAACAAAAACTCACAGTTACTGAAGGTTACTTGTGGAGTCCCACAGGGTTCAGTTTTGGGGCCATTGTTATTCAATATGTATATAAATGGTATATGTAAAGTTTCAGAAAAAATGGACTTAATATTGTTTGCCAATGACACTCATCTATTATGCAGTGGAAGCAATTTGGAACAACTTTTGGATACACTCGGAAAGGAATTAGGAAAGCTTAAACTGTGGTTTGATTCAAACAAATTAACGCTCAATTTAAGTCAGACAAAATTTATAGTCTTTAACAACCATCACAACAACTTAGTATCTAAACTCAATGTAAATGGTGTAGAGATTGAAATGGTATCCAAAACTAAATTTCTTGGAGTAATAATTGATAATAAACTGTGTTGGAAGTCACATATTAATTATATTAAAGGTAAAATATCCAAATCAATTGCAATACTACACAGAGTGAAATATTTGCTGAATCAACCCACACTATACCCATATACTACCCACACTATAGGCCCTTTTCCACTAGCACGCTTTAGCGCGACACGGGACGGCTCAGCACGCTTTGTATGCTTTTCCACTAGCCCCAACACGGTTTTAACAGCCGCGATTCTCAGCCCCGCTCAAGGGCAGGGTACAGCAGTGCTGAGCTGGGCCGTGTTGTGACGTTAACAGACTGGTCGCCGCTGATTGGTCAGGTCGTAACCGGCGCTGATTGGTCAGGTTGTAACCGCCCCTCTCCTCCTCCTCTTCTGCCGAATCTTCACGACCTTCTCAATAAAGTTTTTGAAAAAAAAAAAAAAAAACCTTCACGACCGCCATTACTTAGCGCGCAACCACTGTTGGTGGTTTATTTTCAGTGTATTGCTGTGCTATTTTCATTTATTCTCTATCAAAAATGGCTTCGCGTAATAAGGGTGTTCCATGGACCAATAAGGAGGTGCAGTGTCTGCTCACTGCATTGTCAGACGAACGCATCCAACGCGAGTTAGACGGAGCCACCCGGAATGAAAAAATATACCGGGAGGTCTCGACATCGGAGTCCTTTAACGGTGAGTTTTAATTTTTTTTATTGTGCGTTTTTTCGCAAATATATTCGGTAAGACGCTCAGTTTATTTATGCAATAAAAAAGCTGTTCATTTGTGGATGATGATCGCTCTGCAGCAGCACACTGCGGACTCACGCTTTTCTTTTAATTATTCATGTGAACAATATGCTGAAATAAGCTTATGTAATCTTGTTAAAAACTATTGTCTTTTCTGTATATCTTGCACTTTCGTGCTGTATTTTATTGTGTGCATTTTCCTTGTAGAATCATCCCACGCGTCCGCCGCGCCAGCACGCCCGGATTAATGTGAATCTGTCCCACCACCAGGCGCAAAATGTATTCAATGATAAATATTTGCAACATTTAAATGAGGTTGCAGAAAACGCGAGGGTATCCCAGGAGCTGGCAGAGACGGCTTCATTCAACCGAGCCTTCCTGATCCAGAGCTGGCAGAGACGGCTTCATTCAACCGAGCCTTCCTGACCCAGAGCTGGCAGAGACGGCTTCATTCAACCGAGCCTTCCTGACCCAGTTTGGGAAGCTGGTGTAGAGGCACTCAGTGGTCGGCGTGTATAAAATGTCGATTAACCTTCATGTTGTGTTGCAAAGTTTTTTTTTATTTTAATATTTTGTATATAATAAAATGGAATTGTTTTGGAAAGTGTGGTTTGTCTGTTATAACACTGAATTATAAAACAGTATAATTACATAGAAATTCCATTGCCTAGTCTGATGAAAATGATGCTGATCATCCTGTCAGGGGTCAACCATTGTAAAGGTAATGTAATTTTTAACTAGACCAAAAAACAAATGTTTTTGTAAGCTTTCTGTTCTTTTTATTGAAATATCATAAAAAAATTAGCACCACATGATCCATTTCTAAACTTTGGGTACATTTTTTATGTTAACTTATAAGAAGTTGCACAGTTGGACTTTAAAATGCAGCAGGAGAGACTGATCAAGCTTACAAGTCAAAGTAGGTAAAAAGTAAGTATATGTAAATTGAATGTTCTATCGGCATTCCAAATTCATAGAATTACAATACTTTAGAAGGAGTGTAGCATCATCTAAACGGAAAATACTAATACTGTTGTTCCAAACGACCTGAAGGTGAAAAACATGATTTTTTTTTATTCAGTACATCCAAAATGCCCTAGGATGTAAAAAATAATACAATTTGGTGTTGGCCAGTGTGCCACTGTCTCATTATTTAATACGAATAAAAACAAGTTTCAGCTCATTATTTCTAGGTCATTTGGCAGTTAATTCAAACCAAAAGTGACTTGTGTTGTTGCAGCTTTTTTATCAGAGAGTTTCTCCAGTTTTGGAGCATATAATCATCCATCCCTTAACTGTTAAACATTAAATAACAGCAGACAGATTGGCAAAGGATACACAATTGTGTTGCTGTTGCCCAAAACCGCTGTGACCCACTGCTTGTGGTGCTACCTTTCATGTGTGTGCATTTTATGAATATTCACACATTTTTGTAAGTACAAGTGGGATAGTATTAAATTGAAATATAACATATTTCTAATAATGTGTGCTTTTTGCAAATATTTACACTTACAGTGGTACCTCTACTTACGAATTTAATTCGTTCCGGAAGAATTCTCGTAACGTGAAAAATTCGTAAGTAGAGGCGCGTTTTACATGTAAATGCCGTAATCCGTTCCAAGCCCCCAAAATTCGGGCATAAATTTTTTATAAATCGTAAAAACGCATCAAAACATGTAACAAATACATGTTACAATTAGATTACTGCACAATAAACATAAAATGAGAGTTTAAAATGAGAGAAAGAATAATAAAAGAGAATAATAAAAGAGAAAGAATAATAAAAATTATGTTCATTTACCCATTAACTGCTATCGTCGTCGACGTCGTCACCTTTTGCCTTCTTTGGTTCATGTTCTGATCCAAGGACGTTTGCTTTTGTCGGCTTGTAAGTGCTTCGTTTTGTTTTAATACCGTGCTGATCGTTGATGTATTACGGCCATATTCTTTGGCGAGATCAACCAAACGCATCCCCTTTTCATACCTTTCGATTATCTCCTTTCTTTGTTTGTATGGACAAAAAAACTCTCTTCTTTTCTCCTTTTCCACTTATCTCCGTCACTTTCTTGGGGCCCATAGCGAATAAATGTTAATTCTGTACTGTACACACACGTAAAACTTTCACCTTGTTCTTAATAAAGTTTTGGAAAAAAAAAACAACTTCGTGGCCAATGGGATACCAGGAAGATGCTAGGCGATAGCCAATGGCAGAGCAGCTACAGGTATGTTTACGTTCGGTAAACTACGGAAGCTGCGAGGAGCGCGTACTTTTTTGCCTTTCGTATCCTGAAATTTCGTTCGTAACTAGAGGCAATATTTTCCCGTTGAGGCGTCTCGTAACCTGAAAATTCCATATGTAGAGACGTTCGTAAGTAGACGTACCACTGTATTTTGAAAGTAAAAGTTGGATAGGATTAAATTGACATATAACACGTTTCTCAATAGTGACAGTATATGGAGGAATTCTGGGTCATATTAGCATCTGCTCTTCATCATAATGGGTTTGGGCGGGGGGGGGGGGGGCGGTGTCTAATCATGTGCCATGGAGGGCCAAGACCCTGCAGGCTTTACCTTCAACCAGTGTCTTCAACAGCAGATTCCACTGAACTTCTTCCACTGACTGATCAGTGACAACACCTGCTGAAGAGACTGGGTAGAAGAGAGAACCTGCAGGGTCTTGGCCCCCCATGACACATGATTGGAAGCCCCCGGATTAGGTTTAATTGGATTTAACATTTTAACACAAACTGCTTTATGGTTCATAATTCTGTTGACAGACTTACACCAAACCAAAAGTGATTTCTCAAACTGCTGGATTATTCTTAGCTTTTCCAATCTTTCAGTATTTAATTTATGCCACATGGTGGTAACCTTCACATATAAAAAAAGAGACATCTGCAAAAACTTCAGAGGTTTATTGTCAGTGCAAATCCCAGTGCAATACAACATGAATGCATATCTAGTACATTGTTGATGCAGAGAATATATATTTCTACAGTACATGTTTCCATGTAAACTTGTGACTGCATTATTTTAATTGCTTTTAATCCTAGATCAAGTTTGTTTTGGCCTAAAATGCATGATAACTGTCAAATATATCTTATTATACCTAACTCAGTAAAGTTTACTTTTTGAATATATATTTTGTGGCTAATATTAACCTGGCGATCAAGTTGTGTCAGCTGATCGTTTTTTTCTATGATACCATCTCAGAATCTGCTGCAGAAGCAGGTAAGCCCATGATGTCTCAACAGACTCTCCATGATTTTCAAGCAGATCAGAGCAATTTGTTGTACAGGAAATAAAACGTTTCTACAGACATTCTTAAGCTCAATACTGCTCGTTTGTGAAGCTGTGTTGACATCAGTGACAGGCTGATCACATCCGTGACAGGCACGCCCAGAGCGAATGAAGCAGTAATTTCCCCACAACAGAGCCATCTGAAACACACACAGCGTACATATTTTAGTACCTAACAGCGATAACTTGCAGACATTAAAGTGTAGCACGACGTACTTATAGCAAACTAGCATTAGCAACCATTAGCTTACCGTCATATACGACCTAGTTTGTATCCTCACGCCTTTGGCTCTCCCAGAAGCTGCAGAACTATTCCAGAGTGTTTTCATCTCGCTGCCTGTACCCTTGTCTGGCGGTCCTTTTTGGCGTTTACGGTGAAAAAAGCCACAGACCGAGGAGTGGCCTTGTACAGCTATGTGTTATGTTTTGCTTGGGTCTTCTCAATAAAGTTTTGGGAAAAAAAATGTTTTGCTTGGGTCGTGTGCGTTACGTCACGGGGGTGTGGCACCGCTTCGCTGTTATAAACCCACCCACCCTAGCACAACACCCATGCCCAACACCGTGCTAATGGAGACAGAAGCATTCCGAGCCGTACTGAAGTGAATCGAGCCGTACCGAGGTGTGCTGGGCTAGTGGAAAAGAGGCTACCATTCATTAATACTCCCATACATGACATATTGTACTGAAGTATGGGGAAATACATATAAAACAAACATATATCCAGTCTTTATGCTTCAGAAGAGAGCTATTAGAATAATAAACAAAGCTGCTTACAGGGAACCAACAAACCCACTTTTTCTTAAATTAAAAGCTCTCAAGTTGAAAGATCTGGTTGACTTTAAAACTGCAGTAATAATGTTTAAAGTGAAGAATCTATCACTGCCCGCAAATATCCAAAAGTTGTTCCAAATAAGGGAGAAACTGACATATTATTCTGCCCAGGAAAAATGCACGCAGGCTCAGACAGATTTGAAGGTTTTATTAAGCAACAGTGTTTGTGTATGGATGCGTGTATGTAAGATATGAGTGTGATGAGGTGGAGGATGTGGTCAGGGCAGAGCAGTTCGCCGTTCGGCCAGGCAACCCTATAAAAGAGGAGAGCAGGGATTAGCTGGGCAACCACACGAGAGAGTGAAGATGTTACTGTGCTTACTTGTAGCGTCACGGTGGCTGGCGTGGCAAGTCCCAAGCCTGGGAGACAGCGACCTGCTGTGCGTCCGGGATGATGCAGCAAGTGGAGGAGCAGTGTGACGAAGGAGAGTGAGTCCGCCGCCAAGGGATCCACCTGTGCACAGGGGAAGTCTGAACGGGAAAGGTAAGGTAAAGATGACAGCTTACTTGTCAGACGAGTAGACAGCTGGCCCGATGAGAGGGAAGTTGCTGTGTAGATTAATGCAGGGAGACAGACGGCTCCAGGCCGCAGCTCAGGGCAGGATGGAATAAATAGCTGAGCCTAACGAGGAGCAGGTGTGTGCGCAGCTGAGGTGGAAGCCCATGAGCAGCGGGTGATGACAGAAACAATATCATTTCAGAGGAACATGTATATTTCAAAAACCTTCAGTGAGAACTACCACCAAGCAACGCTGTGTTTCAGTGCAAGGAGTCAGATTATGGAATGATTTTGGACCTGAATTAAAATAATGTACAACGCTTGGACAATTTAAACAAAAACTAAAGGAAGAAATACTCCAAACATATATACAAGATGACATGTAAAATCACATAAGGATTGTCATATCCAGCCTGCGTTGTGTTGTAGCTTAGTTTTTTGTCACATTTTGTCTTAGCTTTGTTCTGAATTGTAATCGCTGTTGTTTTGTTTTTCTTTTGAATTCCTGGATGGAATATGGGTGGGCAATATAAGCTGCGGCTTCAGCCATCACCCATTTCAGATAACTTTTGTTGAACTGTATAATCAGAGGAGTTATTGTCTAATTTGACCTTGTTGGATTTTCTTTCCCCCTTTGTTATATTATTCAGTTTCTTTTAACCTGTACTTTTAATCTATCCGAAATAAAGATTCATTCATTCATTCAATTGGCGTAGGGAGGAGCGCCAGGGGTCTCGTCCGATGGTGGGAGAAGCCTTCGCAGCTTCATTGGGCAGCTACCACCCGCCTCAAGCTGGGCAGCCCCCAGCCAGTAAGGTGCCACCCCGTCATGGCTTGCCTGCTCTACTGGGTGCGTAGAGCTTAGGGGTCTCTCCCGACAAGCAAGCGCCAATCTGCACCAGGCAGTCAAAAGGAGAAACATACGAAGACTCCAGCTCTTCGATTTGCAAACTGGAACATTCGTACCATGCACCCCGGACTTACCGCTGAGCTCCAACAAATGGATGACTCCCGCAAGACCACCATCATCAATAAGGAACTGGCACGACTTAACATCGATGTTGCCTGCCTTCAGGAAACCCGCCTGGCTGACAGCGGCTCTCTTAGAGAATCAGGCTACACCTTTTATTGGCAGGCCTGTCCCAGGACGAGTCCAGGCAGCATGGTGTAGGTTTTGTCGTGAGGAACTTGCTGATCGCCACCACAGAAACCCCTACAGGAGGGTCCGAAATAATCCTCGCCCTCTGCATGAAGACATCGTCGGGCTTTGTGAACATCTTTTCTGTGTATGCCCCGACCCTCACGTCCACTCCAGAAGCCAAAGATCAGTTCTACGAGGCTCTAGAGGAAGTGCTATCTAGAATCCCCCGCTCTGAAGGCTTATTTTTGCTAGGCAACTTCAACGCTCGCGTCGGAGCAGACTGGCAAGTGTGGCCATCCTGTCTTGGCCACTTTGGCATAGGCAGGATTAATGAGAGTGGACAGAGGCTGTTGGAATTCTGTTGTCATCACAGCCTCTGCATTACAAATTCCTACTTCAAGTGTAAAGAGCTGCGGAAAGTGTCTTGGAGACACCCCCGGTCCCGTCACTGGCACCAGCTAGATCTTGTCATCACCAGAAGAGCGGACCTCAGCAGTGTTCTTCACATGAGAAGCTATCACAGCGCTGACTGTGATTCAGATCATTCCCTTGTTGCCAGTAAGGTCAGACTGAAGCCAAGGAAGATCCACCATGCCAAGACTAAGGGTTGCCCCCACATCAACACCTGCGGAATTTCCGATCCGATCAAGGCTCAGACCTTCGCTGACAGCTTTCAGAGGAAATTTGAAGCTCACCTCCAGTCCAATATCCCAGGTGACGTGGACGCCAAATGGAACCACCTTCGCGACGCCATCTATGACTCAGCCACTACCACATTCAGAAAGAAAGAATGCAAGAATGCTGACTGGCTTGAGGCTCACTGGGATGAAATGCAGCCAGTCACAGAGGCCAAAAGAGAAACACTGCTGGCTCACAAGCAGAACCCTTGCCCTGGCACACGCGACGCCCTTCGAGCAGAAAGGAGCAAGGCACAGCAGATTTCCCACCATTGCGCCAGTGAGTACTGACAGAACCTGTGCACCAACATCCAGGTAGCTGTCGATTGCGGATATGCCAAAGGAATGTATGAGGGCATCAAAACCGCTATCGGCCCCAGAAGCATCAAAACAGCACCGCTCAAAGCCAAGACAGGCGAAGCCATCATCGACAAGAGCAAGCAACTTCAGCGTTGGGTTGAGCATTATCTTGAATTGTACTCGACCCAGAACATCGTGACAGACATTGCCCTCGATGCCTTGCCTGGTCTACCAGTCATGGAAGAGCTTGACAAAATGCCCACGCTGGAAGAGCTCAGCAAAGCCATAGGCTACCTTGCCTGTGGCAAGGCTCCAGGGAAAGACGGTATCCCCCCAGAAGTTCTGAAACATGGGTAAACAGCCATCTTACAACCACTATATGATCTCCTCTGCCTTTGCTGGGAGCAAGGTCACATTCCCCAAGATATGAAAGATGCCAACATAGTCATGCTGTATAAGAACAAAGGCGACCGCAGTGACTGCAACAATTACCGCAGCATCTCTCTTCTGAGCATAGTTGGCAAAGTCTTCACCTGGGTCACCCTGTTACGCCTGCAGAGCCTCGCTTTGCGAGTCTATCCTGAGTCCCAGTGTGGCTTCAGAGCCGTAAGGTCCACAGTGGATATGATCTTCTCCCTCCGTTAGCTGCAGGAGAAGTGTCAAGAGCAGCAGCAGCCATTGTTCCTTGCATTTGTGGACATGACCAAAGCCTTTGACTTAGTTACACAAAGCGGGCTCTTCCAGATCCTGCGAAAGATTGGTTGTCCCCCAAAGCTCCTTGCAATCATCTCCTCCTTCCACATGGACATGCATAGTACTGTTTGCTTTGATGGAGCCACCTCAGATGCCTTCCCAGTCAGTAGTGGAGTGAAGCAGCATTGCGTTCTAGCACCAACTCTCTTTGGGATTTTTTTCTCAATGCTCCTCCACTTTGCCGACTGTCCTGAAGATGCCTACGTCCGCACGAGATCAGATGGAAAACTCCTCAACATTGCAAGACTTCGTGCTAAAACCAAAATCTACGAGGTCCTAATATGTGAGCTGCTGTTTGCAGATGATGCTTCTCTAGCATTGCACAGTGAGGAGGGCCTGCAGCACCTGGTCGACAAACTGTCCCACGCCTGCAAGGAGTTTGGGCTCATGATCAGCCTTAAGAAAACCAACATCATGGCGCAAGATGCTGTCTCCTCTCCTGTCATTACCATTGACAACACACAGCTGGATGTTGTGGACACCTTCAGCTACTTAGGGTCCACTGTTTCAAACACCCTCTTGCTGGACACCAAGATCAACTCGAGAATCACCAAAGCAGCTGCTGTCATGGCCAAACTAAACAAGCGTGTGTGGAACAACAATCTGCTGAGTTTGAAGACCAAGTTACTCGTATACCAAGCTTGCGTCCTGTCCACTCTCCTGTACGGTAGTGAGTCCTGGACAGCCTCTGCCAGGCAGGAGAAGCAGTTAAATGGGTTCTACCTCCGCTGTCTTCGGTGCCTTATGCACATCAAGTGGCAGGACAGAGTCCCCAACACCGAGGTCCTTGAGCGCGCTGACTTGCCAAGCATCCCTGCATTTCTCAGCCACAGACGACGCCGGTGGCTCGGCCATGTGCACTGCATGGAGCCTGACCGTCTGCCGAGAGAAATCCTTTACGGAGAATTGCGGGTGGGCGTCCGCCGTATGGGCTGACCGCTGTTGCATTTTAAAGATGTCTGCAAACGCAACATGCGGTGTGCGCAGATCAACACTAATAACTGGGAGGTTATTGCCAAAGATTGAACCATCTAGCGCCACAATGTTAACGAGGGTATTCTCAAGATGGAAGAGAACACGAGAGTCCAGATGGCGATGAAGCATGTGGCGAGGAAAGAACGTGCAGCATCAGCACGTGCACCATCAATCTTCATCTGCGCCAACTGCTCCAAACACTGCCACTCAAGGACTGGGCTGTATAGTCATTCCATGCGCTGCTCCAACCCTTGACACGCTAACCATCGCCTCTTCAAGACGAGGATGCCAGAGAGAATCCTGTGTTATTTAAAAAAGAGAAAAGAGCCCTTCTTGTGATTCTTATAGCTTCTCCATCTCCATCTGTTCCCAGAATCCCAGTTAAATCCCATTCCCTACCGGCCTCTCAAACTTCATTTTTCATTATCTGTCTTTCATTTCCGTATTTGTGACAATGTAATAAGATGTGCTCAAAATTTTCTTTTACTCCACATTCTCTACATTTGTCACTTTTACTTTTCCCCATGGTGAATAATGTGCCATTTAAACGGGGTGATCCAGTCTGAGTCTTGCCATAATGATGTCTTCCCTCCTATTGGTCATTATGAAATTCTTTATTGCAATAGATTTTTGTATTTTGTAATACGATCTACCTTTATGATCTTCATTCCATCTTTTTTGTCATAGCTCAGTTCCTTTTTTCTTGATTACTGCTTTCCCTTCACCTTTTCCAAGAGACAATGGTATAGTTATGTCTTTTCCAAGAGCACTTTTTGCTAATTTGTCTGCACAGTCATTCACTTTCAGCTCTTCATGTGCAGGAACCTAACAAGACTGAACTTCTCCACCACCCCTGTGTACCTTAAATAAACTGTGATATAGCTCAATCACCAAGTCTTCCCTTGTAGATTTTAGTGTCTGAATGGTTTCTAGCGCTGCAAGTGAGTCCATGCACACCACCACCCTGTCCGGTCTGACCTCCTCCACCCACTGCAAGGCAATAATTATTGCCACCATCTCTGTATTGTTGGAGAGTCTTTTTGCAATGGTCACTTTAAACTCTGGAATGTATACTCCAACTCCAACAGAGCCCTCTTTATTCTTTGAACCGTCAGTATAGAGCTGTAAGTAGTTATAGTAGTTGTTCCTGAGGCAAATGCTTGTTTTAACACTAACTTCACTCATATGCCAATCGTTTTTCCTCATTAGCAGACTAGTGTCTACTTCTATTCCCGGAAACAACCAAGGGGGAACATTACTCACTGGACTGGTGTTAGCTATATCAATAGTGTGCAGGCCATACATCCTGGTCCTTCTTTCAATTGCCCACCCAAACCCATGTCCCTGGAAATTTGAGTATACCCAACAGTCTGGTAGGGTTTTTTTTTTTTTAATATTTGCTTCGCCACTTCCTTTCAGCTTGACCCAGTATGATAATGCAAGTTTATCTCTTCTCAAATCTATTGGCATTTCTCCTGCTTCTATTAAAACTGCATTGTTTGGTGTTGTTTTGACAGCTCCAATGCACAGGCGAAGCACTCTATGCTGCATTTTGTCTATTTTTTCCAGAGTCGTCTTTGCCTCTGCTCCATTAATCATGCATCCATAGTCTATTGCTGATCGCATTAGTGCTCTGTAAATGCCAATTAATGCCTGTTTATCTGCACCCCATTCATGTCCAGCTACAGCTTTTATGAGATTAATGACTTTTTTGCATTTTGTCTCCAGATTTTCAACATGAACTCTACATGTGTATGCACTATCAAATCACAATCCTACATATTTTGATGTGAACTGTGAAGTCAAAATGTCACAAAGCTATGAGGAAAATGTTATTAAAACTAAAGGAAAAGGTCACAAAGCGATGAGGTTAACGTCACAAGGCTATGAGGATTACATCATAAAGCTATAAGAAAAACGTCACAAAGCTACGAGGAGATCGTCACAAAGCAATGAGGGCAATGTCACAAGCGATAAGAGAAAAAAGTCACAGAGCTATGAGTAAGACGTCACAAAGCTATGGAGGACGTCACAAAGCTATGAGGAGAACGTTGCAGAGCTATGAGGAAAACATAATCAAGTCTGTGGCGGTAATGCACCTGTAAGCTGGTTGCCAACTGCCAGTCAAACCCTAGAGAAGAAGGAGAAAAAATACAAACAGAGCTGATTGCCAATCGCCAGTGGCAGTTGCCACGGCCAAGATGTGTAGAGTGATGATATAAAGTACGAGGAGACGAAGAAGAGTGATGTCTAAAGATAGAGTTGTGGTTCGATTGGACACAGCAATGATGATAGAAGGACTACAGCTCCCGACCAGATAGAGTGATGATACAGAGTGAAGTACATGGCAATAATGCACCTGTAAGCTGGTTGCCAACTGCCAATCAAATCTAAAAGAAGAAGAAGAAGAAGGTTATTAGAGCCCTGTGCTGGGGCTCCTTGTCAGTCTACAACCACACCCCTTTCTGTCTCTCTGCCAGGCACTCACCAGCAGTCTGCCGTCTCCCTTTGTATTTCCACACATGCACACTCACACACATTCATCCTTACTCACATGCTCTGACACTCACTCATGCACCTGCTCAGCCACACTCCTGCATCCACTTGACATCATTAGCGCTTGGGTATTTATGATGGTCAGTGGATGCACTCAGTGTGGCGGCAATAGTCAACTGTTGATGCCCAGATTCATTCCTGTTGGTTCATCTCTACCCGGACTCTGTATGGAGTTGTTTTCCAGAGCCAGTTGCTCCGACCCTACATGTAAGTCCTCTCTTTCATTTTGTAGCCTTCCTTCTCCTCTCCGCCCTGGGAGCGCGTGGGCTTGCCAGCGGAGTTTGTAGCTGGGCATTCAGCTCACCTCATCCTGTACAATAGTAACTGGACATTTTGTGTATTTTGTGTTTTCCCTTTCTGTTTAATAAACTCATCATCTTCACCTGCATTTGGGCTCGCACTTATTCCTTTGTTCGCTGCGCACTTACGCAGCTGACATGACAGAGAAGCGCAGTCAAGCTGTTGAGCTGACTGTTCTAAGGTGGATATTAAGACACTTCTACACTTCTGATGGTGTGGATTTGTCTTTCCCAGACTCATTCCCATATGACTTGAAGCTGGGGTGTTCATGACAAACTCATATCCCAGTTTGAGTTCTTGATTCATCTCCTTTAAAACCTGAACAAACTCATGCCTTGCAACAACAAAGTTTGTCCCCTGATCACTGCTTAGCTGATGTATTTTTCCACGAGTGGCGATGAATGAATGCAGAGCATTGATGAAAGTGTCTGTGGTCAAGTCATCGAGCATTTCAATGTGTTCTGCTCTGGAAAACATGAAGATAAGCAGCAGCCCATAACATTTTAGCTCCTTTCTTCCTTCTTTTATGTAGAACAGTCAAAGCAGTCCATGTCAGCAACCGAGCCGGCTTGGTTTCCCTCACTCGGTCCTGAGCTCTCTGTGGGTTTAGGTACCATTGTATATGTATGTATAGTATGTATTTCAGTGTTTCCATATCCATAGCCACTGCCTGACCGGCAGCTGTTAGACAGCCGCTGTGACCTACTTTCTGCAACACTGTTGACATTCTTCCGGTCTGGCTCCGCCCCCTCTCTTTCTCATTTCCATCAGCTGTTCCAAGTCCCATTTATCATCTTTCCCACGCCTCGCCCAGGTGTTCCCAATTTATTATGCCATCTGTGTTTGTACTTAAGCAGCTCTTTGCTAGTCAAACACCGCTGGACCATTGTACGTGCTCACATGGTTTCTCTTCGCCGTGTGACCATCATGTTGCTAAGGATTATCGGTGTGTGTGCTCGCTGGCGGGCTTGGATGACTCGGACTGTTCCTGCACGGTGAGTAAGAGCTGTCTGCGTTTCTGTTTGCGGTTATGCTGCTACGCTTGTCCGTAGCGTTTCCCCTTGCAGCACAACTGCTACGCTTAGGCACTGCTGCCCAGCTCTTCTCCTGTGCCAGTTGAGTGTCCTGGAGAACTCGCAAGTTTACCCGAGCAGTTTGTCATTTTGTCCTGTCTGTTTTTGTGGCCCTGGTGCACAGTGGTCTGCCCGCTGCACGCAATTTGTGTGAGCCCTTTTGTGCATAACTGTTACATTTCTGTAGGTCTTTATTTTTGAACTGTTTGATATTAATAAATGTGTGTTTGGTGTAACCCTGCACTTAAATCCTCATTCTTCCTTCTCTTCCTCTGTGTGCTGTGGAGAAGCACACGGGGAAGTTTATGACAGTCCATCCCACAGCAGGTGAGGTGTTGTTTCCATTCGCTCCTCTGGGAGGTCTGCCATCCTTTGATTCACTGTGCATCTTCTGAACTTCCTGCTCCTTATGCACTTATAAATGTGAGATGAAACTACCTGGGCTGCATTCTAGGATCCATATACCATTTGATCTGAGCTCATTTATGGTCATTCCTCGACCTTGATGATGCACCTTCTCATGGTAGTATTTGACTAGCCGTGCAGACACATGACTATCTCTAGGAAGAACAGCTAGATGTTTCACGTGTGGATGGAGCGCAGCATGAGTGAAGCAGCCTCCAAATCTGAGGGACCTTGGTCATCCAGGAATGGGCATAACTTGTGCACGGTGGCGCAGTGGTTAGCACTGCGGCAGCACAGTTTACCCTTGGCCGGGGGATTGTGGGGATCGTGGGATCGTGGGTTCGATCCCAGCCCCCGACCAACAGTGATCTGTGTGGAGTTTGCATGTTCTCCCCGTGTTGCGTGGGTTTACTCCGGGATTTCTCCGGTTTCCTCCCACATGCCAAAAACATGCATGTTAGGTTAATTGGCTGTTCTAAATTGTCCCTAGATATGTTTCCTATAGGCCCTTAGAATAGAGGGTTAGTATTAATGAAAGTGCTTTGAGTGGTCTTTGTGACTAGAAAAGCGCTATATAAGTGCAGGTTAGTTAGTTAGTTAGTTGTGCAACTTCTTGGTTTTGTCTGTAAATTGTGTGTCCTTGTGACTTTTTAGTTTAGATATTCTTCCACTAGGCAACATTATTAGAAAGCACTGCATACATTTCATTGTTATGCAGATGACATACAATTATACATGTCAGTGAAGCCAGATGATAGTGAACAATTAGTCAAGTTAGAGGCCTGTCTTAAGGAAATCAAAGCTTGGATGACCTGTAATTTCCTGCTATTAAATTCAAATAAGGCTGAAGTCATTCTTGTTGCTCCAAAAAACCTTAGAAATACCTTTCCAAATCAAACTCTTAGTTTGGATGTGGTTACTCTTTCTCTTAATAGTTCTGTGAGGAACCTTGGAGTTATTTTTGATCAAGATCTGTTTTTTAATTCACATATTAAACTTGTTTCTAAGACTGCCTTCTATCATTTGTGTAATATTGCCAAGATTAGGAGCATCTTGTCTCAGAGTGATGCTGAGAAACTGATCCATGCTTTTTTTTTTTCCACAATATCTTTATTGAACCTTTTTTTTTTTTTTTTTTAACAAACATGATACAAACAATCAAACACTAACACTAAAGTACTACAAAAAAAAAAAATGCACTAAAAACACCAACAACCACCAACAAAATCAAGTCTTCAACAATGCTCCTCTGTTTAGTCTAGACAATCCAATACATAAGTATACATATTATGTTCACCAGTTTGGAATTTACAAGGTCCACACACATCATTCACCTTCTTCTTCAAGAGTTATGTTTAAATTTTTTACATAATCAATAAAAGGTCTCCATATATTCTCAAACACAATTTCCTTTGATTTTAGTATATATGTTATTCTTTCTAATGGAAGGTTTGTTAACATCTGTCTTAACCACTGAGTCACATCTGGTCTATGAGTCTTTTTCCATAATAGTGCAATACATTTTTTGGCATTAAGCAAACTGAGGTCTATGAATGTTCTTTCACTTTTATTAAAATTATGCTTTTCTGGGTACAGACCCAACAAAAACAGTTTAGGATTCAATATGATTTGTTTTGAGATTATTTTTTCAATTGTTACCCTCACCTCTTCCCAAAACATTCTTATTAATCTACATTCCCATAAACAATGAAATAGGGTTCCTTTACTTTCCATGCATTTTGTGCATGTATCTGGTATATTTTTGTTATATCTATTTAACTCCTCCGGTGTAACATACATCCGCATTAACCATTTGAAATGTATCAATTTAAGGCGTGCATTTATTGATTTGGTTTGAGCTTCTGTACAAGCCAATTCCCATTGTTCCTCTGAAATTTCAATTTGCAGATCTTCTTTCCAGTAGTTTAATCTTTTCAGTGAATTTTCACTTGAAGATAGTGTCAGTGAGTTATAAAACTCTGAAATAATACCCTTTCTTTTACTATCTTTCATCATCATTTTTTCCAAGGATGAATAAATAGGTCGAGTGAGAGCTTTATTTTGATTTGATCGAATAAAGTTTCTAAGTTGAAGATATTTAAAAAAATGTGTTCTATTGAGATTAAATTTGATCCTCAGCTCTTCAAAAGACATTATGTTGTCTGCACATGGCAAATATAAATCCTGAATCTTTTGTATCCCTTTTAAATTCCATACTTTAAATACAGCGTCCGCTCTCCCTGGTTTAAAATATTGATTACCCCATATTGGACTAAATTGTGACAATAACTGTGGTTCTTTTAAATAGTTTTTAGCTTCACACCATATTTTGATCATATGCTTTACAAATGGATTTTTAACTTGTTTTTGTAATTTTTTTGCCGAATCTGAGTATATGAATATGGGAAGAGGTAAAGGTAAATTGTATGATTCCATTTCAGTCCAGTGAGGGAGATCATTTGATGAAAAATAATATGTCATAGACCTCAGTTGTGCCGACCAATAATACAACATAAAATTTGGACATTTCAGACCTCCACGATCAAATGGTAAATATAATAAAGACAAACGTAATCTAGCCCTCCTGTTGTTCCATATAAATTCCACTAACTTTTTTTTTATTCTTGAGAATAGATCTAAAGGTGGTGATAAGGGAATGTATTGAAATAAATAAAGTATTTTAGGTAAAATATTACTTTTAAGTATATTGATTCTCCCGATCATCGACATTGGTAGTGACATCCATCTCTGAGTTAACTCATTGATATCTGACATTAAGGCTTCATAGTTGACACTGGCGACTGATTCTAGCTTAGGCATAATTTGGATTCCTAAATATTTAAACTGATTTACAACATTGAATTGATTTACCTCAGGGGCTGGGTAATTTCTCTGGGTCTCATTTAGCATTAATATTGAAGATTTAGTTTTATTTATTTTATATCCTGATATTTCCCCAAAATTCTTTATTAAATTCAACAAGGTTGGAATTGATTTTTTTAGATTCGACATAAACAAAATTATGTCATCGGCGTACAGGGAGATTTTATGTTCTGTTGGTCCAACTTTAATTCCATATATTTGTGAATGTAAACGTATCGCTATCGCTAAAGGTTCAATTGCCATAGTAAACAGTAAAGGTGAAAGTGGACAGCCTTGTCGACATCCTCTATTGATTTTTATTGGTTTTGAAATATTGTTATTTGTTAGGATTTCTGCTGTAGCATTATTGTATATTATTTGAACCCATTTTATGAAATTATTTCCAAGTCCAAACCTTTGTAGGACTTCAAAAAGAAAGGGCCATTCAACTCTATCAAAGGCCTTTTCGGCGTCCAATGATAGGAGAGCTGTATCCGGTGCTTCTTTATTAAAATAAATAATATTAAATAGTCTTCTTACATTATGGAAGCCTTGTCTACCCTTTATAAAGCCATTCTGATCTCGATTAATAATATTTGGTAAAATTTCTTGTATTCGTCTTGCTAAAATTTTACAGATTATCTTAAGGTCGGCGTTTAATAGGCTTATTGGTCTCATATTTTCACATTTATTAGAGGGCTTACCTGGTTTTGGCAGCAGTATAATTAAGGCATTATTTATGTATGATGGTAAATTATTATTTTGAAATGCTTCTAAAACCATTTCCAAAAAAGGTTTTATTAATTTATTCTTAAATTTTTTATAAAGGTCAACTGGAAGACCATCTGGTCCTGCACTTTTTCCTGATTTCATATTATCAATGGCTAGCCCAACTTCTTCTTGACTAATTTTAGACTCCAATATCTCCCTGTTTTCATTTGGAATACACGGTATAGATAGTTCGTTCAAAAACCCATTTAGTTTTGTTAAATCAGGTTCATTTTTGGTATCATATAATTTTTCATAGTAATCTCTAAAGGCTCTATTAATTTCTAAAGGATCTATAACTACCTGTCCGTTACTTATAATACTGGTAATTGGTGTTTTAATTTCCAATTGTTTAATCTGCCATGCTAATAATTTTCCTGATTTTTCACCTTGTTCATAAAAAGATTGTTTCAATCTTAGAAGACTCGAGGCAGCTCTATTCGCTGATTTTTTGTCGTATTCAGCTCTCAAAATCAGTAATTCATTCTCCAACCTTGGGTCACTTCCTGCATACACTTTTTCCTGAAGATTTTTTATTTTATGTTCCAATTTAGCTCTCTCCTCTCGAGTCTTCTTAGATTTTGATCCTGTATAACTAATAATATGTCCCCTAATAAAAGCTTTGAAAGCCTCCCACTTTACACATGCTGATGTTTGTGTAGTATTGATGTCAAAGAACTCGTCTATCTGTTTTTCTATATACTTGACAAATTCCTCATCCTGAAGCCATTTATGCTGAAATTGCCATCTACCTGATTCCTTTATCAATTTTTTATCTACATATATTAGACAACAGGGTGCATGATCAGAGATCACGATGTTATCATAAAAGCAGTTTTGAATCTTGGACCTTAATTCTGTGGAAATCAAAAAATAATCAATACGTGAGAATGTCTTGTAGGTACTGGAATAACAAGAATAGGCTTTAACTTGTGGTTTCATTTCTCTCCATATATCTAACAATCTCAATTCTTTCATAAAATGATTAATAGTCATCCTACATCCAATGTGCGTACAATCCAGTCCTGTTGATCTATCCACACCTGGATTCAATGTACAATTAAAATCCCCTGCTATTATATGTTGCCCTGTAAGTGATGATAAGATGAGAAATAAATTAGCAAAGAACTTCTGGTCATCTATATTGGGACCATATAAGTTCACAAGATTTATATTTTCTAATAGCAAAGAACCTTGAATGATTACATATCTTCCAAATTTGTCTCCAATTACATTTTTCACTTGAAAAGGAACTGATTTATGTATGAGAGTCATAACTCCCCTGGCTCGGGATGAAAATGAAGAGGTGAATACACTTCCCTGCCATCTACTCCTAATTCTTTTAACATCCTCCTCTATCAGATGAGTTTCTTGTAAAAACACAATTCTTGAACCCATGTCCTTTATTTTATTCATAACTTGTTTAAGTTTTTTTAAATTTTGTAGACCTCTGCAATTCCATGAAGTTAAATTAAGATTAGCACTTTGGTCCATGATCAATAGAGAGTTTGGGATTACCTTGCAGTGTAAACATGCTCATACAGAGAAGCAAAAACATGAGTGGTTGAACATTCATCCTACAAACTACACACAAACAAATTTCCCCTTCCCACACTTGTGGCAAACCCCCCAAAATCAAAAGAAAAATTCTGTCTCCCGATATAGCCATCGACCGTTCCACACCCACGGGGAACAGCCTAAGCCACTCCTTCTTCATCCTCCCAATCACCCTAACTCTACTGCTTTTAATGACGTAACATTAACTCTCTTCTGTAGTTTTCCAACTTAACTCCAAAATTTTTAACAACTTTGTACATCATAGTTTTTTTTTTTGTTTTTGTTTTGTTTTTTTTAATATATAATACAATCTATATTTTGTAAACTTACTATTTACTTCAAGTCAGTCAGATGCCTGTGCAAATGCTTAATTATTCTACCTTATATTTTGTTCATGCTTAGCTCCCACCAGTCTCTTCTTCTTCTTTGATCTTCTTGATGAACTCCTGCGCCTCCTCTGGGGTCTTGAAGATGTGGGTTCTGCCCTCATACGTGGTCAGCAGTCTCGCAGGATAGATTACACCATGACGAATCCCAAGGTTGCGCAGCTCCTTACGTACGGGATCAAACTGCTTCCTCAATTGCTGGATTCCTGTGGCCAAATCTGGGTAGAACCGCACCTGCTGGTCCTGGTGTTTAATCTCTCCTTTAGCACGTGCAGCGTTGAAGATCTTCATCCTGTCTCTGTTGCTTAGAAACTTCATAATTAAGGTCCTCGGCGGTCCCTTATCTCTCCGTGGGCCAATACGATGTGCTTTTTCCAGAACCACTGCTGATTGCAACTCCTCGCTGCCCAGCACCTCCGGAATCCACTTTTCCAGAAAGGAACATACGTCCCGACCTTCTGATTCCTCTGGAAGACCCACCAGCCTCAAATTATTCTGTCTCGACCGAGATTCCAAATCCAAAATATTATCTTCCAGAGATTTATTTTTTTTTTCCAAAGTGCGCACCTTTAATTGAAGACGGGTGACGTCATCTTCAGCACTAGCGAGACGGAGCTCCATCTGCGCCGTTCGTTCTACACAGTCACCCAATTCCTTTCTTATTCCTTCCAGCGCTGTCATAATCCCATCAAATCTAGAGGAAAAGTCCGCTCTCATTGAACTCATGGCAGCCATCAGCGCATCTGCGCCATTCCCCGCAGAAATCGCACCGCCGCCAGCCTCCTCCGCCATATATGGAGCCTTGTTTGCTGCGTCACAGACCTGAAAGTCCGTTAATTTGGACTGTTTCGGCGGCTCGCTTTTTCCTTTTCCTGGTTTTCCAGCCTTAGGCTTCGCCGACATATCCTCGCCCAAATGCTGGGATACGTTCTGTCCCAAATGAGAGAGTTATTTGCCGATTTTTTTCTCCAGGAGCAGAGCAGAGCGAGACACGTCCGTCCTACGTGGCAGCCATAACCGGAAGTCAGAAACTGATCCATGCTTTTGTTAGCTCGAGATTAGATTATTGTAACTCTTTATTATCAGGTTGTACTAAAACATCTTTAAAAAGTCTTCAGCTGATCCAAAATGCTGCAGCATGAGTTTTAGCAGGTACTAGAAAGCGAGATCATATCGCTCCGGTTCTGGCCTCCCTTCATTTGCTTCCCATAGAGTTTAGAATTAAGTTTAAAATCCTTCTCACTTACAAAGCTCTAAATAATCAGGCCCCTTTTACTGATCATCACTCATGATGCCTAGACTAATGTGTCTTTATGATGTCATATGGCTCAAAGGTCTTCAGTTGATCCAAAATGCTGCAGCAAGAGTTTTAACAGGTACTAGAAAGAGAGATCATATCTCTCCGGTTCAGGCCTCCCTTCATTGGCTTCCCATAGAGTTTAGAATTAATGTTAAAATCCTTCTTTTCACTTTCAAAGCTCTAAACAATCAGGCCCATTTTTATTTAAAAGATCTGATACTACCGTATTATCCTAACAGAGCACTACACTCCCGAAATGCTTGCAATGCCTAGAATCTCCAAAAGTACAATGGGAGGCAAAGTCTTCAGTTCTCAAGCTCCTCTCCTGTGGAACCAGCTGCCAATCTGGATTTGGGAGTCAGACTCAATCTGACGACGGTGAGGCCTCTTCCTCCGCCTCTGCCTTTGCTCGGAGAGAGGGGCTGAGGCCCGATACAGGTAAGGCGGGATATCTGACAGGAGCGGAGGCTTCTGTCCACCATAATCAGACAAAATAAGATCCTCGGCAGAAAGTCTAAGATCCAACAATGTTTGGCGGTCGTACACAAGTAGGGACTTGATTTCTTGAATGTCAATGGTTAAAAACAGTAAAAAAAAACAAACAAAAAAAAACAAGCAAAGCTGTCGGAGACAGACGGTTAGCCCCATACACTGGCGCCATCTTGTCTCATCAAAATATCACCATCATCATCATAGTAGTCTATCGGGGGCGACAATGACTGTTTCATTTAGGTCTGATCAGATTCCCCCACGCAGCTCTGACCCGGGTGATGTCCAATTATCATCAAGGCAAGTTGGGTGTCTTTTCACACACCTTGCAGATCTTTCTGTTTTCACAGTCCCTTGACCGATGGCCAGGCTTAAGGCAGCCGAAACACAACTGTCTTTCTTGAACAAACTTGACTCACCCAGAGATTGACTCATCCATAAATTTACAACACTTATGTAGACTGTGACCTGCCTTCTTACAAAAGACACAATTTCGGGGAATATGATTTTCATCTGAATTTGTTGTCAGTACCTTTGCTCCAGGACCCCTGTTTCTTGAAACCTTCATTTTGTTACTTTCATTTGGTTTTAGAGCCTGAAGAGATGTTATTGGGTTGCAAGCTATTTTGGCTTCACGTGTGAGGAATGCAACAAACTGGCTAACGCTTGGGAATGTGTGGTATTCTTCTTGCACTTCAATAATCTCCCTGTTCCATCTTGAGATTAACCAGTTTGGAAGTTTTGCAAGCATTTTCTGGTTCTTACTGCAGTCGTTGAGTACTTCAAGAACCTTTATCTGTCATGGTTCGTGTGCTGACTGTCGGGACTCAGGCTGTGCGGTAGTCTCCGTTCTCTCCTCTGGTGTGGTTCTAGACGTTTATTTTGACAGCATCTCAGCAGGGCTTCCGGCTGTCAGTGGAGCCCCGCTGAACAACCTGTTTCTAATCAGCTGATGACCCTTCATCAGCTGATCAATCCATTCCTCCCTATTTAAGGGAGCCAGCTCTGTTTGCTCAGGGCTGCGACCTACATGTGCATTTATGTTCCAACGTTTCCTTCCCAGTCTGGCTTCCCTAACCCTGAGGTCAGTTCCCACAGCATTAGGGTTCTGTCCTTGCTGTGCATATGTAAGTGTTGTATTTATTTGTGTTTGCCCCGCAAGGCTTGTTATTTTGTCATTGTGTGTCTTTATTTAATAAATGTACAAACCCACGGCTGCCTATAGTGTCTCACTGATGGCTCGTGAGAGTCATCCATGTCATTATCTGAGACATGGCAATCTCACAGCTACAAACAAAGTCGGTAAGTTCTTGAAGTTCTGTGCTGCACTTGGAGCTTACTGTATCTTGGGCCATGCAACAAGCTTGTCTCTAAAGGCCTTTGCAGTGAGGAATGGATTGTCAATGAGTGTCTGAAAGAAAACCTTCCAGTTGTTAAATCTTAAGTGGGTCACCATTAAAGGTTGTTCGTTCTGGTATGGGAAGACGACTTTTGACTCATAGACTCTGCCAGTGCTCTAACCCTAGCTGCTGTGCTGTTTTCTTGCTTTGGTTGTGTCAAGGCTTGTGGTGGAAAGCTGGGCTGCAACTGGTCAGTGTCACGCTTGTCTTCCTTCTCCTTCAAAGAGCCTTGTTGATGGAGTAGCTCACTTATCTCTTCATTTGAGCATTCACTTTACTCATATACTTGCTGTCGTGCCTTGGCAGCTTTTAGTTTCTTAATTGTCTCCAATCTCTCTAGTTGTCTGCACTTAGCTTCTAGCTCCATTTGTCTCTTTGCGTTTTCAGCTTCCTTTTTGGCTCTTTAGAGAGGCAGCTTCAGCCAGTCTGTCCTTTGGAGTTCTTAAATGCGATGTTCTTGCACTAGCAATACTTCTAATGTTGCTTCATTGGCAGCAACTTCAGCAGCAACATCTTGTCTCTTGGAAGATGACTGGCTTGAACATCCTGACGTGATTCGTGAGTTGCTTTGAGAATGACTGCATGACTTAGACCTGTGAGAGTTGCAGCTCATTTTGCCTGAAGGTCCACAATTGGTCAAAGACCTTGTGTCTTTCTTGAATTTTTCTTCATCCCTTTGACTTTCACCTTCTCTCGTGTTTAATCTGTCGATAATTGTCCTTGTTACTGCGTTACACCTATCTTCTCTGCGGCGTGTGTCATGGTCAGGACTGTGCATGTGCCTTAATTCTTCATAAACAGCATTCAGATTCTGAGGCATCAGTCACATTGCTGACGTGTTTGTGCAGCAGGCCACTTCAGCATTGTGCACTCATTGCTTGTTTGTCATCCTTAATGATAGTTTTCCATTTCTCATAGCTCACACTGAAATGGCGAGTCTTTTTACTCACTCATCACGCAGTTCTTGGCCCTTTGCTGTTTACTCGTGGACTCTTTGGCCTCTGCGGATCTCGTGGGGAAGTGTGGTTATCAGCTGAGGTGCCTTCAGTTGCTTGTGGCTCCAACTCTGTGCAGTACCCCTGTGTATCTTCATCGACATCTTTGTCACTCTCGGAAGAAAACTCAAACTCTAACATGTTTTAACTGTGCTTGCCTTAGTTTGTTTAAATGATTTTCCTTAGGTGAGTACTTAACTCATCCACAGTGATATAAGCTAGGTTTAATGTAGCTTTAGCTTATTTCAGGTTCAGGTTACTTTATTTGTACCCGTAGGTAGATTTGTTTTTGAATATTGAATTTGAATATTGGTAAACCACTGTGACCTTTTGCTATAGTTTTGGTCACTGAAATTGAATTCACCATGAATTGTAACAAAAACAAAACATTCACTCTTAACTTAAACAGTGGCTATTCAGCTTGAATGCACCACAGTACTACATCTACATTACTCTTGTGACCACCAGTTCTTGAAAAATATTTACAGCATACACTTCAGTAAATAGAACATAAACATAGTATCAATAGTCACTGAACTTCAATAAGTTTCATTAGAAAGGGTGTATAAGCAATATAAACTTGTCAAATAAAT
Source organism: Pholidichthys leucotaenia (assembly GCA_020510985.1). Classification (NCBI taxonomy): domain Eukaryota; kingdom Metazoa; phylum Chordata; class Actinopteri; order Cichliformes; family Pholidichthyidae; genus Pholidichthys; species Pholidichthys leucotaenia. Next base: position 258,596,489 of record CM035839.1, read on the forward strand.
TCCACAGATGACTCAGTCTTTTGTATAAAAGGCCTCTTTAATTCTCATAATTTGAGCTAGGACACCTGGATCTTTCCCCGGTTGTTCTTTCTTGTGTCGTGGTGTAGAGGGCAGTGCAGATGTGCTTCAGAATTAAGTTTTGTCTCCCCCTTTCTGGCACCCTCTTCCTCGGCTAGTCAGGCATGGCAGTTGAGTTCTCACTGTAGCTCCCTCCTGTGATAGACATGTGGCACGAGGTCTTGATTAAAACACACGGTTTATTTCTCCACAACCCGTGAGAACTGAGCTGAAGCAAAAAATAAAAAGATACAAATAAACAATGCATTGTATGTGTTACAACTCGCCGCTCATTAGCGGCGCCAGCTGAGCGCACACCTGCACCTCGTCAGCGGCGGGGCATATAAGCTGCTCTGCCCTGAGCTTCGGCCTGAAGCCGTCTGTTCCCTTCGGCTACTTGCTTCAGAGGAACCCCCTCGCCAAACAGCAAGATCGCTCACGTAAGCAAACCTCTACTTGTGTTCCAGTCTTCCCCTGTGCACAGGTGGACCTCTCCCGGCGGCGGACTTCGCCCTCGCATCACCACCTCGCTGCTGCTGTCAGGTGCATCGTCAGGTCTCTGTCTTCTGGACTCTCCCTTGAGCACGCCTGCCACCTGCCCTTCCAAGTAAGCCAACAAACCTCACATTACCTGTTGTACTGGTTTGGTGCCCGTCACCTTCTCTCTGTGCTCTCTTCCCAGGGTTGTCTGGCTGTACGGTTTCCTGCCTCCGTGCCTGACACTGACGTCCGCCACCAGTACATCCACATTCCACAGACACGCATCCATTCATCCTTGTTGTTGAATAAAGCTATTGAATTCATTCTGAGCCTGCATGTGTGTCTCCTGAGCCGTGCGTTATGTCAGTATGTATGTCTGTTACAACAATTTATGCCCCTGTAGTTGTGAAACATGTAGCATGTAGCTAATGCTACAATCCAACACACATGTTACAGCATTATTCACAACGTGGCTGTAACTTAAGTAAATACATTCACACAGCATGTGCAGTTATTCACTGGTAACTAGAAATCATAGTAAAACACAATTGTAAGTAATACATTTCTTCCTTTGCAAAATAAAGTTATTAGAAACATACTACTACTACCTCATAGGCTGCTAAACAGGGGCTAAATCTTGAGTATGTTGTCTTTGTGCTTGTCTTCGTTTCTTTTTTTTTCAGTGTAGTGCTTCCTTATGCCTTAATATATAAGATAAGATAAGATAAGATAAGCCTTTATTAGTCCCACAATGGGGAAATTCCAGGATTGCAACAGCACAGGGATAGCAACACTCAGAGCAATAATTTAGAAGATAAGAAAATAAAATAAGAGCAGTGAATATACATATGTACACATAAATATATAAATATATATACACAGTGTGGAGCATTGTAGCTAGATGGACTAAACAGCTTAACCGTCTATTTAGTTACCCCACACAGTATGAATATGTACCCACACATATTCTCACCCTCCATAGCGACTGATATTGTGCTAGTTGTATACTGGAGGGGACCATTTTGTGTAAGTCTGTTGCATTTTTTGCATTCAATACTATTAGGTCGCCACGTTTTGTTTACTATCTCTGCGAGCAGCCCTGCTTAGGTTATAAAGTCTTGACAGCTGTAGGTAGGAAGGACCTGCGAAACCTCTCGGTCGTGCACCTAGGATGATGTAGCCTACTGCTAAATGAGCTCCTCAGTGCGTTCAGTATATCCTGCATAGGGTGGAACTTGGACTCCAGCAGAGATGACAGCTTAGCCACCATCCTTCTCTCTCTTATCTCCTCCACTGGGTCAAGGCGTTGCCCCAGGACAGAGCTAGCTTTCTTGATCAGTTTGTTCAGTCTCTTCCTATCGGCTGCTGTAATGCCACTGCCCCAGCAGACCACTCCAAAAGTGATGGCTGATGCCACCACCGTGTCGTAGAAGGTCTTCAGGAGCACCCCTTGTACACCAAAAGACCTGAGCCTCCTCAGTAGGAACAGCCTGTGCTGTCCCTTCTTGTAGAGTGCATCGGTATTGTGTGACCAGTCTAGTTTATTGTTCAAATGAACACCCAGATACTTGTAAGATGTCACCATCTCAATGACTGTTCTCTGGATGTTTACTGGTGCTGTGAGAGGTTGTCCTTGCCTGCGGCAGTCCACCACCAGCTCCTTAGTTTTTCTCGCATTGATCTGGAGGCAGTTCGGATGGCACCAGTCCACGAAGTCCTGGATAAGTCCTTTGTACTCAGCTTCATCTCCATTGTAGATGAGGCCGACAATTGCAGAGTTGTCAGAGAACTTCTGTAGATGGCAGTGTGTTGTGTTGTGTGAGAAGTCCGCAGTATAAAGGGTGAACAGGAAGGGAGCCAAAACCGTTCCCTGGGGGGCCCCCGTGCTGCCGATGATCGTGTCAGACACACAATCCCGAGTTCTCACAAACTGTGGCCGGTTTGTGAGGTAGTTCTGGATCCACGATGACAGGTGCTGGTCCACCCCTGTGCACAGCAGCTTGTCCTTCAGGATCATCGGTTGGATGGTGTTGAATGAATTGGAGAAGTCAAAGAACATGATCCTCACTGCGTTCCCAGGCTTCTCCAGGTGGAACAGGGAATGGTGAAGGAGGAAGATCACTGCCTCCTCCACCTTGATGCCATGCTGGTAGGCGAACTGGAGTGGATCCATTGCTGGTCCCACCAGGGGGCGGAGGTGAGCAAGGAGCAGTCTCTCCAGGGTCTTCATCAGGTGAGACGTCAGGGCCACTGGTCTGTAGCTGTTCAGGTCTCTGGGGTGGGAAGTCTTTGGTACGGGTACCACACAAGATGTTTTCCACAACTGTGGTACCCCCCCCCCCCCCCCAGCTTCAGGCTCAGGTTGAAGATGAGCTCCACAATCCCACACAGCTGGTCTGCGCAGGACTTGAGGAGCTTCGCGCTGATGCAGTCCAGTCCCGACGCCTTCCTCGCCTTGATCTTCCTCAGCTCCGTCCTCACCTGGGTCTTAGTGAGGGTCAGGTTGGGGGGCTGTGTGCTGGGAGTGGGGGGGGGGTGTTGGTGGAGGGGGGTGGACAGCAGGTCTCGATGATGGTAGAGGCAGCAGTGGTTGTTGTGCTGGCGGGGGTGTGTGTGTCAATATAGCTTAAAGGCTCATGTATACCGGCCTCCAGTGCTACACTGTTAAAAGTAAGAACCAAATAAACATTTAACAATGAAAAAAAAAACTGATATTGTGAGGCAATTACAGCAACGAAGAGGACTATGCTATGCACTATGCTTGGCCTGCTGGTACAACTCAGGGGCTTCAGGAGTCCCACAAGCCAACCAAGCTTGGTAGGATTCCTTCTTCAACTTAATGGCCTCTCTCACCTCTGGCCTCCACCATTTGGTTCACGGGTTGCCACTATGAGAGGCACCAACAACCTTGTGGTTACTGTAGCCATGGAGGTGGAGAACATGGTCTATTCAAATTCCTTGTCTCCACTCTCCCTCAGGATATGGCTAAAGTTCTTTCCGGAGGTGGGTGTTGAAGACCTGTTGGTCAGGGGCCTCAGCCAAACATTCCCAGCACACTCTCACTATACGTATGACTGTCAGGTCTGAATGGCATCCTGCTGCACCATCACATCCACCTCACCACCAGGTGGTGTGATTGGTTGACATTTCTGCACCTGTCTTCACCCAAGTGTCCAAGACATATGGTTGCAGGTCTGATGACACGATCTAGGGTGTCCTGTTGACAGGTGCACATATTGACACCCTTATGCTTGAACATGGTATTTGTTATGTACAGACTGTGATTGGCACAGAAGTCCCATAGCGGAACACCACTTGGGTTCAGATGGGGCAGGCCATTCCTCCCAATAACACCCCTCCAGATTTTCAAGTGTCCAAGGCATATGGTTGCAGGTCTGATGACATGATAACAAAATTGATCATTGAACTGTGACCAGGGTGTCTGGGTGCCAAGTGCATATCTGGAGACCCCTACACTTGAACATGGCATTTGTTGTAGACAAGTTGTCCTAGAGGAGTACTTTCTAGCACACCAGTTAGAAACTCCAAAAAGGGTTGGCACTCTGAAACATCATTTAGATGCACAGGCACAAATGATGGTTAGAACCCGTTTCCCAACCTGAAGGTACAGGGAAACAACACTTTCATCCACTGAGGAGAACCCCAATATAGAGGAGGACAGACAGGGAGTTATGTACGAGAATTCCCACCCATGCTCACTGCCTCTTGCCTTGAACAACTCCAGAAAAGGCCAAGGTCCAACCCCTCTCCAGGAGACATTCCAGAACCTGAGCTGTGCGTCGAGGTGAGCTTGATTACTGTATATCTAGCAGCTATCTGTCAACCTCGTGCACAAACTCAAGCTCCTTCCCCACCAGAAAGATGACATTCCACATTCCAAAAGCCAGTTTAGTAAGCTGAGGATTGGACCACCAAGGTCTCTGCCTTCGACTGCCACCCAATCCACATAGCAGTGGACCCCCATGATCCCTCCTGCAGGGGGTGAGCCCACTGGAGGGCCTCCTGTTTTTTTTCCTGAGTAGTCTTATTGTTGCGATTTTCCTTCCTGTCTGTTGTTATGATTTTCTTCCTTACCCTTCCTGTCTGTTGTTATGATTTTCTTCCTTACTTTCTAGTTATGTAATTTTGGTTAATTCTGCTTTACTTTCTAGTTTTGTAATAACGGTTAATTATTAGTTTAGTATTTAAGCTGCTGCATTTTGTTGTTTCTTTGCGGTGGTATCAAGGATCATCCTCTGGTTTCCCTGTCATGAGCTGGGTTATTGTTTCACCATTTAGTAAGTTGTTAAGCCTTCCTTGGCTCTCTCTTTTTAAGCCCTCCAGCTGGTTTTCTTTATTAGTAAACTGCTTAACTGCAGTTGCCTGCAAGTGAGTCTGCCATTATGCCTGCAAAAGGGAACTATAACATCCTTAATGTTTTAGGGGTCACCATAGTGGATCAATAGTCCGCATAGTGATTTGTCAAGGATTTTACACTGGGTGCCCATCCTATTTAACCAGATTTGGGACCGGCACAAGGAGTCCACTGGATTTGTGCTTCACCTTGTAGCTGAGTAACCAACTTTCCTTTCCCCATTGTATTTATGCTGAGAAAGTACCATTTTTCTGGTCTTTATTGAGTATGACTCAGCTGGGGCTTGAACCCACAACCTTCCAGCTCTGGGGAAGGATGTTCTATCACTAGGCCACCACTCTTCTATACATAATTTGACGCTAATATTTTTAAATCATTTGTTAAGTTGAGCTCCTTTAATCCATAGAACAGTTTTGATTTCTTCATATCTTCATAGTTTGTCTTTGTCATGATCACCAGTTTTCCACTTTGATCAAATAGCTGGATTGGCAAGTGTAGAATACTGGAGCTTTGTGTGTGCTGGAAACAGCTTAGCACATAGGACGGTCCAGGCAATGGAGACAAACAGAATGTCAGAATGTGTAAATAAAATCTAATTTACGAGCAAACGTGCATGACACGCGTTAACATGAGCAGTCTGTCTACAGTCAGACCCGTGTTCGGCAGTGTTTGCACGTCTGTGGTGTAAACATGTTCTGTCACACAGGCAGATGCTCAGGTGGCGGCAACGATGCTCTCCTGCTGACTGACAGCAGCGGCTGTGGCACTGCATGCTAAAGTGGCAATCATTCAATTAACTGGAAATCAATGGCAGCCATATGGGCAGTGCATTTCAGGGATTGCCCTGTCACTCACTCACACTCACACACACACACACTCCGGACACAGGAGCCCTGGTCCTGTTGTTATGCCACAGCTTTCTTGGTTTTTTGTATCTCCAAAAGGTTAAATATGGGGGTAGAATGTTCAGTACTGCATATAATAAATATAATACAGCCTGCAAATTATTGGGTAAGTTCAGGGTAAGAAGTGGGGGAGAAAAGAGAGGAAAAAACAGGGTAAGAACCAGAGCAAAAAAAGGAAAAATATGGAACAGGAAGGGAAAATAGTTTAAATAACAGGAAAAAACAAGGACAAATCACAGGGTAGATACTAATGTATTAAGTAGCGGAGGGTTGAAAATATTGAACAATTAATACTGAACTGCTTTTATTTGAATGATCTGATATCGATATCAATCATTTTAATGTAAGGCCTTTTTGCTTGTGAAACAAGGTTTAGAGGAGGACTCTCATGTGGCTGAACTCTCATTTAAGATAAGCCTTTATTAGTCCCACAATGGGGAAATTCCAGGATTGCAACAGCACAGGGATAGCAACACTCAGAGTTTATATATATATACACTACCGTTCAAAAGTTTGGGGTCACCCAGACAATTATTTTGTGTTTTCCACGAAAAGTCACACTTATTTACCACCATGAGTTGTAAAATGAATAGAAAATATAGTCAAGACATTGACAAGGTTAGAAATAATGATTTGTATTTGAAATAATTTTTTCCTTCAAACTTTGCTTTCGTCAAAGAATCCTCCATTTGCAGCAATTACAGCATTGCAGACCTAACATGATTGCACAAGGGTTTTCTAATCATCCATTAGCCTTCTGACACAATGAGCAAACACATTGTACCATTAGAACACTGGAGTGATAGTTGCTGGAAATGGGCCTCTATACACCTATGTAGATATTGCACCAAAAACCAGACATTTGCAGCTACAATAGTCATTTATCACATTAGCAATGTATAGAGTGTATTTCTGATTAATTTAAAGTTATCTTCATTGAAAAAAAGTGCTTTTCTTTCAAAAATAAGGAAATTTCTAAGTGACCCCAAACTTTTGAACGGTAGTGTATATACTATATTTATATACTGTATATTTTATTTTATATTTACAGTATTGGGGCTGTGAGAATTTTTTTCATACACAAGAAAATAATCATTATAATGGCAAAAAGCCTTCACTTGGACTTGATATAGAATTGAATTAGTTCAAAATTGAATCAAATTCAAAATTTTCAGCTCAATCAAAATTGAATAGATTCTGGAGAATATTGACAATTCATGTCCTATATCACCTACCTATAGATAAAAACATGGGCAAAAGGGTAAGTACAAATAAATGGGGGGGGGGGGATGGTAAAAACAGGGAAAAAATGATGGTAATTTCTGGAAGAAAAAAAAACAAGGTAAGAAAAAGAAAAACATGTTTTAACTTAGATGGACCAAACTGCAAACACAGAGAGGAGACAAAGTAAGTGAAAAATGAATTACATTTATTGTAAAATAATGAAATACACAAGCGGCTGATGCGTACAACCCTGGGAAGACACATGGTTACACTTTAACGGTGAGTGTAAAGGGACCAAATAACACGAACATGAGGCTGAGGTCGAACGTGTTGCTTACTTTTGACTGGTGCAGATGGGAGGGTTGAGTTTATTTGCAAGGTAGGTTGCCTTCTTCTCTACAGGCTGTTAGACAAGAGACTCTTAATGGTAGGTTGGAGAGAGAGCTGCAGGTAGGAGAGGTTACCCAGACCCAGAGGCTTATGGTGAGTATTTCAGATTGAATGTTGCTCAAGACTTAGGCGCCTTTTCCACTAATTCAGCCCTGCTCACCTCGACCCTACTCAGTTTGTAGGGTTTTCCATTACTACCTACTGCTAATTTTTTGGGACCTACTTCAGTGAGGTTCCAACTATGCTGACTCGAGCTGAAAATGTGACGTCAGCAGATTGCAGGCCACTGATTGGCCAGGGTGTAATGTCAGTGGATGACAGCGACATCTTCACAAGATTCAAAACCACCATTTGTAAATTCGGCTGTGAGTTTTTATTATTTCTGTGATAATCAATGAAATAAATGGCTACACACAAATCAACACCGTCACAAAACACTCCCCATCTTCCCCGTGAGCAGCCATCACCTCGGAGACCTCCTGGTATTTCATTTTGGAACGCTTCACAGGCAACAGGGCTGAAAAGTTCATAGGCTGAAAACTTCATATAGCGGTCAATTTGACCAAATGTGGTTATTTTTCAACAGTCTCCCTGTTGGTGCGCACAGTTCTTCCATTGGTGTTGCAGCACTTGCATCCCTGTGCTTGAAAAATAAACTACATTTGGTTAAATTTGACAACTATGAACGCTTCAGCCTATGAACTTTTCAGCCCCATCGGCCCTGCTGCAGTGGAGCGAGCCGAAATGAAAAACTATACCAGGAGGTCTCTGAGCTCATGGGGAAGATAGTGAGTGTTATGTGATTTTAAGCATCTTTTAAGGTATTTATCAGTGAAAATGTCAGCATGTAAACAATATAACTGGTCAATGGCCGCCTTTTCTGTACTGAACCCAACCCCACCCACTTGAGGTGGGACTCAGTTGAAACGGAAAACCAATCACACCGTGTCGAGCCGAGTAGAGTTGAGTAGAGTCGAACTGAGTAGATACTAGTGGAAAAGGGGCTTTACAGTGGGTTGGGGTTGGGGTGTCCTCCAGGGTCCAGATCCGCCACATTAAGTCCAAGGTCTACCTTATGATCCAGGTAGGAATCATTCAGAGGGATGAGAGGATTAGGAATGCAAGCCAGAAAGTAGTTGGCAAGATGTTGAGAGAGTATATAAGACTGGAACATTACAGTCATTCCCTCGCACTACGGGAAAAATGCAATGCTGTTATAGTTTATCAGTTTAAAATATTAATTTTTGCAGAAGCCGATAGATCATTTTAAAGGCTTTATTGGTCAATACAACAACTGTATTTTCGTGGATTCCTTACTTTTTAAAGATTGGTGAAGCTGGTGTTTGTGTGAATCAAAAAGACTTATTTGTGTAGAATATGCAGAGTTGCCTATACTGTAATTTCCCCATTGTGGGACTAATAAAGGTTTTGTAAAACTGCAGTAACACTGTGATAAACAAAAAAGTGTCAAATGTGTCTGCTCATTTTGGACAGTCCCATCCTGTAGCTAGACTGTTACCGATGGTGAATATTCTACTCTCTGATGAATGATTGTGCCATTAAAACTGGATGAAATATTGATTATTGTGTAACTTCACCAAAATGTTGAGCGTTATATTATCTACAAATGGCACAGTCATTTACCTCTTACACTCGGCGACCTGGAAGCCTACCTAATGGCTTCATTTGATCCCCTCTATGTGTGCATCGCATCAGCCGCAGAGTCACAAGCATCCATCTCTCTGTCACACAGCAAATTAGCATGGAAATGGGTGTGCTGCATTTTGAACAAGTGAATGGGGCTTTAAAAGACAGCACCTTCTTTTTTTTCATCCTTTCTTCTTTGGTCTCCACTTCCCTCCCTTTCGTCTTCCTCCGGGCCAGGGGGTGTTTCAGCCCAACACTGGCCTAATGAATGAGCATCGTGATTTATGGCGCACACTGAAGGAAGTAAGGGGGGATCGAGGGAACTGTGAGCGGGGGGGGGGGGGGGGGGTGCACGTTGGAAAGGTTAAAGGGTACGGGTCACAAAGTAGAAGTCAGTAATGTAAATCTTCCCATCGTCTTATCCCCGTGTTTTTATCTCCCACAGGCCCTCTCATGAACGCTAACACCCTGCCAACATAGCATGCTGACTCTTACCAAGGCAGCAAGTTGTGAATAATTGTAAAAACTGAGTTCCATGACCTAAATATGAAGAAAAAGGTTTGATTTAGTGGGAAATCTAATCCTTGTTAATCTCAGTCTGATAGGGACATAAATGCTGATAACAGCTCGAACACAGAGTTATCCTTGACCTCCTGTGATTAATGCAGTGACTGTCCTAAACAGCCTGTTTAACGGGTGTCTGATGAGCTATTTTAAATCCTTTCACAAAAATAAATTAGTGCTTAAAAAACATCCAATTTCCACTTTGGCCTAAAAATCAATTAAATGGACAGATGAGGAGAAGAGTGATTTATTATTCACTCGGTACATGCTGAGAAATTCAGAACTAAATCTACTGTTTTTTCAGGAGTTCTTAAATGAATTGTTGGAAGCCATCAAGTTCAGTTTTATATTATTCATCATTTCTTTAGTATTATTTCTTCTCTTTATTTTATTCTGTTTTGCAAGTGTCTTGGACCAGGACAGACAGTGTGACTTGAGATCTGCCTTTTTGTCCATCCATCCATCCATCCATCCATCCATCTTCTGCTTAATCCGTTTTGGGTCACCAGGGGTGGGGGGGTGGGGGGGTGGAGCTGGAGCCTATCCCAGCATATTTGGGCGAGAGGCAGGGTCCACCCTGGACAGATCACCAGTCCATCGCAGGGCCAACACAGAGAGACAGACAACCATTCACTCTCACAGTCAGACCTGAGGACAATTTAGAATCCCCAGTTTGATGCCAGTTAACCTAACTTGCATGTTTTTGGCATGTGGGAGGAAACCGGAGAAATCCATGCAGACACGGGGAGAACATGCAAACTCCACACAGATCACTGTTGGTCGGGGGCTGGGATCGAACCCAGGATACCCCGGACAAGGGCGAGTTGCTGTGCTGCCGCAGTGCTAACCACTCCACCACCGTGTTTAATGTTATTCAGTGTTGGAGGTAAAATAAAGCAACAAAGTAACAAAGTCACTGTAACCTGATCACATATGGCTGCAACACAGTAATGTAAAGCATTCTTATGATATCTTCAGTCAGTTATAGGAGGGCAGTGCCAACTCCTCAGTATGGAAAGTAGCTATTGGCTGTCCTAAAAGTTGCCTGAAGTCACTAAATGACGTGATTGCCTAATTTTCATAATTGGTCATTTGCATGTAATTGTAATGGACGCTTTAGGGGAGAAGAATGATGTTGTTGGAGAGACAAAAAGTGAGTTAAAAAACACCCTAAATATCTTTAGAGCAACAAATTAACTTTCTTCTGTTGATTCTTGGTTTGCTTGTTTAATTTGCCATTTTAAATAGGCCATCACTTCTGTATCAATATTGCTGTGCTGTATAACTGTACAGTGACAGTAACTCCTATTATACCATCTCCAATAAACGGCTTCAAGCACCCTTTGAATTCAGGGTTTGATTCCCACTCCTTTCTGGATTTTTGAGCGTATAGTTTAGAGTGCAACATGACGAGCTAGCTGCTAGATGTTTAGCTTAAAACACACACACACACACACACACACACACACACACACACACACACACACACACAGTGGATGAAGTGAATACATGACTGAGGCTGTTCGTCAAATGCAGTGATTCATTAGTGTGAGTGAAGAAACACATTGATTGGCGGTGGGGGGGGGGGGCATGTGCAATTCATTTGCAGTCTGGAGGTGAGTGGCATGGGTGCAGGCCTCCTGACTGCAACTAACTGCTACACGAGGCTACTGTGAGACTGACCACTTGTGAGTGCTTTGGGATGGGAAGCTCACGGTAGCACCGCTGCTTGCTGAGGACAGTAACTGCAGAGCAATAGTGCTTTCACGTCAGCAGCCGCTAGGTGTGTGTCATGTCATATCCTTCATGATAATACTGATATAGATTTTGATACCGGTGTAAACATGAATATTGCGATATTTGGGGTCTGTTACGCTGCCAAAGGAAGTTATGTGTTACCATAGAAACGGGAAAAAAACATGGTGCAGGAAGCAGTGCTCCGTGCTGGGAGCGTCTTTGTCTGGTTGTGTGAAAGTAATTTAGTTTTAAGGCCGTTTCAGACGTTTGCCTTCTTAAAAAAAAAAATGGTGCAGCTGTCATGAATCCCTGTGCACCGTTACGTGGCACATGAGGGAGGGGATGAAAAACCCAATTGCGAGAGTAGAACGTGCCATTTAAGATAAGATAAGATAAGATAAGCCTTTATTAGTCCCACAACGGGGAAATTCCAGGATTGCAACAGCACAGGGATAGCAACACTCAGGGCAACAATCAGAAGGCAAGAAAAAAAAAAAAAAAAGCAAGCAAGCAAGAGCAGCTAATATACATATGTACATATTACTATAAAATATATATATATACTCTCTCTCTCTCTGGTAGTCCATCGATTCGATGATGACCATCTTCTTTATTTGTGAGTCTGCTGGTGTTTGAATAGTCCGATCCTGGATCTGCAGATTCGGTTACAGACCGGGCATGTGAAGGAGGTGCTGGGGGGAGCAGGGGGGACTTGGCGAGCATGCCTCTTTGCTCGCTTTGCTGTCCGGTGTTGTGTGCGCTGTTCCTCCATATAATCCACTCACTTCCTGCGGCAGCTGAGGAAGCTCAAGCTACCCACCAAGATGTTAGTGCAGTTCTACACAGCCATCATCGAGTCCATCCTCACCACCTCCATAACCGTGTGGTACGCAGGAGCCACTGCCAGGGACAGACTAAGGCTGCAGCGCGTCGTGCGCACTGCTGAGAAGGTGATCGGCTGCAAGCTCCCATCTCTCCAGGATCTGTACATCTCCAGGACCCGGAGGCGTGCTGGCCGGATCATAGCCGATCCCTCACACCCTGGTCACGTACTGTTTGCCCCCCTCCCCTCTGGTAGAAGACTTCGGTCCATCCAGACTAAAACCTCCCGTCACATGAACAGCTTCTTCCCCTCTGCCATCAGACTGCTGAACACTAAATGACTTATTGTCTCTCGTGCACTATGTACAGCAGCTCAACCAGACTCATGTCAATCATCACTGTTTTCTTCCTGCATTACCGACTGCACTATATAGTTCTCCACAGTATCTGCTGCTCGCTAATATATTTTAACTGCTGACCAGTATCACTTACTCTTATTCTACACTTTATTGCATGTATAGTTTATTTCTTTTATCTTATCATGTTTAATGTTGCAGCATTGCACCGAGACAAATTCCTAGTTTGTGTACTACATGAACAATGGCAATAAACCTGATTCTGATTCTGATTCTGATTCCCTGTGAGGAGTGGAAGCGCCAGATGTCTCGGCAGGAAGCGAGTTCCTCCAGTGAAGAGGGGTTGATTTGACATCTCTTCAGGATGGACTTCATTTGATCTTTGAAGCGCTTCTTCTGCCCACCAGCACTGCGTTGGCCACGGTGTAACTGACCATACAGGATTCTGCGTGGGAGTCTGTGGCTGGGCATCCGGATGACATGCCCCAACCACCTGAGTTGATGCTGGGCCATGATGGACTCCACGCTACAGCTGCCAGCTCTCTCCAGCACTTCTGTGTGCGGCACTCTGTCCTTCCAAGTGATGCCAAGGATCTTCTGGAGAAATCTTATATGAAGGTCTCCAAGCTTCTCAGATGGCGGCTGTAAATAGTCCATGCCTCACATCCATATAGTAAGGTGGTGATACATACAGCTCTGTAGACCAGCACTTTGGTGTGGAGTTTGAGATTGCTGTTCTGAAGAACCCTTCTCCTTAGACGACCAAAAGATGCTGATGCTTGCTTGAGGCGGTTCTGGATCTCGTCATCCATTGAGCAGGTGTCAGACATTATGCTCCCCAGGTATTTGAATGTGGGCACTGTGAGCAGCTGTTGCCCTGCTGCTGTGAGGGTTATTGGGTTTTGTGGGGGGTCGGTACTGGACTGACAGAGTACCTCTGTCTTCTGGGTGTTGATTGTCAGTCCCATTGTGGTGTATGCAGTTACAGCTGCCGAGAGGATGTTTTGTAGAGCGTCTGGTGTATGAGCAACCAGGGCACAGTCATCGGCATACTGTAGCTCAATGATGGTCTCTGATGTCAGTTTGGAAGTTGCCTGTAGCCTCCTGATGTTAAACAGGTTACCATCAAGCCTGAAGTCAATGGTAACTCCAGCTTGTTTCTCCACCCTCCTAAGTAGCAGAGTTGTTACACAGACAAGGAAGATGTTGAAGAGAACTGGGGCCAGCACACAGCCTTGCCTCACTCCGGTTTGCACTCCAAAAGGTTCTGAGCTGTGCCTTCCCACTACCACTCGGGCCATCATCCCAGAATGGAACTGCGCAAGGATTGTCAGAAACTTGGGTGGACACCCAAATCTCTTTAGGACTTGCCACAGTAGTTCCCTGTTCACTGTGTCAAATGCCTTTGACAGGTCAACAAAGGCAATGAACAGGTCCTTATGCTGCTCCCGACATTTCTCTTGGAGCTGATGCGTCACAAAGATCATGTCAACTGTTCCCCCGTCCTTCCGAAAACCACACTGTGACTCTGGGGTGACCCGCTCTGATACTGCAGAGATGAGTCTGCAGAGCATGGCCTTGGCAAGGACCTTTCCAGCAGTAGCCAACAGAGAGATACCCCTACTATTGGAGCAGATGGCTTTGCCTCCTTTGTTCTTGTAGATGGTCACAATGTTGCTGTCTTTCCACTGTTGTGGGACACACTCTTGTCTCCACACCTCTGAGATATAGAGATACAATGTCCGAGTACAGAGGTAGCCTCCTTCCTTGAGAAGTTCAGCTGGGATGCCAGCAGGTCCAGGGGATTTATTGTTTTTCAGGGTTTTTACTGCTTGCAAGATTTCTTTGAAGGTTGGGGGGAGGTCGAGATCTGGCATGGTAGGATGTTCAGGGAGCTCTGCAATGACAGTTGGGTCCACTGAGGTGGGCTGGTTAAGCACGGTGTTAAAATGCTCAGCCCACCGCTCCACTATCATGGCCTGATCCTTTATTAAAGAAGAGCCATCAACAGATCTCACAGGTGTCAGGGAGCAGTTTCTGGGGCCGTAGATGGTTTTGACTGCATCATAGAAACTGTGCATATCGTTTCTATCAGCATGAGTCTGGATTTCGTTGGCCTTTGAGATCCACCACTCATCTTGCAGTTTCCTGAGAGTTGTTTGGACCTCAGAATAAAGGGCTTGCCATTGCTTCTTATGGAATTGGGATTGTGGGTTGTTCAAGGTGGCTCTGTGTGCCCTGTGCATTCTGTCCAGGAGGGTGGAGATCTCTCCAGCATTCTGGTCAAACCAGTCCTGATGTTTCTTGGTTTTGAAACCGATGGCTTGGGCTGCAGTGTCAAAGAGAATGGTAGATAGAGCAGTCCACTTCTCATCCATCCCAGACTCTGAGATGATCAGTTGTTCAATACCTTCCAGCCTCTCAGCTAGGGAGCGACGGAAGTTGTCACAGATGTCGCTGCTGGAGAGTCTGGCACACTG
Source organism: Pholidichthys leucotaenia (assembly GCA_020510985.1). Lineage (NCBI taxonomy): Eukaryota > Metazoa > Chordata > Actinopteri > Cichliformes > Pholidichthyidae > Pholidichthys > Pholidichthys leucotaenia. The sequence goes on from CM035839.1 coordinate 258,611,526, forward strand.
GAGTGTTTTCCTCTTTGGGCCACCGTGGCGAGCTAGGGGCCTAACATGCATTCTGACCTTTGACAGAATCATGCGGTGGTCGGTCCAGCAGTCTGCCCCTCGCATAGCTCTTGTGATGAGCACGTCCTTGAGGTCAGCCCTCCTCATGATCACATAGTCGATCAGGTGCCAATGTTTGGACCTGGGATGCATCCAGGATGCCTTATATTTGTTCTTTTGTTGGAAGATTGTGTTAGTGATGGTAAGATCATGTTCTGCACAGAGACTAAGAAGTCTCATGCCATTGGGGTTGACTTTTCCAATGCCATGGGCACCGATCACACCATTCCAATTTTGCAAGTTCTTTCCGACTCTTGCGTTGAAATCACCAAGCAGCATGATTTTGTCACCCTTCGGGATGTGACTGAGGATGTTATCGAGTGCCTGGTAGAAGCGGTCCTTCTCTTCAGCGTTTGATGACAGAGTTGGTGCATAGGCACTTACCAAAGTGACATACCTGCATTTTGCAAGGGGGATACGAAGAGTCATGAGCCTTTCACTGACACCCACTGGTGATTCTGTGAGCTTGTGCAGGAGGCTGTTCTTGATTGCAAAACCAACTCCATGAAGGAGTTGACCGCCAATGGGGTATCCTTTCCAAAAGAATGTATAACCCTCTCCTACTTCATTGAGTGAGCCTTCCTCGAGGAGTCGTGTCTCACTGAGTGCTGCCACATCCACATTGTAACGCTTCAGCTCGCTGGCAACGAGTGCTGTTCTGTGCTGTGGTCTGTCCGGACTGGCATCCAGGAGTGTCCTTATGTTCCATGCTGCAATTCTAAATGGTATTGTTTTTATTTTTCGACCGCATAGTGGAATGTCCCGACAGGCGCGGTTTCCTATCCGGGTGCTGTGCTGAGTGGGCAATGTTTAGGCCACCTTTTCTAGGCCTTTCCCCAGTTGGGGTGAGCAGTGCGGTCCCTAAATAGGGCTGCTCAGACGCACAGGAGTCTGCCGGAAGCAGCTGCCACTCAATCCCAACTGCTAACGACCGTTGTCCTGTGCCGCTGACGTGCAGAGTTCCAGCTAGAAGCTTCCAGCTCATTCAAACCTGCCCCCGTTACTGGATGCTCCATCGCCGCCAGACTTTAGAGGTCGGAAACTCAGGTAAAGAAGATACCTGCGCAGTGAGGGTTTTTAGAGTGGCATGGGGGGTGCGCTTTTCCCGATGCCACTACCTTGATTGTAGAGAAGATGGTTCCAGTGGCAAGGGAGACCCTAGACGACAGGCATCTTCTCACAACTGCAAGAGGCTGCCGGAATCCAGATTTTTGGGAAACCGCCTCAAAGCGTGCCACCACCAGCTTGCTTTTTGTCAGGGTATGCTCCCTTAGCCTTCGTCCGCTATTACAGCCATTGTGGTGTTTATCGTTACTACCAGCTTCTGCCTGCTCTACCGTTGAGGTCTTCATCTTCGTCTTTGGGATCACTCTTAGTCTGGCCTCTACCCTTCGACCTGTTCGGCTTGGGTGACCCTGCCAGGAGTACGAGACTCCGGCCGACATAGCTCTAGGGGTCATGGAGATGCTCAAAGTGCCCCACCACGATAAGGTGGTGATCCCATCGAGGCACTATATATATATACACACACACACACAGACACACAGTGCAGAGCATTGTAGCTGGATGGAATAAATATATGAATATATAGACACACAGTGCGGAGCATTGTAGCTAGATGGAATAAATATGTAGATATATAAACACCCACAGTACGGAGCATTGCAGCTAGGTGGAATAAATATGTAAATATATAAACACACACAGTGTGGAGCAATGTAGCTAGATGGAATAATATGTAGATATATAAACACAGTGCGGAGCATTGTAGCTAGATGGAATAAATATAAATATAAACACACCCAGTGCGGAGCATTGTAGCTAGATGGAATAAATATGTAAATATATAAACACACACAGTGCAGAGCATTGTTGCTAGATGGGATGAAACAGCACAACCGTCTACTTAGTTATCCTACATGGTATGATTATGTGCCCATACATATTCTCACCCTCCATAGCGACCGGTATTTTCCTAGTTGTATGCCGGAGGGGACCATTGTGTAAGTCTATTGCATCTTTTGCATTCAAAAAACTATTAGTTTGTTACGTCTTTTGCTATCTCTGCGAGCAGCCCTGCTTAGGTTGTACAGTCTGACAGCCGTTGGTAGGAAGGACCTGCGAAACCTCTCGGTTGTGTACCTGGGATGATGTAGTCTGCTGCTAAATGAGCTCCTCAGTGCATTCAGTATGTCCTGCATAGGGTGGAACTCGGACTCCAGCAGAGATGACAGTTTAGCCACCGTCCTTCTCTCTCCTATCTCCTCCACCGGATCAAGGTGCTGCCCCAGGACAGAGCTAGCTTTCTTGATCAGTTTGTTCAGTCTCTTCCTATCGGCTGCAGTAATGCCACTGCCCCAGCAGACCACTCCAAAAGTGATGGCTGATGCCACCACCGTGTCATAGAATGTCTTCAGCAGCGCCCCTTGTACACCAAAAGACCTGAGTCTCCTCAGCAGGAACAGCCTGCACTGTCCCTTCTTGTAGAGTGCGTCAGTATTGTGTGACCAGTCTAGTTTATTGTTCAGATGAACACCCAGGTACTTATAGGATGTCACCATCTCGATGTCTGTTCCCTGTATATTTACTGGTGCTGTGAGGGGTTGCCCATGCCTGCGGCAGTCCACCACCAGCTCCTTAGTTTTCCTCGCGTTGATCTGGAGGTAGTTCCGATGGCACCAGTCCACGAAGTCCTGGATAAGCCCTCTGTACTCAGCTTCATCTCCATTGGAGATGAGGCCAACGATCGCAGAGTCATCAGAGAACTTCTGCAGATGGCAGTGTGTTGTGTTGTGTGAGAAGTCCGCAGTATAAAGGTTGAACAGGAAGGGAGCCAGCACCGTTCCCTGGGGGGCCCCCATGTTACCGATGATTGTGTCGGACACACAGTCCCGGGTTCTCACAAACTGAGGCCGGTTCGTGAGGTAGTCCAGGATCCATGATGACAGGTGCTGGTCCACCCCTGCGCGCAGTAGCTTGTCCTTCAGGATCATCGGTTGGATGGTGTTGAAAGCACTGGAGAAGTCAAAGAACACGATCCTCACCATATTCCCGGGCTTCTCCAGGTGGGACAGAGAACGGTGAAGGAGGAAGATCACCGCATCCTCCACCCCAATGCCATGCTGGTAGGCGAACTGGAGTGGATCCATCGCTGGTTCCACCAGGGGGCACAGATGAGCAAGGAGCAGTCTCTCCAGGGTCTTCATCAAGTGGGACGTCAAGGCCACCGGTCTGTAGCTGTTCAGCTCTTTGGGGTGGGAAGTTTTTGGTACAGGTACCACACAAGATGTTTTCCACAGCTGTGGTACCCTCCCCAGCTTTAGGCTCAGGTTGAAGATGTACGTCACAATCCCACACAGCTGGTCTGCACAGGACTTGAGGAGCTTTGCGCTGATGCCGTCCGGTCCCGACGCCTTCCTCGCCTTGATCTTCTTCAGCTCCGTCCTCACCTGGGTCCTGGTCAGGGTCAGGATGGGGGGCTGTGTGTTGGGAGTGGGGGGGTGTTGGTGGAGTGGGGAGTGGGCAGCAGGACTTGATTTCTTTAGAGGCAGCAGTGGTTGTTGTGCAGTCAGGGGGGAGGGCGGTTGGTCAAACCTATTGAAAAACAGATTCAGGCTGTTCGCCCACTCCCTGCCCCCCGTGGCCTGGGGGGAGGTATTCTGGAGCCCAGAGATGGTTTTGAGGTTTCTCCAGACCCCGCTGATGTCGCTCTGTTGCAGCTTGTCCTCCATCTTCTTCCTGAAGCTGTCCTTGCCTTCTCTGATCTTTCTCCTCAGCTCCCTCTGTACGGACTTCAGCATCTCCCTATTCCCCGACCTGAAGATCCTCTTTTTCTCTCTCAGAAGTGTTTTTATCTCAGGGTTGATCCAGGGTTTGTTGTTTGAGCAACACCGTATGGTCTTGGTGGGAACGGATTTGTCCACACAGAAGCTGAGGTAGTCCGTGAAGGTGTGAGTGAGGCCATCGATGTCCTCTCCATGTGGATCGCAGAGCTGCTTCCAGGCGGTGGCTTCAAAACAGCCCTTTAGAGTGTCCATTGTCTCCTCAGACCATAACTCCACTGTGTGCATGGCCGGAGGTTGTCTGTGCACTAGGGGTTTGTACACCGGCCGGAGATGAACCAAGTTGTGATCCGATCTCCCGAGTGGGGGGAGTTGTGATGAGGTGTACGCCTCCTTAGTGTTTGCGTAGAATAAGTCCAGTGTTTTATTGTCTCTAGTGTGGCATGTGACATACTGGGTGAACGTGGGTAGAATGGGAGATAGTGAAACATAGTTGAAATCGCCTGAGATGAGGAGAAGAGCATCTGGGTGTTCTGTCTGCAGCCTGCTGGTTACTGAATGGATGACGTCACGCGCTGTCCCAGCGTTCGCCGTCGGATTTGCAACAATGCAGATCACGTGTGAGTGTTCTCTCGGGAGATATGTAGGCCACATGCTAACAGCTAGCAACTCAATGTCTTTGCTGCAGTGTTGTTGTTTAACAGTGATATGTCCCGGTCTGCACCAGTTGTTGTTAACATACATTATCACTCCACCGCCCCTTGCTTTGCCACTGTCTGGTGTTCGATCTGTCTGTATCATGTGGAAACCCTCCAGCTCAATGTTAGCATCTGCTGCTAGTTCAGTTAGCCACGTCTCAGAAAACAAAAGGAGAGAGCACTCCCTATATGTGCTATCGTAACGGCAGATAGCCGCTAGCTCGTCTACCTTTCCCAGTAACGACCGTACATTTCCCATGACAATAGATGGAAGGGAGGGTCTGTACCTTATATTTTTTGTCCTCCGCCTTACTCCAGCCCGGCAGCCGCAGCGTTTTCGCCTCAGTTCTCTCGGTATGTCGAGTTTTTCCAATGGGACCGGGTGGCGGTTGAATGCTAGCAGCTCTTCCCTGCTGTATCGTATCCTGCTATAAACAGTGGCTCAGTCCACCGGCTCAGGAGACATTTGGGACGATCTGTGTGTCCGTGATATAAGTGGAAAAGTGGAAAACATATAAGTGGATTTATCAACTTAAACCCAAAACAAAATAACAAGTCCAGCAAGACCACACTATACAGTTGATTGAATTGATGAATTAAGGCCACCAGACATACGGCATTATTACCCGGATGTTCTACAGCTGGAGAGGGGGGATGCCTAGTGCTGCAGAAATGCTGAGCACAAAGAGAACGGCAAACATTAACTCACGGCTGGAACAATCCGGGGCTGTCCGTGTAGTCTGGTGGGTGAGGAAGTGAAGCAGGGTCAGTCACCGTCTTGAAATGTCTGGCTGAATAACACGCAGGTAGTAGAACACATACGTGGAGGAACCCGCTGCCATGCATGAGGGTGAATGCGCCGACAATCTCCTCCCACTAACGCAGCGTATTTGTAATCATAATACTAACGAGGGAAGAGATCGCCAGTGTGAGGAAGCGTGGACTGAACATAATCCCTGGTGTGCATGAGTGAGTGTCAGCGCGTGTGAATAGGAATGAATGGAGAGTGTGTGTGTGTGTATGTGTGTGAACACCCGTAATGGGAAACAGCTGATGGCACTGACAAGAGGAGGAGGCTTGCCCAAGCTGTCAGGGAGCGAAGGACCCAAATAGCTCCCTGACGCGCCTGAAGGAAAATGGGGCAAAAATAACCATAAGTCAGAACTGGGTTTGGAACAGCCAAACCCAGGTTCATGACAGCAGCAATGCGGAAAATCTGCTTGCATTTTTTTCTGCATGTCAACAACGCCGCTTTGGGGAAAAGTTTTACTTTACTTGAATAAGCCCACTCCCTCCTTGCTTTATATAGACGCTCTTCCTGACCCAGTGAAATAACATACTAGACTAAATTAACTGAATATGTTAAAAGCAGCAAAACCCCCTCATGCCCCAGAGCATAGAAATGAGATAAAGACAGAAGTAATGTGGTGACTGAGTGTCTGTGGTTATACTGCTGTAGCTGTTTATACCGCAGTTTAGGGTTTACATTTTTTTAATGTAATAAAGAGGTTGCATTAACCATAGCTAAATTGCTCTTACATTTATAAGGCAATGTTTTCAGGACTATTCAGACGTTTTATGAAAAATTGCAGAATTTTCAAAACTACAGTCTGCTGTACCAACTTTACTCTCATCTGCGTGTTACCGTTCTCTCCAAAATTTGTTTCTTCTCATTAAACATCTTTTCATAAAGACACATTTTTTTAAAAAAAATTTGAATGTTTTTGGTGACAAATTTGTGACTTTTTTCATGCAGAATTGTAACTTTTTTACCTAAAGCCTCTTACCTTGTGTTTTTACTCTGAAAAGGGGAAGGAATGAGAAGCAACACCAGAGATAAATTAAGATTAGTCAGTCAGTTTTAATAATCAATAGATCAGTTGACTATTACAATCCAAATTAATAATTTTTGTCCTACCCGAAGGTTATAGTTACATTCATAACTAGTTTGATACCTGTTATTTTAAAATATTAACCTACTAAAACTGTGGTGGTTTCTGGTTTCCAACAACAGGGTGGCCTAGGAGGAAGTCAGATTCCCGGCCTGAGTTTTTGTCCCAGTCAACCACTCAGTGTGCTTAAAATGGGGTTTATAATATTTTCTGGTAATATTTGATACAGAATTAAAAAAAAGTTTTAAACGCATTCTAAACTGCTCTTTATTAACTGGAGAAATAAGGGTTGTTGTTTTGTTTTACTGAATATGTTGAACATAATTAACGCTGGACTGTGAAATTGTCCTTTATAAATTTAAAAGAAAAAACCTGTATTCCTTGATATTGTGAAGAACATCACTATTGTGAAAATTCACAGAAATATCATGATATCATTTCTAGGCCATATCGCCCACCCCTAGCAGCCACTGTGGCTAGTGATTTTCCAAAGTTACTAGCCACTCAGCCTTTTCACTAGCCACAATTCTGTAATTGGAAAATTATGTTTAATATGATCAAATTTGATTATTGCATGCTAAAATGTAAATGAATTAAATGTGCAACCTTTTTAAATGCAATGACTCCTATACATATATAAAATCCCAAGAGAAACACTGTCTTAGTAGTTTACAGCAGTAAATACTGTTGAGCAAAATATTTGCAATGCGAGCGTGAAGTATGTGAGAGTGAAGTTGGGCAGTGCGGTGGCGCAGTGGTTAGCACTGTGGCAGCACAGCAACTCATTCTTGGCCATGGGATCCCAGCTTTGACCCCAGCCCCTGACCAACAGTGATCTGTGTGGAGTTTGCATGTTCTCCCAGTGTCTGGGTTTAGTCTGGGATTTCTCCGGTTTCCTCCCACAGGCCAAAAACATGCAGGTTAGTTAACTGAAGACTCTAAAGTGGCCCTAGGTGTGAATGTGTGTGTGAATGGTGAAGGGGTAGCACCGCCTCCTCTGGGGATCAATAAAGTACACAAAATCAAAGTCAAATCAAAATCAAGTGCAGGTAGATTTGGGGTCTGTCCCAATTCTCATTTCTACCCCGTGTCATGTTCGGGGTTGTTTTCAACCCCATCCATGACCCGTGGCTGTAGGTTGATCATTGCTTATTAATTCCAGCTGGCAGACTGAGCCTTGCTCTCTGCCAGCCCTGTGGTCATGCCTCCTCCTCTTGCCAGACATTCACCGGCTGTTCTCCATCACCACATGCACACACGCACGCACACATACTCACACTTGCCCACATCCAATCATTCACGCACCTACTTGCCACACGGCTGTGTCCACTAGTGTATTGTGTAGTGTATTGTGTACTAGTGTATTGTGTACTTATAGGGAGGCAGTGTGACCAGTCAGTGTGGACCACCGAGGGTGCAGTCAAGCTCCAGTCCCAAGCCGGGACCACCAAGGGTACTACTAGTCCATCTGGGGGCACCGGGGTCTCCTCATTTCTTCTGGAGGCCTGCTGGGTGTTCTTCCTTCTCCTGTGGGGCACCCCTATGGTCCACCAGATCCTGCCACCAGTTGCCGCTAGGGTCCTCCTTCTCTGGTCCGGCCGCCTACCTTTGATTCTCCCGGTGGGTAGGCCGCCACCTCGTCTGTCTCGTCGGCCCTGGTGGCTTAATTGTGTGAGCCAGCCGCCCGAAGGACTGGGTTCTGGGGTCAAGAGGCCTTTTTCATCTGGAAGGTCGCCTGCTGGCCCTGGGGTTTTGGCCAGCTTCTTGAACTTTCGGCCACCTGCTGGGCCTTGGACTCTGGCCAGCCCCCTGAACTGTCGGACTCTTGGGGGGTGGGGTGGGTTAGCTTAGTTTTGGCGTTGGGAAATGTTCATTGTGTTGTATTGTGGTGTTTTCCTTTTCTTGTTTGATCCCTCCTAACCCGTTTGCCCCACCTCCCGCCCTGGTTTGATGTGTTGGCCTTCTGGGTGGTGGTGGTGGGGGCAGGCTTTGTTCTCTGTTTTTGATTGTACGGTGGGTGTCTGGTACCCACCCCTTGGGGAGGGGGGCTTTGTCATATTCGGGGTTGTTTTAAACCCCATCCATGACCCGTGGCTGTAGGTTGATCATTGCTTATTAATTCCAGCTGGCAGATTGAGCCTTACTCTATGCCAGCCCTATGGCCATGCCTCCTCCTCTTGCCAGACATTCACTGACTGTTCTTCATCACCACATGCACACACATGCATGCACGCACACACACACTTGCACACATCCAATCATTCACACACCTGCTTGCCACACGGCTGTGTCCACTTGCCTTCGTTAGTGTATTGTGTACTTATAGGGAGGCAGTGTGACCAGTCAGTGTGGCAGCTTAAGTCAATCTTGGACATCCTGGCTCACGACTGTTGGTTTTTTCCTGGACTGAATTGTGTTGTTACCTCAGACCCTTTCCGCTCTAGCATGGATGTAAGTCTTCCCTAATTATGCCTTCTTCTCCGCTCTCGCTCAGCCTGGAGCACGCTTGGCATTTTGTCTATACCAACTCAGCTTGTAGCCGGTTGTCTCATCACGACTAATTGTTTTTTTCTCCCTGTAATAAACATGTTTACTTTACTGCACGTTGGGCTCGCTTCCATTTTATATGTTTGCTGTGAGATCGCGCAGCGGACATGACACCCTGTCCCCTTGACCCTTGAAATCAAGGGCCCCTTGCTCTCATCAGAAAAAAAAGAAGAAAAAGAAACTGATGAGAAAAGTCTCATCTTACAGAGAAAAATGTCTCAGATTTACATAAACTATTCTAATCAGTAGAAAGTCAGAAATTTACTAGAAATAAAATTGTAAATTCACAGACAATTTTGGACCCCCTGGTGGGCCGTGGCATGTTTGTCACCCTCTGGACCAGCCCATTAAAAATACATATTTAGAGGATTTACTTCCATGAAATAGCCGCAGGCCCTGCGATGGACTGGCGAGCTGTCCAGGGTGCACCTTGCCTCTCACCCAAAGATGCTGGGATAGGCTCCAGCACCCGCCCCCCCCCCCCCCCCCCCGGTGACCTGAAAAGGATTAAGCGGTAGAAGATGGATGGGTGGATGGAAATAGCTGCATACCACAACAGCATGTAAATGAATAAGATAAAATAAAATAGAAAGCACAGATAAATGAAAGTTCACCTTAGAAGAAGCTTCATTTGTTCTTTACAGCAACAAATCACAGTCACTTTTTCCTCTGTGTGGTAAGAAAACTTACATTTACACAACTGCAGACATTAAACAGGAGCTTCTTGTTTTAAAAATCCTCATGTTTAACCACAGAGGTAGGAGCTGATATTGGAAGCTACTCACCACTCAACAACAGGTGACTAGGGCTCGATATGAGAAGTTGCCACCACCACTGCATTTCTTCCCACCGGGTTGTAGTGTGAACTGGGGCAGGACAGGAAACCGACCTGCCGAGGAGACTGACTGCGGCTTTACAGGGGTCCAGGTGACAGTGGACCAATGAGCACACACTGTGTGCAGATAGTACTTCTGGGAGTTGTAGTTTTGTCGTCTCGCATAACAGATTAATTTTAGATGCCGTCTAAGGAAACCAACCCGCCAAGCCGTCAGAGTCTCCAAAACACCAGAAAAGTCTCTGATAACACCAGAAAAGGTTGCTAGATTTTTTGCTAGTCGCTTTTGACAAAAAGTCACCAAGAGGGTTTTAAAAGTCGCCACATTTAGTGAGAAAGTCGCCTGCTAGCCTTCAACAGCTAGTTTAGCTGCTACTTCATTCTCTCTTGACCATCAGTCTTCAGCTTGTTATCCAGTTGTTATGAGGTAGCAGAATAGTACACATTCTTGGGGGCAAAGAATGCACTTAAATCATTAGCTACATACAGTATATCTCAATATATAGTTGCTTATTTTTCCACACTTCTCTTCACCAACTACTCTCCAACTCATGCATCAACTAGCCTGCATTAGGTTAAGCTGAAGCTGTTCTTTATCCACTGACTCCAGTGTCATTTTGCAGTTTCACTCACAGCATCAGAATCAGAATCAGATTTATTGCCATTGTTCATGTAGTACACAAACTAGGAATTTGTCTCGGTGCCATGCTGCAACATTAAAAACATGATGAGATAAAGAGATAAACTAAAAAACTAAAGGACTAAAAACATGCAGTAAGTGTAGAAAAATAAGTAATAATAATAATAATAATAATAATAATAATAATAATAGTAATAATGAGTAATACTAGTCAAGGCAGCATGCTGAATATCCTATGTACATGTGCACTTTCCAGAGGGCATTCCACCCCTGTCCTATCCTTTCTTCCTGCAACAAGCTTCATACTCGCTTAGCTTACTCTCATTAGCTCCACCATCTCATTTATGCTTCTTCTGCATGGGAAAGACAAGATGCATCATTGGCATATAGCATAGCCCTCTAAGTAGCCTAAGGCTCTTCTCCCCTGCTCGCTCAGTTTAAATGGTCGGCCAGCTCTAGGAAGAGTCCTGGTGGTTCTGAACTTCTTCCATTTATGGATGATGGAGGCAACTGTGCTCATTGAGACCTTCAAAGCAGCAGAAATTTTTCTGTACCTTTCCCCTGATTTGTGCCTTGAGACAATCCTGTCTCAGAGGTCTACAGACAATTCCTTTGACTTCATGCTTGGTTTGTGCTCTGACATGCACTGTCAACTGTGGGACCTTATATAGACAGGTGTGTGCCTTTCCAAATCCTGTCCAGTCAACTGAATTTACCACAGGTGGACTCCAGTTAAGCTGTAGAAACATCTCAGGGATGATCAGTGGAAACAGGATGTACCTGTGCTCAATTACGAGCTTCATGGCAAAGGCTGTGAATACTTATGTACATGTGATTTCTTAGTTTTTTATTTTTAATAAATTTGCAAAAATCTAAAAAAAAAAAAAAAAAAAGAAAACCTTCACAATTCATGTTGTCATTATGGGGTATTGTGTGTAGAATTTTGAGGAAAAAAATAATAATTTAATCAATTTTGGAAAAAGCCTGTAAGATAAAATGTAGAAAAAGTGACGCTCTGTGAATACTTTCCAGATGCACTGCATGCTGATGATGTATTAATTTTCTTTGAAAACTCACAAAGATTTCTTCTTCAGACAGTGGTGCTCACTGATAAATTTTCATAACTATCAGACTACTCTATTAAGATAAGATAAGATAAGATAAGCCTTTATTAGTCCCACAATGGGGAAATTCCAGGATTGCAACAGCACAGGGATAGCAACACTCAGAGCAACAATCAGAAGGCAAGAAAAAAACAAGAGCAGCGAGTATACATATGTACATATAAATATATAGACACACAGTGGGGAGCATTGTAGCTAGATGGAATAAATATGTAAATATATAAACACACACAGTGCGGAACATTGTAGCTAGATGGAATGAAACAGCATAACCGTCTACTTAGTTATCCTACATGGTATGATTATGTACCCATACATATTGTCACCCTCCATAGCGACTGATAATGTCCTAGATGTATACCGGAGGGGACCATTGTATAAGTCTATTGCGTCTTTTGCATTCAATACTATTAGGTTGTCACGTCTTGTTGCTATCTCTGCGAGCAGCCCTGCTTAGGCTGTACAGTCTGACAGCCGTTGGTAGGAAGGACCTGCGAAACCTCTCGGTTGCGCACCTAGGATGATGTAGTCTGCTGCTAAATGAGCTCCTCAGTGCATTCACTATGTCCTGCATAGGGTGGAACTCGGACTCCAGCAGAGATGACAGTTTAGCCACCGTCCTTCTCTCTCCCATCTCCTCCACTGGGTCAAGGCACTGCCCCAGGACAGAGCTAGCTTTCTTGATCAGTTTGTTCAGTCTCTTCCTATCGGCTGCTGTAATGCCACTGCCCCAGCAGACCACTCCAAAAGTGATGGCTGATGCCACCACCGTGTCGTAGAATGACTTCAGCAGCGCCCCTTGTACACCAAAAGACCTGAGTTTCCTCAGCAGGAACAGCCTGCACTGTCCCTTCTTGTAGAGTGCGTCAGTATTGTGTGACCAGTCTAGTTTATTGTTCAGATGAACACCCAGGTACTTGTAGGATGTCACCATCTCAATGTCTGTTCCCTGTATATTTACTGGTGCTGTGAGGGGTTGTCCTTGCCTGCGGCAGTCCACCACCAGCTCCTTAGTTTTCCTTGCGTTGATCTGGAGGCAGTTCCGATGGCACCAGTCCACAAAGTCCTGGATAAGACCTCTGTACTCAGTTTCATCTCCGTTGGAGATGAGGCCAACGATCGCAGAGTCGTCAGAGAACTTCTGTAGATGGCAGTGTGATGTGTTGTGTGAGAAATCCACAGTATAAAGGGTGAACAGGAAGGGAGCCAAAACCGTTCCCTGGGGGGCCCCCGTGCTACCGATGATCATGTCGGACACACAGTCCCGGGTTCTCACAAACTGTGGCCGGTTTATGAGGTAGTCCAGGATCCATGATGACAGGTGCTGGTCCACCCCTGCGCACAGCAGCTTGTCCTTCAGGATCATCGGTTGGATGGTGTTGAAAGTACTGGAGAAGTCAAAGAACATGATCCTCACCGCATTCCCGGGCTTCTCCAGGTGGGACAGAGAATGGTGAAGGAGGAAGATGACCGCATCATCCACCCCAATGCCATGCTGGTAGGCGAACTGGAGTGGATCCATCGCTGGTCCCACCAGGGGGCGGAGGTGAGCAAGGAGCAGTCTCTCCAGGGTCTTCATCATGTGGGACGTCAGGGCCACTGGTCTGTAGCTGTTCAGATCTTTGGGGTGGGAAGTCTTTGGTACAGGTACCACACAAGATGTTTTCCACAACTGTGGTACCCTCCCCAGCTTCAGGCTCAGGTTGAAGATGTACGTCACAATCCCACACAACTGGTCTGCACAGGACTTGAGGAGCTTTGCGCTGATGCTGTCCGGTCCCGACGCCTTCCTCGCCTTGATCTTCTTCAACTCCGTCCTCACCTGGGTCTTAGTGAGGGTCAGGTTGGGGTAAATAAACTTTAACTGGGGTAAATAAACAGTATTACCTATAAACTGGCTAACAGAACTAGCAACAGATGCTAACGTTGAACTGGAGGGCTTCCATGCAATACGGGCAGACCGGACACCAGACAGTGGGAAGGCAAGGGGCGGAGGAGTAATAATGTATGTGAATAACAGATGGTGTAAACCTGGGCACATCATGGTTAAAGAGCAACACTGCAGCAAAGACATTGAGTTGCTAGCTGTTAGCATGCGGCCCAGACTAAAAAAGCGCTATAAAAGTACAGGTCCTTATCCCTTATATACCTCCCTAGGGAATACTCACACGTGATCTGCATTATTTATATAAATCCGTCGGCGAACGCTGGGGCAGCGCGTGACATCATCCACTCAGTCCCTTGCAGGCTTCTGACAGAACATCCAGATACTCTCCTCCTCATCTCGGGTGATTTTAACCATATTTCACTGTCCTCCATTCTGCCCACATTCACCCAGTATGTCACGTGCCACACCAGAGACAATAAAACACGGGACTTATTCTATACAAATACTAAGGAGGCGTACACCTCATCGTCACTCCCCCCACTCGGGAGATCGGATCACAACTTGGTTCACCTCCTGCCTGTGTACAAAACCCTGGTATACAGACAACCTCCGGTCATGCGCATGGTGAAGGTATGTCTGAGGAGGCAATGGACGCTCTAAAGGACTGTTTTGAAATCACTGCCTGGGAGCAGCTCTGCGATCCACATGGTGAGGACATCGATGGCCTCACTCACACCATCACGGACTACATCAACTTCTGTGTGGACAACACCGTACCCACCAAGACCATACGGTGTTGCTCAAACAACAAACCCAGGATCAACCCCAAGATAAAGTCCCTACTGAGAGAAAAGAAAAGGATCTTCAGGTTGGGGAACAGCGAGAGGCTGAAGTTCATACAGAGGGAGCTAAGGAAGAAGATCAGAGAAGGCAAGGACAGCTTTAGGAAGAAAATGGAGGATAAGCTGCAACAGAGCAACATTGGCGGGGTCTGGAGAAGCCTCAAAACCTTCTCTGGGCTCCAGAATACCTCCTCCCAGGCCACGGGGGGCAGGGAGTGGGTGAACAACCTGAACCTGTTTTTTAACAGGTTTGACCAACCGCCCTCCCCTCTGCCTGCACACCAACCACTGCTGCCTCTACCGTCATCTAGTCCTGCTGTCCATCCCCCCTCCACCAACACCTCCCCCACTCCCAACACACAGTCCCCCAGCCCCAACCTGACCCTCACTAAGACCCAGGTGAGGGCGGAGCGCCGGACTGCATCAGTGCAAAGCCCCTCAAATCCTGCACAGACCAGCTGTGTGGGATTGTGGAACACATCTTCAACCTGAGCCTGAAGCTGTGGAGGGTACCACAGTTGTGGAAAACATCTTGTGTGGTACCCATACCAAAGACTTCCCACCCCGGAGACTTGAACAGCTACAGATACAGATCAGTGGCCCTTACTTCTCACCTGATGAAAACCCTGGAGAGACTGCTCCTTGCTCACCTCCGCCCCCTGGTGGGACCAGCGATGGATCCACTTCAGTTCGCCTACCAGCATGGCATCGGGGTGGAGGATGCAGTGATCTTCCTCCTACATCATTCCCTTTCCCACCTGGAGAAGTCTGGGAACACGGTGAGGTTCATGTTCTTTGACTTCTCCGGTGCTTTCAACACCATCCAACCGGTGATCCTGAAGAACAAGTTGCTGTGTGCAGGGGTGGAACAGCACCTTTCATCATTGATCCTGGACTACCTCACAAACCAGCCACAGTTTGTCAGAACCCAGGATTGTGTGTCTGAGACTATCATCTGCAGTGCGGGGGCCCCCCAGGGAACATTTCTGGCACCATTCCTGTTTACCCTTTATACTGCGGATTTTTCACACAACAAAACACACTGCCATCTACAGAAGTTCTCTGACGACTCTGCGATCGTTGGCCTCATCTCCAACGGAGAAGCTGAGTACAGAGGACTTATCCAGGACTTTGTGGACTGGTGCCATCGGAACTGCCTCCAGATCAATGTTAGGAAAATTAAAGAACTGGTGGTGGACTGTCACAGGTGAGGACAACCTCTCACAGCACCAGTAAACATCCAGGGAACAGACATTGAGATGGTGACATCCTACAAGTACCTGGGTGTTCATTTGAACAATAAACTGGGCTAGTCACAAAATACAAATACACTCTACAAGAAGGGACAGTGCAGACTGTTCTTACTGAGGAGGCTCAGGTCTTTTGGTGTACAAGGACAAGGGGTGCACCTGAAGACCTTCTATGATTCGGTGGTGGCATCAGCCATCACATTTGGAGTGGTCTGCTGGGGCAACGGCATCACAGCAGCTGACAGGTAGAGACTGAATAGGCTGATCAAGAAAGCTAGCTCTCTTGATCAGGAAATCAGGAAATCTCTCTTGATCAGGAGATAGGAAAGAGGAGGCTAAGCTGTCATCTCTGCTGGAGTCCAAGTCCCACCCCATGCAGGACACGCTGAACGCACTGAGGAGCTCATTTAGCAGTCGGCTGCATCATCCTAGGTGCACGACCGAGAGGTTTCACAGGTCCTTCCTACCTACAGCTGTCAGACTTTATAACCTAAGCAGAGCTGCTTGTAGCGGTCGTAAAAAAATTTCAATAAGTATTGAATGCAAAAGACGCAACAAACTTGCATAATAATGGTCCCCTCCACTATACGGCTAGGACAACACCAGTCGCTACAGAGGGTGACAACTAGGCTGATTCAAATACAAAATATGCTGTATGGGTATATATTCATACTATGGGGGGTAATTGAATAGACCGTTATGCTGTTTATTCCATCTAGCTACAATGCTCAGAAACTCAAAGACAATCAGCACTTTAATATTGAGGTGCAGGATGTTAAAAGGGAGTTCTGCGCTGTAAAAGTGAACAAAAGTCAGGGCCCTGATATTATATGTGGGCGCTTGGTAAAGCCCTGTGCACATGAACTGAGTCCTATATTTCATTACATTTTCAATAAGTCCTTATAGACACAACATGTGCCTAAGATCTGGAAAGAAGCCGTGGTTGGTCCCGTTCCAAAATCCAGCTGTCCTAAAACGGTAAACGACTTTAGACCAGTTGCTTTGACTTCATTTATCCTTTTTTTTTTTTTTTTTCCTTTGAAAGACAAAAGTAAAATAGATGTCTTTACCTTCTTTACATGTTTCAACTGCACTGCAGCCTTCATCAGAAGAGTCAGCTGATTGCTGCCAGGTGACATTTATCAGCTGATTTTCGTAGGCGGGGCCAGCTCAGCAGATCTGTCAGATCCACCGAGCCGGCCCTGCCTCCCGCCGTCAGATGGTCTCTGGAGAATGTGGTCCCAGGTGTGAGAAAGCATAAAGGCCCCCTCATCTCGGTTCATGGTGTCTTTTCCCCGCTTTCTGATCTCTATTGCCTCCTTGATCCAACGTTTGTGTCTGTTGCTCTCCGATCCAATAATTTTTGTGTTGTCCCAGTCCATGATGTGATTATTTCTTTTGCAGTGGTCCGATATAGCTGATTTTAATGTTTCTTGTTCTGCTTTTTCTTTTTGTGATCTTGTGAGTTGTCCTTGCGTTTCCTTCTCACATTCCTTTTGGTGTTCTTTTTTTCTTGTGGTGAATAATCTTCCGGTTTCTCCAATGTAGGTTTTGTTGCATGATCTGCATGATATTTCATATAATACATTGCATTTATTGTCTTGTTCTATTCTGTCCTTGGGGTGTACTAATAACTGTCTTAATTTTTTGTGTGGTTTGACTGCTGTGTTTATTTTGTATTTTTTCATGATCCTTTGAATTGGTTCCGTGATCCCTCGTATGTATGGTATAGTTATGGTGTCCTTGTTTTTGATTTCAGCTTTTGTTCTATGTCTTGTGTCCTGTTTATTTTCTTTGTTTTTGACTTGCTGTTTCCCTTTGTTTATGGCCCATACTGGATATTGGCAGCGTATAAGTGCATGTTTTATGTGGTTTTCCTCTTCCTGTCTGTCTTCTTGTTCCGTGATGATGGTGGCTCGTTCATATAATGTCCTGACGACTGATAGCTTGTGTGCTGTGGGGTGTTCCGATGTCCAAAGTAGGTATTGATCTGTGTGGGTTGGTTTCCTGTAGACTGTGATTTTTATGCTGCCGTCCTCGTTGTGGTGGATTTTCATGTCCAGAAAGGCTATGGTGCCATTTTCCTCCTCTTCGTGTGTGAATTTTATGTTCCCCGTACTGTCTGTACTGTTCAGATGGTCAGTGAATTCTTGTGTATGTCCTTTCCTTATTTTTTCCAGAATGTCATCTACGTATCTCTTCCAAAGGGTGGGTTTGCATATTGTGGGTGCTGTGTTGATGGCTTTATTTTCCAGATCCTCCATAAAAAAACTGCTCATGATGGCTGATAGTGGGTCTCCCATTGCAAATCCTTCTTTTTGTTTGTAGATTTTTCCTCTGAATTGAAAATAAGTGGATTTTGCAACAAACTGTAGTAATTTGGATATGTCATGGACTGTGAGGTTGGTGCGTCTTTTTAGGGTACTGTCCTTGTTGAGGCGTTCTTGCACTATATGTAGTGTGACGTCAATAGGAGTCTTTGTGAATAAAGAGATGACGTCATGTGAGATGAGGATCTCGTCTGATTCTATTTTTATGTCTTTGAGTTCTTGTGCCAGCTCTTTTGAATTTTTACAGTGAAAGTCTGATAGTCCAAGGAGGGGTTTGATGATTTCAGCTAGGGCTTTTGATAAGTTGTATGTGACTGATCCAATGCTGTCTATTATTGGCCGCAGTGAGATATCCTTTTTATGTATTTTCGGTGTTCCATAAATCCGAGGGGTGATGCTGGCTGTGGGGATCAGGTGATCATATGCGTCCTTTGTGATTTTATTGCTTTCTAATAGAGGTTTTAGAAGGGCTTTGAGCATTTTTTTCTTTTCTTCTGTCGGGTTTGTTTTAATGATTTCGTATGTGTTACTGTCTGCCAACATGGTTTCCATCTGTTTTTCGTATGTTTCCGTGTCCAAAATTACTGTTGTTCTGCCTTTATCTGCTGGGAGTATTGTGATCGTTTTATCTGTCTTGAGTGAGTTTAATGCTTTTTCTTCTTTTCTTGTAACGTTGCTTTGTGGTAATTTGGCCGTTTTGAGGATTCCTGCGACTGCGTTCCGGAGTGCCGCTTTTTCTCCTTGGTCCTGGATTTTTTCACATGCCAGTTCTGTTGCGAGGATGTATTCTTCATGGGGGATTCTGGCTGGTGTGATGGCGAAGTTCAGTCCTCTGTTCAGCACTGTTTTCTCCGTGTCCGTGAGTGTGCGTTGTGATAGGTTTTTGACCCACTTATCGTTCTTTTCTGTGTGTGTTTGTCTTCGTCCGTTCTTTCTTTCTGTGAGTTTTTTTTAATTTTTTCAATTGGCGGTTTTTCGTTGTAATGAATTCTTGTTCGTGTGCGTGTTTCAGTTGTGCTTTTATCTGCTCCTGCGTTTTCTGGTCCGTCGGGTAGCGTTGCTTAAACATGTCCGTTTCCTCTTTGATTTGGTTGTTTATTTTGTCTACTTTATTTGCCGTTATTCTTATACGTTCTTTTATAAGGTCTTTCCGTGCTTTGCTGATGATTTTTTCTGCGTTCTTGGTCGGGATAGGATTTCTTATATTGTAATGTCGGGGCCATTTTAAGGGAGCCAGGGATTTCCCAGCATGCTTTGCCAGTTTGAAACGTTACTGTGTGTGTTAAATGTGTTACTTCTGAGTTATACTGCTGTGTCATTATAACTGCATTATAATGGCCCAGCAGTGTTTAGCAGGATTAGGGCAAGATGTATCATGTGTGTGTAACCGTGATGTAAACAGAGGTCTGTGGGAATGACCTCCACTGCTCTGGGTACTAAGTTGCAGGTTGGGGGTCGGGGTGTGTGTAAAATAAATCTGGTTGATCACAGCCATCTGCTCCATTGTCTTTTTGTGTGAACCCCTGCAAACGTCACACTGGTGTCAGAAGTGGGATATGGAGCGAGATGAGGATCCAGGCGGAGGTACAGCGGCCGGAGCGATTCATCGCTCAGCCGGGAACGGAGTGTAGAGCTGAGACGCCGGCCCCTGGAGAGCTTCGCCGCGATGGACGGAGCAGAGCAAACCAGCCCCGCTTCCCGCCCTTTTCAGGGCAGGACGGGCTGGCGATTCCAGAGCGACTAGGAGCGGCAATCGACCGGGAGATGACAGTGTCATCCATCCAGCAGCGGGCCAAGATTCCCCGCTACAACGGCGAGAACCTGTTGGATGACCGCCTGGCCCAGATCGAGCTGGCTGCCGCGCTGATCATCAGAGGAAACCACCGTGCTGAGAGCGAGTGGAGGAGGAGCTACGGCACATCACAGCAGCGCGTGCACGAAGGAGACAGCCGTGGCGACGCGAGGAAGGACGGCTTCCGCTGCACAGAGCCAGGGTACATGGCATGGTACTGCCCCGCACACAGCGCACGACAAACTGGCCCCTCGCCGACGCTAAATTAGAGCGAGGTGGCATGGACGGGAAAAAAAGCCGCCTCCTGCAGATGCTTCCCCCGGCAGATGACGTCACAGAGGCGCAGGAGCGACGCAGTGGAGCGAGCAGGATGAAGATGCGGCCACTTTCCAGGCGCGGCAAAGGCTGGACGCATGGATGCGGGCCAGCGGCCGCCTGGGAGAACTGGCAGCGGTGGGAGTCGGCCGGAGCGGGCCTGGGACTCCCGCTGCCAGGGAAGGGACTGTGCGTGGTCCTACAGAGGCTGTCAGATGTGTCCATCCGCCCGCTGATGGCCAAACCGGAACCCTACCCCAACCAGATGCTCTGACCGAGACTCAGATGGCCCGTGCATGCCGCCCTGGCACCGGGCTGACTCGCGTTGGATTTCTGAAAGTGGACTTTGAATTTTCTGGGGACAGAAACCAGTCCAGGGGGGGGGGGCAGTGTAACGTCGGGGCCATTTTAAGGGAGCCAGGGATTTCCCAGCATGCTTTGCCAGTTTGAAACGTTACTGTGTGTGTTAAATGTGTTACTTCTGAGTTATACTGCTGTGTCATTATAACTGCATTATAATGGCCCAGCAGTGTTTAGCAGGATTAGGGCAAGATGTATCATGTGTGTGTAACCGTGATGTAAACAGAGGTCTGTGGGAATGACCTCCACTGCTCTGGGTACTAAGTTGCAGGTTGGGGGTCGGGGTGTGTGTAAAATAAATCTGGTTGATCACAGCCATCTGCTCCATTGTCTTTTTGTGTGAACCCCTGCAAACGTCACAATATTGAGGCTTTGGGGTGTGACCTCATCTCTGCAACGGAGGTTGAATCGTAGGTGGTTTCTGAAGCGTGCCCGTGTTTTCTCCAATTTCTCCAGCCGGCGGAAGTCTTTAATGCAAACTTGTCCATAACTTCCACGTAATACGTCAAACAGGTTCATTTTGTCTTCTTTTAATTATTTATCCTTTTTTTTTTCCTTTGAAAGACAAAAGTAAAATAGAAAGATGTCTTTACCTTCTTTACATGTTTCAACTGCACTGCAGCCTTCATCAGAAGAGTCAGCTGATTGCTGCCAGGTGACATTTATCAGCTGATTTTCGTAGGCGGGGCCAGCTCAGCAGATCTGTCAGATCCACCGAGCCTCCGGGACCCTGGGACCACATTCTCCAGAGACCATCTGACGGCGGGAGGCGGGGCCGGCTCGGTGGATCTGACAGATCTGCTGAGCTGGCCCCGCCTACGAAAATCAGCTGATAAATGTCACCTGGCAGCAATCAGCTGACTCTTCTGATGAAGGCTGCAGTGCAGTTGAAACATGTAAAGAAGGTAAAGACATCTTTCTATTTTACTTTTGTCTTTCAAAGGAAAAAAAAAAAAGGATAAATAATTAAAAGAAGACAAAATGAACCTGTTTGACGTGCTTTGACTTCAATTTTAATGAAAATTTTTGAAAAACTGATCAGATGTGAGGTCCTAAAGCAGACTGAGCATGCATTGGATCCTCTGCAGTTTGCCTATAGGCCTCACAGAGGAGTGGAGGATGCCACTGTCACTCTGTTTAACTTGCTTTTTAAACATCTGGATTTTAATGGGACACACGCCAGGCTTTTATTTGTGGACTTTTCCTCCGCCTTTAATACAATCCAACCTCATATCTTAGTTGAAAGGCTCCTGCAACAATTTGATTTGAGCAATAATCTGGTGGGTTGGATTCTGGATTTCTTAACCAACAGGACGCAGAGAGTAAGGGTCAATGGTACATTGTCTGACCTAAAGTGAAAAGCGCTATATAAGTGCAGGTTAGTTAGTTAGTTAGTTAGTAAAGTGCTCTTCTACTGGCTCTCCTCAGGGGTGTGTGTTGTCACCACTACTCTTCATCCTGTACACAAACATGTGTCGGAGCAGACATGACAACAGACACATTATAAAGTATGCTGATGACTCAGTTATTGTCAGTCTCCTCCAGGATGGTGAGAGTGGCCACGGCCCAGTAGTTGATGATTTTGTTCACTGGTGTGAGGATTCCTACCTGCAGCTGAATACGACAAAAACTAAAGACATGATTATTGACTTTAGGAGGAAAACTCCCAGGCACAAAGTCACCGTACTAAAAGGCCAGACCACTGAATGTGTACAATCCTACAAATATCTTGGGACGATTATTGATAGTAATTTAAACTTTGAAGAGAACTGTGAAAGGGTGTGCAAAAAGGGTCAGCAACATTTGCATTGCTTGAGAAAACTTGCACGCTTCCAAATTGACCGAACCATAATGACAATGTTTTATCGGGCTTTTATTGAATCTGTTTTATCCTTTTCTTTAGTGTCATGGTTTGATCAGATAAAACTGAAACAGAGGAAATCCTTGGATCAGGTAGTTAGATGGTCCAGTCGTTTGCTTGGTGAGTCACAGCTGAGCCTGACATCCCTGTACACCAGGCAAGTACAGAGGATGGCTACCTCCATTTTAAATGATGACTCCCACCCTTTGCACTGCAACTTTCAGCTTCTTCCCTCAAGACGGAGGTTTGCTGTCCCAAAAAGTAAAACCCAGCGCTACAAAAACAGCTTTGTTCCTGCTGCTGTCAAAGAGTTGAACAAGCTGTAACAATATATTGCACATAATTTAGGTACCTATTTATTAACTCCATTTTATATTTACTTATTTTTGTAGGATGTTACTTGGGTTCTAAATATTTTATTGGGTTTTAGACCTTTGAGTTTTTAACCTCTTTGACTAGTTTAACTTTTAATATGACTCTTCTCTCTTACCTCTGGTTTTTCTCTCATCTCTTTGTCTTTTTATATCCTGATTGATGGAGCCTTGCGTATTTTTATCATGTTTATAGTCAATTTCATGTGTGCCTGTGTTTGTGTCTATGTTGAATGTAATTTGTGGCTTGTAAATATGGATGTCACCAGACTGCAAAACAAATCTACCTACGGGTACAAATAAAGGAACCTGAACCTGAACCTGAATGCTCCGCACTGTGTATATTTATTTATATATTTATGTGTACAGATGTACATTCACTGCTCTTATCTTATCTTCTAAATTATTGCTCTGAGTATTGCTATCCCTGTGCTGTTGCAATCCTGGAATTTCCCCATTGTGGGACTAATTAAGGCTTATCTTGTCTTATCTTATCTTAAATTGTATTTTTTCAAATAATACAACAAATAAACCCACTATTCCAATACACTCAGGTAATATTAGATATTTAGGAATAAGTATTTCCCCCAGGCTTTCAGAGTTACTGCAGCTTAGTCCCCTTCTAAAAACATTACAAGACGACCTTGCACGTTGGAGGACACAACCTACTGTATATCACTAATAGGAAGAGACACAACCGTTAAAATGATGGTCCATTCTAAAATCAACTATTCATTTTCAGTGATTTAGACATGGTGGCCCCTTGGTTCAACACAGAAACTTGTAGCTTAAAACAGAAGACTTGTCAATTAGAAATAAAATGGTGCTCCTGTGGGGAGACTTGAATAACGAAACCGAATTGTCTTTCATTTCAGTTTATTCAAGAAATCATTCCACTGTCTGCTCTTATTCTCGAGCAGCGAACAAAGAGGCTGAACACACCAAAGTTCTCTCATTTAAACCTTCTCACATCAAACCATTTCCCTCGCGGGGGAAATCACACATCTATATCAAAGTCTCTTTATTCACATTCATTAGCCTTTTATTTACATAACTCCCCCTTCTCTCTTCTCGAGCCTCAGTGGTCAGGAAGTCTTCTGTCCCCTGTCCTCCGCAGGGGGTCCAGGCTCTGTGGCTCCGCACCGCAGGGGGCTGGCTCTCCTTCATCGTGGTTAAATCACATATGCAGTGTCCAACATATACATGTCTCACAACACAGCCATATAACCCCCCCCCAAACGATGAAGAACAGACTAATTCCCAAAATTTAATAGCACCTTACTCACTACTGAATAATCAACACCAACATTCAGTCTGTGCGCCGCTTGGGCTTCAGCCGTCTGCCGAATCTGCTGTGCGTTGGCCCCGCCTTGCCTGCGGTGCTGTTCTGCTTCGGGTCTGTTGACTGAGGAAGAGAGTGGTTAATTGCCCTCTGCGGGGGCCTGCCTCGTCGAGGCGCCACCGCGACCGGTACAGACACGTCCTTCATGACAAAAGCAGGTTTTAGTCTGTCAATACTGACTGTCTCTTTTCTGTCCCCCAAATCTAGCACAAATTGCTTATCACCTGCCTCCAGCACTCGAAATGGCCCTTCGTAAGGTGGTTTGAGCGTTGCTTTAAGGGCTTCGCGCCTGACAAAAACGAAATCGGCATTTTTCAAAGCCTTGGGGACGAAAACTCGTGGAAAAGCGTGATGAACCGGACCCGGGAGCGTGTCTGCCCCCGTGCCAACTAACGGTCCCAGAGCAGAGAGAGGTGGGGGCTCTGGGTGCTCTGGTAAAAACTCGCCCGGCAGCCTCAGAGTTTGTGCGAATACCAGCTCCGCTGGGGAGGCGTCTAAGTCCTCTTTAGGCGCAGAACGCAACCCTAATAAAACCCATGGGAGTTTATTTACCCAATCTGCATCCGTGAGCGACGCTCTGAGTGCTGCCTTCAAAGACCTATGAAAACGCTCGCATAAACCATTAGCCTGAGGGTGGTAAGCCGTAGTGCGGTGAATTTTGGCTCCTAAGCCGTTGGCCATCGCTGACCACAGCTCAGAGATGAATTGCGGTCCTCTATCGGACGTAATGTCCGACGGAACCCCGAAGCGCGCCACCCAAGCCGTTAAAAAAACGCGAGCCACCTCCGCGGCCGTGGTCGTCGCAAGTGGGACCACTTCCGGCCAACGTGTGGTGCGGTCCACCATTGTCAAAAGATACGTGAACCCCTGTGATGCCGGTAGGGGGCCCACAAGGTCGACGTGCACATGGTCGAACCTTCTGGCCGGAATGCGGAACGGTTCTAACGGGGCTCTTGTGTGCCTGTGAATTTTGGCCCGTTGACAGGAAATGCAGGTTTTTGCCCATTCCTTCACGTGCTTGCGCAGGCACGGCCAAACAAACTTTTCCGCCACTAGTTTCACCGACGCGCGCACCCCCGGGTGCGCCAGTGAGTGAACCGAGTCAAAAACACGGCGGCGCCACGTGGCCGGAACCACCGGACGCGGGCGCCCCGTCGACATGTCGCAGATCAGGGGGGGCATACCGGTTTGTAAACACTTGCTCTCCAGCCTCAACCCTGTTGGTCCAGACTGGAGCGCGCGCACGTCTGCGTCCGCCCCCTGGTCCGCTGCCATGGCTGCGTAATCTATACCCACGTGCACCGGGGCTGCGCGCGCCACCGTGCCGCTCTCCTGCGGCGCGGTCACGGTGGCCCGTTCTGCCTCTGCGCGTGTCGGGGTCGTGAACGCGCGTGAGAGACAATCCGCTACTACATTGAATTTGCCCGCGACGTGCCTAATGTCAGTGGTAAATTCCGAGATTGCGGCCAGCTGCCTCTGCTGCCTGCCGGACCACGGATCTGAAATTTTGGCCATGGCGTATGTGAGCGGCTTGTGGTCCACATAAGCGGTGAAGCACCGTCCTTCCAGCCAGAACTGGAAATGACGAATAGCCAAATGCAGCGCCAACAGTTCTCTGTCAAACGCGCTGTATTTTCGCTCAGCCGCGCTTAAAGATTTGCTAAAGAAAGCCAAAGGCTGCCAAACTCCGGCTACCTGTTGCTCAATAACGGCCCCTATGGCTAAATCTGAAGCGTCTGTCGTCAGCGCGATACGTGCTGCAGGGTCTGGGTGGGCCAGGAGCGCAGCGTCAGCCAAGGCTTTTTTAACCTCTGTGAACGCGCGCTCCCACTCCGGGGACCATTCGACCGCCTGGGTCGGCTTTTGTTTTTTGAGCGCGGCATATAACGGTTGCATGATTTGAGCTGCGTGGGGCAGGAACCGGTTATAAAAATTCACCATCCCCAAGAATTCCTGTAGTGATTTGACCGTTTGTGGACGGGGAAAATCCGCTACCGCGCGTACTTTCTCTGGTAACGGAACCGCTCCCTCCGGGGAGACGCGGTGACCCAAAAAATCAATCCGCTCAACGCCGAACTGGCACTTGGCTGGGTTAACTATTAAGCCGTGCTCTCCCAGCCTCCTAAAAACTGCTGTGAGGTGCGTTTCGTGTTCGTCCTCTGAAGTACTCGCGACCAAAATGTCGTCGAGGTACACAAACACGAAAGGGAGATCGCGTAACACGGCATCCATCATCCGCTGAAATGTTTGCGCCGCCCCTTTGAGACCAAACGGCATGCGTAAAAATTCGAAAAGTCCGAACGGGGTTATTACCGCTGTTTTAGGAATGTCCTCCGGTTGGACCGGGACTTGGTGATAGCCGCGAACTAGATCAATCTTTGAAAAAATGCGCGCCCCCGCCAGGTGCACCGAAAAATCCTGAATGTGCGGGATGGGATAACGATCGTGTGCCGTAGCGTTGTTTAGCCTGCGGTAATCCCCGCACGGTCTCCAGGAGCCATCGGCTTTCGGTACCATGTGCAGCGGCGAAGCCCACGGGCTCTTCGACCTACGAACGATGCCCAGCCTCTCCAGGCTGGCGAACTCCTCGCGCGCAATGGCGAGCTTAACTGCATCCAAGCGCCGAGCTTTTGCAAACACGGGAGGACCAGAAGTGGGGATGAAGTGTTTCACCCCGTGCTTCGCGACCGTCGCTGAAAAAGTGGGCACAGTGAGCGCTGGAAATTGGGTGAGGAGTGTGTGAAACTTACCACCTGCTGTAGCGACGTGGGTCTGTACTGGTGGCGGGGACACTCGAGCTGAACAGGGGAGAGAGTAAAAAGAGAGTGCATTTACCAGCCGTCTATTAGCAAGATCAACTAACAGATTGTGTGAACACAAAAAATCCGCGCCCAACATGTTGAAACTCACCGCCGCTACTACAAAAGTCCATTCATATGTGCGGCCATGTAAGCATAAAGGCAAGGTCCTTCTCCCGTAGGTGTTGATGTTCGAGCCATTTGCCGCTGTAGCTCCGTCACCGTGGGGTCCAGCTACCCGGTCCGCGTATGTTGGGGTGATGAAGCTCACTTGTGCTCCGGTGTCAATGAGGAACACTCGTCCGGAGCGCGCATCCGTGATGTAGAGCAGCTTGTTGCGTTCTCCGAGGGTCGAAGCTGCTAGCGACCCCCGGTCTTGCCGTTTCCCGAACTCCTGAAGATGCAGGGCGGCACACACCTGCGTGCCTTCTCTGCGAACCTCCGATGGTAAAAGCAGAGATCTTCTCCTCCGCTGTGTCGTGCCCGCGCCTCTGTCGCCGGGCTATTGGCTCCCCCTCGTTGCGGCCGTGTTGCCGCCGTCGTCGGCCAGTCTGGTTCTGCCGCCTCTGGCTCCCCGCTGTCTCGGGTCGCTGCTGTGGTTGCTTGCCCGCCGCAGGCGTCCAGGATCCCGTCTGCCTCCTGGGCCAGCTCCCGGAACTCCTCCAGGGTGTGACACTTTTTGCCGGCCAGCGTGCTTCTCGCATGCGCCGGGAGGTTGGAGAGGAAGATGAACTGAAAAATGAAATCATCGTTGTCCAACCCTCTCAGCTGTATCATCTCCTCCATCAGGGCGCTCGGCCTGTGTCCACCTTGGTCTAGCAAAGACAGGATCCTCCTCGCCCTCACTTCAGCCGAGGGGGTGAAAAACTTGATGAGGGTGGATTTCAGCTTGCCGTACCTGTCGGTCGCGGGTGGCTGCTCCACCAAGCTTTGCACGCACCGAGCTGTGCTGTTGTCCAGTTTAGCGATGACATGGTGGAACTTAGTGTCATCCACCGTTACTCCTGCGAGCGCGAACTGCGACTCTGCTTGCAGAAACCACGACCGTGGGTTATCCTGCCAGAAATCAGGCAGCTTAACGGCCACTGCGCTCGCCAGCTCTGAGCGCTGTGAGTCCGGGACCCTGAGAATTTCTTCGTTCATTCTCAACGTCGTCAGTCACCAATGTGGGGAGACTTGAATAACGAAACCGAATTGTCTTTCATTTCAGTTTATTCAAGAAATCATTCCACTGTCTGCTCTTATTCTCGAGCAGCGAACAAAGAGGCTGAACACACCAAAGTTCTCTCATTTAAACCTTCTCACATCAAACCATTTCCCTCGCGGGGGAAATCACACATCTATATCAAAGTCTCTTTATTCACATTCATTAGCCTTTTATTTACATAACTCCCCCTTCTCTCTTCTCGAGCCTCAGTGGTCAGGAAGTCTTCTGTCCCCTGTCCTCCGCAGGGGGTCCAGGCTCTGTGGCTCCGCACCGCAGGGGGCTGGCTCTCCTTCATCGTGGTTAAATCACATATGCAGTGTCCAACATATACATGTCTCACAACACAGCCATACTCCACTAATTTAGATGAAATCTATTTAGCTTGGAGAAATCATCTTTTAATTTATAAAAAAAAAATCTTTTAGAAAAGCTAGAACGAGTTATTATTCTGCATTAATAGAAGAGAACAAGAATAATCCCAGGTTTCTTTTCAGCACTGTAGCCAGGCTGACAAAGAGTCAGGACTCTGTCAATCCTAGCATTCCCTTAGAGCTTACTAGTCAGGACTTTATGAACTTTTTCAACAATAAAATTTCACCTATCAGAGATAAAATCAGTCAGATTCTTCCCACCGTTAACTTAAATACAGTAACTACTACAACTCCTTCAACTGATATCTGTTTGGATGAGTTTACTCCAATTGACCTTTTAGAGTTGGACAAAATAATTTCCTCAACCAAGCCTTCAACTTGTCTTTTAGACCCTATTCATACCAGGTTATTTAAAGAAATCTTTCCATTTATTGGTAGCTTTATTCTTCAAATAATCAATTCTTCATTAACTTTAGGCCATATACTGCAGGCTTTTAAAACTGCTGTAATTAAACCCTTACTCAAAACGCCAATGCTGGATCCAAGAGTTTTTGCTTACTATAGACCTATCTCTAATCTGCCTTTCATTTCAAAAATCTTAGAGTTGTTGCTACGCAATTATTTGACCACTTGCAGGGAAATGGTTTATTTGAAGAGTTTCAATCTGGGTTAAGAATCCATCATAGTACTGGAACAGCCTTAGTGAAGGTCACTAATGACCTCCTTATTGCATCTGATAATGGACTTGTTTCTGTACTTGTCCTTTTAGACTTTAGTGCAGCTTTTGATACTATCGATCATAATATTCTGCTTGATAGATAAGAACACTATGTTGGACTTAATGGAACTTCGTTGCAGTGGTTTAGATCTTATTTATCTAATAGGTTCCAGTATGTTCATGTCAATAATGAGTTTTCTTCCAACTCAAAGCTCAGTCATGGAGTTCCACAGGGATCTGTGCTAGGCCCTACTCTTTTTAGTTTATATATGCTTCTGTTAGGCAACATTATTAGAAAGCACTGTATACATTTTCATTGTTATGCAGATGACACACAATTATACCTGTCAATCATGCCAGATGATAGTAATCAATTAGCCAAGTTAGAGGCCTGTCTTAAGGAAATCAAAGCTTGGATGACTTGTAATTTCCTGCTATTAAATTCAGATAAGACTGAAGTCATTCTTGTTGGTCCAAAAAACCTTACAAATACCTTTCCAAATCAAAGTTTTAGTTTGGATGCAGTTACTTTTTCTCTTAATAGCTCTGTGAGGAACCTTGGAGTTATTTTTGATCAAGATCTGTTTTTCGATTCACATATTAAATTTGTTTCTAAGACTGCCTTCTATCATCTGCGTAATATTGCCAAGATTAGGAGCATCTTGTCTCAGAGTGATGCTGAGAAACTGATCCATGCTTTTGTTAAGCTCTAGATTAGATTATTGTAACTCTTTATTATCAGGTTGTCCTAAAACATCTTTAAAAAGTCTTCAGTTTATCCAAAATGCTGCAGCAAGAGTTTTAACAAGTGCTAGAAAGAGAGATCATATCTCTCCGGTTCTGGCCTCCCTTCATTGGCTTCCCATAGAGTTTAGAATTAAGTTTAAACTCCTTCTTCTCACTTTCAAAGTTCTAAACAATCAGGCCCCTTTTTATTTAAAAGATCTGATATTACCCTATTATCCTAACAGAGCACTGCGCTCCCAAAATAAGATAAGCCTTTATTAGTCCCACAACGGGGAAATTTCAGGATTGCAACAGCACAGGGATAGCAACACTCAGAGCAACAATCAGAAGGCAAGAAAAAAAAAAAGCAAGCAAGCAAGAGCAGCTAATATACATATGTACATATTACTATATATATATATATATATATATATATATACGTGTATATATATACACAGACACACAGTGCAGAGCATTGTAACTGGATGGGATAAATATATGAGTATATAACCACACAGTGCGGAGCATTGTAGCTAGATGGAATAAATATGTAGCTATATAAACACCCACAGTACGGAGCATTGCAGCTAGGTGGAATAAATACGTAAATATAAAAATGCTGGATTACTTGTAATACCTAGAATCTCCAAAAGTACAATGGGAGGCAGATCCTTCAGGTATCAAGCACCTCTCCTGTGGAACCAGCTGCCAATCTGGATTCGGGAGTCAGACTCGATCTCTGTTTTTAAGAATAGGGTTAAAACCTTCCTTTTTGATATAGCCTACAATTAGGGAGGGATCATGTGTCTCTGAACCCTCCCTTAGTTATGTTGCTAATAGATTTAGACAGCCAGGGGACCTCCAATAATGCACTGGGCTTCACTCCTTTCTTCACTCTCAATGAATTTTTTTTTTTTTTTTTTTTTTTTGCTGGTCATTAACATCTGTTTGTTCTCTCCCATAGATTGAGTCCCCATCGTGCTGTTTGCTCTCTACATGTCTGTTCTTTTCATCTTCTCTATCCCCTCACCCCCCAGCCAGTCGCAGCAGATGACTGCCCCTCCCTGAGCCTGGTTCTGCTGGAGGTTTCTTCCTGTTAAAAGGGAGTTTTTCCTCTCCACCGTTGCCAAGTGCTTGCTCACAGGAGATCACCTGATTGTTGGGGTCTTTCTGCAATTGTGGGAGTTTCCCCTACAGTTAAAGTGCTATGAGATGACTGTTGTTGTGAAATGGCGCTATATAAATAAAGTTGAATTGATTTCTGCCCAACCATCTATGACCTGGTTTAAGTATCTAGACTCAAAGATAAGTAAAGTTTTATGGAAGGATAAACCATCCCGGATCAGTTTAAAAACTCTTCACAAAGCAAAAGAGTGCGGAGGGTTAGATTTACCAATTTTTTAAAATTACTTCTTTGCCAATCGACTACAGTTTGTTTCTAAACTCACAGTCTGCGTTTGATATCCTGTTTGCCCTTGGAGAGGGCCCGTTTATGACAGAACGCTGCTGCCATTCGGATGCAAGTGGTCCTGACGGTGGAGGCCAAGACATCTTAGCTGGTGTCGCTGGAGGTCTCCATGAGCGCTGCTTTCCCGCTAGTCAAGGTCTCCATGGGTGCTGCTCCCCCTCCGCTTGAGGCCTCCATGGGGGCTGTGCCTCAGCCTGAGGCCTCTGTGGGCACTGCGCCTTAGCCCGGGGCCTCCGTGGGTGCTGTTCTCCCTCCTTCCGAGGCCACCGTGGGTAAGGATAAGGGTAAGGGATAAGGACCTGTATTTATATAGTGCTTTTTCTAGTTTCAAAGACCACTCAAAGCACTTCACTAGTACTAACCCTCTATTCTAAGGGCCTCTAGGACACAGGTGTCTAGCGACAATTTAGAACAACCAGTTAACCTAACATGCATGTCTTTGGATTGTGGGAGGAAACCGGAGCCCCCAGAGTAAACCCACGCAGCACAGGGAGAACATGCAAACTCTACACAGAAAGGTTCCGACCCCTGCCAGCCTGGGGATTTGAACCTGGAACCTTCTAGCTGTAAGGCAACAGTGCTAACCACTGCACCACCGTACTGGGTGCGACGCCTCCATCTGAGGCCGCCGTGGGTGCAACGCCTCTGTCCGATGCCACTGCGGGTGCTGCTGTCCCGCCGTCCGTGGTCTCTGAGGGTGCTGCTGTCCCACTGTGCATACACGTGGACAAAATTGTTGGGACCCCTCTGTTAATGAAAGAAAAACCCACAACGGTCACAGAAATAACTTGAATCTGACAAAAGTAGTAATAAATAAAAATTCTATGAAAATTAACCAATGAAAATCAGACAATGTTCTTGAATTGTGGTTCAACAGAATTACTTTAAAAAACAAACTCATGAAACAGGCCTGGACAAAAATGATGGTACCCCTAGAAAAGATTGACAATAATGTGACCATAGGGACATGTTCAACCAAGATGTGTCCTCTAATTAACATCACAGGTGTCTACAAACTTGTAATCTGTCAGTCGGCCTATTTAAAGGGTGACAAGTAGTCACTGTGCTGTTTGGTGACATGGTGTGTACCACACTAAACATGGACCAGAGGAAGCAAAGGAGAGAGTTGTCTCAGGAGATTAGAAAGAAAATTACAGACAAGCATGTTAAAGGTAAAGGCTATAAGACCATCTCCAAGCAGCTTGATGTTCCTGTGACTACAGTTGCACATATTATTCAGAAATTTACTACTCACAGTTATGCGAGGGCAAATGCAATCAGGGTAGACCAAGGCTCAGATTTAAAGACACTGTAAAAAGAAACTTGAAGAAGTTGGACATAGACAGGAGAGGAGTTCCTGGCAGTGGAAGGCTAAGGACAGAGCTGTGTGGAGGAATCTGATCAGACCTACATGAAACAGTCATTGTCGCCCACGACAGACTGCTATGATGATGATGATGATGATGATGATGAAGATCTACGGGACTGTAGCCAACCTCCCTGGACGTGGCCACAGGAGGAAACTTGATGAAAAATGGAAGAGACGGATAATACGAATGGTAACAAAAGAGCCCAGAACAACCTCTAAACACATTCATGGTAAACTCCAAGGTCAAGGTACATCAGTGTCAGATCGCACCATCCGTCGTTGTTTGAGCCAAAGTGGACTTTATGGGAGACGACAAGGAGGACACCACTGTTGAAAACAAATCATTAAAAAGCCAGACTGGAATTTGCCAAACTGCATGTTGCAAGCCACAAAGCTTCTGGGAGAATGTCCTATGGACAGACGAGACAAAACTGGAACTTTTTGGCAAGGCACATCAGTGCTATGTTCACAGACGCAAAAATGAAGCATAGCAGGAAAAGAACACTGTCCCTACTGTGAAACATGGAGGAGGTTCTGTTATGTTGTGGGGCTGCTTTGCTGCATCTGGCACAGGGTGTCTTGAATCTGTGCAGGGTACAATGAAATCTCAAGACTATCAAAGTATTCTAGAGAGAAATGTGCTGCCCAGTGTCAGACAGCTTGGTCTCAGTTGCAGGTCATGGGTCTTGCACGAGGATAATGAGCCAAAACACACAGCTAAAAACACCCAAGAATGGCTAAGAGCCAAACATTGGACTATTCTAAAGTGGCCTTCTATGAGCCCTGATCTAAATCCTATTGAACATCTGTGGAAGGAGCTGAAACATGGCGTCTGGAGAAGGCACTCTTCAAACCTGAGACAACTGGAGCAGTTTGCTCATGAGGAGTGGGCCAGAATACCTGCTGAGAGGTGCAGAAGTCTCATTGACGGTTACAGAAATCGTTTGATTGCAGTGATTGCCTCAAAAGGTTGTGCAACAAAGTACTAAGTTAAGGGTACCATCATTTTTGTCCAGGCCTGTTTCATGAGTTTGTTTTTTAAAATAATTCTGTTGAACCACAATTCAAAAGCATTGTCTGATTTTCATTGGTTAATTTTCATAGAATTTTTATTTTCAAAGTCAAAGTCAAAGTGCCTTTATTGTCATTCCATTGCTAATATACAATGCAACGAAATTGAGTTATTTCTGTGACTATTCTTTTCTTTCATTAACAGAGGGGTACCAACAATTTTGTCCACGGCCGCTGTATGGTCTCCGCAGTTGCTGCTGTCCAGCTGTCTGTGGTCGCCACAGGTGGAGCTATGCTTCAGCCCAAGGCTGCCACGGGTGCAGCTATGCTCCAGCCTGGGGCCGCCGCAGGTGCAGCCATGCCCCATTCCAGGGCCACCACAGGTGCAGCCATGCCCAAGTCCAGGGCTGCTACGGGGGCAGCCATGCCCCAGTCTGGGGCCGCCATGGGCGCTGCTGCACCTGAGGTTGCTGAGGGCCCATCTTCGCTGAAGCTCGTCAAGAGTCATTGGGCACCGCTGGAGGTTCCCGCTGGTCAGCCACCCGCCACAGAGGGACATCGCTTCCTGGATCCCATGGGTCTTGTGGGGCACTGAGTTTGGCTGCCGCCCCCAGGGGGGGTGCATGTTAGCGGCTCACAGGCTCAGGGGTGCTGGGAGGCCGCCTGGCGGATGGGGTCTGCTGTTCGGGTGGCTCAGCCACTGTGGGTGGCCACCTGATGAACCAGGCTGTCCTGGGAAGTGGCTCAAGAGCTTTGGGTGGCCACCAGACGCTTTTGACTGTGCGCTCCGCTGATCCTGGGACTTTGGCAGGCTGCCCGAGCTGCCTCAGTTTTGCCCCTGATGCCCTTAAACTTTTGTCACCTAGTGTCCTGTCTTGGGGGTCTTGAGTGCTTTCTTTTGGTTTTCCTTTGTTATTGGGTTGTGTGTTTTTGTTTCGGTCCCTCCCCCTTCTTCCATCCCCCGGGGTGGGTTGCTTTTCTAGTCATTTCATGCTCTATGTTTTCCTTTTGATACAATTTTTTTCTTTTTTGATTTTGTTTTGAAGAAATTAATTTTCTAATTTGTTTTGAGTTATCTCAAGGTTGCAGCTTTTGTCATATTTCATTTTAGACTGGCTTTATGGTCTTTGTGTAACATTTTGAACACACACCATCAGTTTGATTATATTTTGGTCTCAGTTTAATTTTTTAGTGTCTCATTTATTAGTATTTATTTTTAGTATCCTAGTTATAGTTAGATTTGGTTTATTTATGTTTGCCTTTTTATCTGGTCTTGAACCTGGCCATGCCTCGCTTTAGTTTACGCTCATGTTGTCATGGTCATAGTCTCAAGCTTGTGTTACGTTTTGTGTTTGGGGGGGTCTTCTGTGTGTGTGTGTGTGTGTGGGGGGGGTGATGTTACCCTGGGATGTCTGGGTTCCACCGCTTGAGGACGGGGCTCTGTCATGATCTGGTGTACGAGCGGGGCTGTGAATTGTTATTAGATTAATTTCGTCTTTCTCTGTTTGTTTATTTTCAGTTCTCCTTGTGGGCTGTACTTGGTTTCTATTTTTGATTAGTTCATTATTAGTTTCTGGATTTCCTTCTTTGGTTTATTGTGTTGAATGTTGCTGGCGCTGTGACAGCTTGTGTGCCATTTCCGGCTGTCAGATTCCGTTTCTCGGGCTGTCACGGCTGCCAGCAATTATCACCACTCAGGACCCCACAGGTGTTGGTAGTCTGGGGCTGCTTGTTTAAGCCATGGGCACCACTTCCTTAGTGCAGCAGCGTCTCCTTTGGTCAGTTCAGTAACCCGAGGACCTCAAGCCAAGTTAACTCATTGTTTATCTGTCCTCGCTCAGGTTATTGTCTAGTCTAGTTTTTTTTTTTTTTTTTTTTTGTTACTTATTTGTACCTATAGGTAGATTTGGGTTGCAGTCTGGTGACAAGCCACGGGCTGCCGGTTGCTGCGTGCGCGAGCGCCCTAAACCTATATGTTTTTGGTATGCGGGAGGAAACCGGAGAAATCCCAGAGTAAACCCACGCAACACAGGGAGAACATGCAAACTCCACACAGCTCACTGTTGGTCGGGGGCTGGGATCGAACCCACGACCTCACGATCTCCGCGATCCCCCGGCCGAGGGTAAACTGTGCTGTCGCAGTGCTAAACCACTGCGCCACCGTGTGCTATCTGTCTTTGTCCACGTTCTTAGATATTCTTGCTTTTTGGACTGCAGCTTTAGCGCTGTGTTTTTCATTGGTTTGTGTTCTGGATTTTGTGTTATTTTCGTTAATAAAATTGAAAACTCACAGTCTGCATTTGGCATTCTGCTTGTCCTCGGAGAGGGCCTGTTTATGACAGGAACTAGTGTCACAGTCTGACATCAGTGATAAAAAGTTTTTTGAATAAAATATAATAAAAGCAAGATTCAATCTCCATCAGACAGGTATAGAGGTACCAATTAAGGGAACAGCTTCTAAATCTTTGTTCCCCTAAATTGATATTGAAAATTCACGGACTATTATCAAAACTAGATGAGTCAGTATCTCTTCCAAAATTAAAATGGGAAATAGACCTATCGATTAATAAAGACTAAATTTTCTGGACACAAATATGTTTAAGTACTTTTAAGATGACTAAAAACTCTAACTTACAACTCATACAGTACAAAGTTCTAAATAGAACTCATTTTACAGGACAAAGTATGTTCAAAATGGGCCTGAGTCACACAAATATCTGCCCCATTGCACCAGCAACGTCCCGGATAGTTACAGTATATGCATGCCATGTGGTCCTGTTCACCGGTCCAAAAGTCCTGGCAGAAGACCTGTGAAGACTTATTGGCATGGCTTGGGTATCATATCCCATCCTCTCTCACACTTTGGATACTAGGAGATTTAAGTGAAATAAATACAGAGGTAAGGATATCACACATGGTTCTCACTGCCTTATGCGTCACAAAGAAAACTATCCTCATGAATTGGAAATCAAGAACTAATTTATGTACAACTCACTATAATAACCTACTCTTAGATTATATTAGTCTGGAGAGAATGTCAGCCTCCTCTAAAAACCAAATGGCTGAATTCAATTCTCTCTGGTCCCTGCTTATTAATTCTATAACCTGAGGTGTGGCGGGCAGTGGCTCGCTCTCCTTGGTGTCTCTGGCAGCTGGCTACGCCCTGACCATGAGGGGTTTCTGTGACCCACTGGAGCCGGTGTCTGGGGAGCCTGTCCCGGGGTGCCCTGGGGGAGGGTTGGGTACGGGCGTGAATGGGCATGTGTGTATGTGTGTGCATGTGCATGTGTGTATGCGTATGTGTGTGAGTGTGTGTATGTGGGCATATGTGCAGATGTGCGTGAGTATGGGTGTGTGTGGGTTTGTGTGTGGGTGGGGGGGTATGTGGGTGTGTGTGCTGTGTACGGGCAGGCAGGGTTTTGTGTGGGTGTGGGTGGATGTGTGTGTGTGTGTGTGTGTGTGTGTGCGCGCATAGGGGTGAGAGAGAGAGTGTGTGTGTGTGTTGTGGGTGCCTGTGAGTGGATGTGCAGGGGTGGAGAGTGTGTATGTGGACGGGTGGACCTCGTTGGGTGGCGAGGGGTGGGGCCGGCCATCTGATGGCCTGGGGGTTGGCGGTTTGGGGTTTGCTTTTCCCCGCCGTCCTGCCATTGTGTTGGAGGGCGGGGCGCTTTGCTTTGCGCTTTGCTTTGCGCTTTGCAGTGTCCTTGGATCCCAGCGGGGGGGGGGTACTCGGGGGTGGCTGGGGGTGCCATTGGCATGGGTTGGTGGCCGTGTTTCCGTCAGTTTGCCCCGGGACAACTGTGGGTGCGGGGTGGCCTGCCGCTGTCAGTGTGTGTCTGGGGTGGGTGGTTGGTGGACTTGCGGTGGGCACTCTGGGGTGTCACTTGGCGTGTGGGGCGTAGTGTGGGTCCAGCCCATTATTCATTATTGTTATTATTATTATTGTGTGTGTTTTTATGTGCAGGATGTGTGGGAGTGGGTGTGACTGCTCTGTCGTACCTGTGGTGCTGGGGAGCGCCAGGGTGCGACACTGGAAGATCCTAGGCCGCTCGGCCTGGCAGCCCTCACCTTGGTTTGGGATCTGGGAGCAGTGGGTGGCTTTCTGAGCCGGTTTGGGAGCTGGATTCTGTTGGGGGGGGGGGCTTTTGGCCCAGTCTTACCTCCCCCCCCCCCCCGATTCTAGGTAGAACATAAATCTTATTGGATACACTTAGGGTTTTGGGCTGGGGGTCTGCTGTTCTGCGTTGAAGAGGATCCCTCTGTCTACTGTGCAGTGGGGCCGCCCGCACCTCAATTTTCATTGCACTATAGACAATGAGGGTTTGGGGGGATGGGAGCCCCACTGCCTATAGAAGTAGCTAGTGGTACTCCAACACACAACCCCCCTCATTTTTCCCCCCTTATCCTGTCAGGCAGCTAGGTAAGCAGAACAGAGATCTGTTACCCTTATTGTGCCAAAACTGATTTACTTTGCCAAAAGGAGCTTTATACAGTACCTAACCATGTCCTGTATATTGTTGTAAACTCCTTCTGTAATTATGTTTAATGCTTTATTTAAATTATTTTACCCATGGAGGACCCAACAGGATTGGGAATAGGGAAAGGAAGTGTATGGAGAGGGAAAGAAAAGGGAGGGGAAAAGACAAAAAGACAAACAAACCAACAACTAAAACAAACAGAAGACAAACTGCTTCTTCCACCAAAGATGTCTCAACATGAGTCTGGTATCCACACCTGTTAAAGGAGATACATTTGTGCGTGTGCGTCCATGTGCTTATATATGAAAGCGTGCGCAAAATAAGTGTGTACATGTGACTGGTTTGTCAGGAAATATACGAAGAGGGGGGTCGGTCGCAGCAACTCCCCCCTTCCCCCCCAGGAACCCCGAGCAGGCAAGGCAGCGCTACCAACCTACAAAAGGGCACAAATGCCCAAGGTCAGCAAGCCCCAGGAAAGTCAGGCATCCGCCCCTGGAGGGATGATCAAGGGAGGCCAGGCCAATCTCACTCCCACTCACCCTCAGGGTCACCCACACCCACTCATGTTCACCCACGCATGCACTCTCACTCACACGCCGACCTCCTCACATCCATTCGTGCTCTCACCCTCAAACTCACCCACCCTCATTCACGCTTATTTCTTAGGGTGACTGCGATGCAGATGCAGCAAACCTGAATGTGCCCCAGTGCCTGGCAGTGGCCGGGGAGACCGCAGGTGCAAGCCAGTGGCCACCCCCTCGCCGACCCACTGCAGGGTGGCCACGGCCACAGAAGCAGAGCCCCACCCCCAGCGTCAAGCTGAGGAACTGATCAGCAGATTACTGCAGGTGCCCCGAGATGCCACTCGACATGCAAAGTGCCACACAAAACCGACCCACCATCATCATCTCCATTCATCACCCCCTCACTCTCACTTACTGTCTTATTCAGTCCCTCTCTCACTCCCTTGCTTGTATCTATACATTCAGCAGCACCCAGGGATTTTGACAACATGGCGGGTCCCAGGCCCCCCGCCAGGGCCCAAGGCCCCCAGCAGGAGGAGGGCAACAGGGGTGGGGGAAGACCCCCACCCACCTCCCCCTTGCACAAAACATGGTAGGTGTATATCGGTTGAATGATGTGATTGTGTGTAAATATGTGGACTACCATAGTGCAGTTAAAATTGGGGGATGGTGGTTGGAGTACCACTAGCCACTGCGATAGGCAGCGGGGCTCCCATCCCCCCAAGCCCTCAGGGTCTAAAATGCAATTAAAATTGAGGTGAGGGCAACCCCACCACGCAGCAGAGCTATCTCCTTCACCAACACAGTGCGGCACACCCCTGCCCCAAAGCCCTAAATCCCTAAATGTATCCAAGAAGATGTATATTCCACCCACAATCGGGGAGGGGGGAATAAGACTGGGAGGGAGGTAGTCAAAAAGCGACCCCCCCCCCCCAGAATTCAGCTCCCAAACTGGTTCATGAGACCACCCACTGCCCCCAAATCCCAACTCATGGCGAGGGCTGCCAGGCTGAGCAACCCAGGACCCACCAGCATCACGTCCTGGTGCTCCCAGCTCCACAAACATGATGGCGCAGCCACACCTATTCCCACTCATCTTGCACACACAAACATGCACAACAACAATAGTCACAATAGTGAACAATGGTCCGGACCCACACGGCGCCCCACACACCAAGTGACATCCCGGAGCACCCACTGCAAGCCCACCGACCATCCACCCCAGACGCACACCAACAGCAGCAGGCTGCCCCACAGCCACAGCCACCCCGGAGCAGCCCAACGGCAACACGGCCACCAACCCGCGCCAAGGGTCCTCCCAACTACCCCCGAGCACCCACACACACCCGCCACCAATGACACCAGGGGCAGTGCGACAAAGCGCTGAGGCCAGTGACACAACAGCAGGGCGGCCGGGACAAGCAGGCCTCGAATCGCCAAGCACCATGCCACTAGATGGACCACCCCACCACCGCCACCCAACGCAGTTCTCCTACCCATACACACATCCTCCACCCCCACACATCCACTCACAGGTAACCACACACACACACACACACACACACACACACACACACACCCGCAGGGCCCAGAGGACGGGGAGGGCGACCCTCCAGGACGCAGGCACCTGCCCCAGGGTGCCGCAAGGGCCCCAGGGAGGACACGATCCCACCACGCAAGGACACACCGGGGCCGGCCCGCACCACCAGCGCACACCTGACCTCGGCCTAGGGGGGGGGGGGGAACGCCCCCTTCCCCAAGGCCAGACCCAGCTCCTCCTGGGAGGCACGGCCCACCCCTCAGCCGACACCACAGCGCCCCCCCCCCTACCCCCAGGTTTTTTGGACCAACTAGAATGACTTCAGTCTTATCTGAATTTAATAGCAGGAAATTACAAGTCATCCAAGCTTTGATTTCCTTAAGACAGGCCTCTAACTTGACTGATTGATTACTATCATCTGGCTTCATTGACAGGTATAATTGTGTGTGATCTGCATAACAATGAAAATGTATACAGTGCTTTCTAATAATGTTGCCTAACGGAAGCAACAGAGTAGGGCCTAGCACCGATCCGGGTGGAACTCCCATGACTGAGCTTTGAGTTGGAAGAAAACTCATTATTGACATGAACAAACTGGAACCTATCAGTAAAATAAGATCTAAACTACTGCAACAAAGTTCCATTAAGTCCAACATGGTGTTCTAATCTATCAAGTAGAATATTAAGATCGATAGTATCAAAAGTTGCATTAAGGTCTAAAAGGACAAGTACAGACACAAGTCCTTTATCAGATGAGATGAGGAGGTCGTTAGTGACCTTCACTAAGGCTGTTTCAGTACTATGATGGATTCTAAACCCAGACTGAAACTCTTCAAGTAAACCATTTCCCTGCAGGTGGTCAAATAATTGCGTAGCAACAACTTTTTCTAAGATTTTTGAAATGAAAGGCAGATTAGAGCCTGGTCTATAGTTAGCTAAAACTCCTGGATCCAGTGTTGGCTTTTTAAGTAAGGGTTTAATTACAGCAGTTTTAAACAACCACATGCAACAACGATCTAACATCTTCAACAAAGTTAGTTACAACAGACAGACAAACAAGCAAACAACAACCTCAGCAGAAAAGAAAAAAAAATGAGACAAATGTTAACAAATTAAACCGAGATCGAATAAGAGACCTGCGCACAATCACACTCTTTTTTCCACCTGCAGTTAAGAAAAAAAAGAAAGTTCTAGAATAACCAGGGGGTTATGGTTTCATCCATAAACAACCTGCCATCTATATACAATCTAGCCAAAGAGACAAAAGCTCATTTACCTTCTTGGATTTTTTGTTTTCTCATGAGAAAAAACTTCCTTCTCCTTTCCAAGATTTTCTGTAGAAATTGATCATTTAGACCATAATTGGTGTTTTTAAGCTTCCTGCCCTGCTCTGTACCAACACTTTTTGCTTGAAATGCTCAAATTTTGCAACAGTAGGTCTGGGATGTTTATTTTGGGGATTTTTTTTGCCCAATTTGGTGGACTCGGTGGAAGGTAATTGATTTTTGTGACTTCGGCAGACAATTTCAATTGCATGGACATAAATTCCCAGTCCAGCTGTTCTGGATTTTCATTATTTTTTTTTCAGCAATTCCGGAAAAAACGTGTTTGTCGCTCATGCTGCTTGACTGCAAATTGAGAACTATTTCCTTCATCTTCCTGTTCTCTCTTTCAACAACGCCAAGTCGCGTGGTTAGAGTGTTTACTGACTTTTTCAAACTATTGTTTTCCTCTTAGAAGAAGACGAGCTGCACCTGACTGTATTCCAGACTCTCATGCACGCATTGGAATTCTTTATGGAGCAGCTCCACTAACGCTAGTCTGCCATCCATGCTGATAAGTTTATTTTCAATAGGAAAAAGGGTGTCACTAACCTCAGAGCTGTCTCGTGATTTCTCGGGCGTTCTTTTCAGCGGTCTCAATCAT
Source organism: Pholidichthys leucotaenia (assembly GCA_020510985.1). Taxonomy (NCBI): domain Eukaryota; kingdom Metazoa; phylum Chordata; class Actinopteri; order Cichliformes; family Pholidichthyidae; genus Pholidichthys; species Pholidichthys leucotaenia. Next base: position 258,653,630 of record CM035839.1, read on the forward strand.
TTTGGCTGGGAAGCAGGGATGGGAGACTGCTCCATGACACAGCAAATAGAATTAAAGCTCATCAATATACAGTAGTTCTCTAGTTTCTCCAGCTCCATACGAAAAAAGAAAGCTAGAAACAGTCAGTTAATGGATTAATTACAAAAAGCAGAAAAAAAAACTACTTGTGGAAAAGTTTGGGTTATTGTGCAACAGTCTTGGAACGTCTTGCGATCACAGCTTCGGCCCCCTCCCTCCATCCTCCCAATTTTAACTGCACTCTGGTAGTTCACACACCTGCACACAATCACACCACACAACTAACACACACCCATCATGATTCTCGCATAGGGTATGGGGGCGGGGGTCTTCCCCCACCCCTGCTGTCCTCCTTCTGCCGGGGGCCTGGCGGGTGGCCTTGGGACCATCATGTTGCCAAAATCCCTGGGTGCCGCCAAATGAATAGATACGAGCAAGGGAGTAAGAGATTGAAATGAACAAACGAGTAAGCGAGAGTGAGGGAGTGATGAGTGGAGACGGTGATGGTGGGTCGGTTTTTCACAAGTAGATGTGAGTGAGTTGGACCGTGAGTGACAGTTTGTGTATGGGTGAGCGTGAGTGGGTGCAGGTGATTCTGAGGGCGAGCGGGAGTGGGAGCGAGATTGAGCAGGTACAGGAGTGGGTGAGAGTGGGTGGGTCCGGGAGTGCGAGTGTGGGATTGTGTGGGGGAGAGGGTGAGTGAGAGTGAGTGCATGTGGGTGCAAGAGCGAGAGTATGAGGGTGTGAGTGAATGGGAATGGGTGTGTGTGCTGGTCGGGGGTTGCTGGATTGAGGGGGGTGGCACCTCCTGGATGCATGCCTTCTTTGGGTGTGGGGCTTGGGGGTCCCTGGGGTGTGTGGCGGTGGTGCTGGGGTGGGGGCGGGCTCGCTGTGGGGGGTGTTTGGGGGGGCTCACACTGGGGGCACATGCTGGTTTCCAGCGCAGGGGATGGGGGTGTTGGCCTTTTGGTGCCTCAGGTCCAGGGGCTGGCGTTGGCCCCACTTGGGGGTGGGGATTGGCTGGTCTGGGGGCGGGGGTGTGCTGTGCCGGCTGCTTGGTGGCCCAGCTTCCCACGGCTGTCCCTTCTGGGGCGGATGCCTGGCTGTCCTGGGGTTTGTTGGCCTCTTGACATTTGTGCTCTGTGGGGGTTGGTAGCATTGTCCTGCTTGCTCGGGATTTCCCGGAGGGGGGGGGGGTGCTATTACCTGTCCCCCTCTTTGTATGTTTCCTGGCAAACCACTCACACGCACACACTTATTTTGTGCATGCTGTCACACACATGCACACGCATGCACACACACATATGTTTCTCCTTTAACAGGTGCAAATACCAAATTCGTGAACAGACCTTTTCAGAAGAAACAATATGTCTTCTGTTTGTTTTAGTTGTGTTAGTCTGTTTGTTTTCTTTGTCCCTTTTCTTTCCCCCTCCCCACCCCGCCTTTCCCTATTCCTCCCCCTCCCCCCATCGAGTCCTTCATGGATTAAACAATTTAAATAAAGTATTAAAAGTTATTACGACAGGAGTTTATAAACAATATACAGTACATATTTATTATGGCGCATGTTTAGGGCGCATATATTGTATCCATATTTCCCACATATACCTAGTAGGCATGACGGTGCATATTTTGGAGGCTTCACGTCTTAATGGACAAAGAGGACCTGACCCTGCAGAGACCTACGGGAGGTGTGAAGTTGGTCTGGCAGGAGATGGGAAGTTGGAGAGAATGTCCCAGCAGGAGCTCCGGAGGCTAGAAGGATAAGAGACAATGGGGACGCCAAGGAGTCTCGGGGGCTGTATGTTTGCTAAAGGACTGTAGGTTGGGGGTGTGTGACTTGGGGAGAGTACAAGAACTGTGAAGGACGATTGTTCTGTCTCTTTTCGAGATTCTGTGATTGATAGAGGATGTAACCCTTCAATAAACCTATCCTGAGAAATAAACTCAGTCTCGTCTGTGAAAGGCATCCTCTACACTGGTGACCTACGACAAATTATGGCCGGTGGCGACGATCTTCCCACACTGGACTCTTCAGGAGCCAACCGGGTTAACGCAGCTACCACACTACAGCTGCCCGATTTCTGGCAACATAACCCGCGCTCCTGGTTTACCACTGTGGAGGCGCAGTTCCACCTTCGGGGAATTTCAGCGGACGCAACGAGGTTCTACCATGTCGTCGCGAAGCTGGACAGCCTCACAGTGCAGTGGGTGGAGAGCCTGACCAACCACCTGCCCCAGGACGACAAGTATGGTGCACTGAAAGCCGCCCTCATTCGTGCTTTCACCCCCTCGCAGGGAGAGCGAGCAGAGAAGCTTCTGGCGCTAACAGAAGGCAAAGCAGACAGGCCGGCGGATCTGATGGTGAGGATGATGAACCTGAGAGGCGAAGACGACGACAATTTTATCTTCGCCCACCTCTTCCTCAGAACACTACCGCCAGCAGTGAGAGTCACCCTGGCCAGCTCACAGCTGCTCAACAACCGTGACTACCACGGGCTGGGCCCGGAAGCACAGCGGCTCGTCGACGCCCATAGATGACACGCAGCCACGACGGCGGCAATGGAGCTGAACGCATCCCCGTGAGACGAGGGGAGACCAGAGGCCGCAGCACCTGACCCACTGATGTCAGCAGCGGCAGAGACCAGGAGAAGTGGAGCGGACGGCACCCTCTGCTTTTACCATCGACGTTTCGCTGAGAGGGCGCGCAGATGCATCCCACCGTGCCGATAAATCCGCCAGGGAAATGCCAAGACCGAGAGTCGGTAGCAGCTATTGCTCTCGGCGCGAAGAACAAGCTGCTTTTTGTGATGGACGCGAATTCAGGGAAGGATTTCCTGGTGGACACAGGCTCCCAGCTGAGTTTCGTCAAGCCTTCCTACACGGACCTGCTGGCGCCTTCCAGCGGACCCCTGGTGCTAGCGGCAAACAGCTCGACGATCAAAACCTATGGGGAGAAGACGGTCCTCCTATCCTTCCACGGTCGCACCTTCGAGTGGACTTTCGTCGTAGCTGCAGTTAGCAATAACATGCTAGGTGCTGATTTTTTGTGCTCAAATGGTTTATTAGTTGATCTTACTAATAGACGTATGGTAAATGCACTCTTTCCACTCTATCTCCTGCACAGTTTGGGTGGCCACACCTTCTGCACATCCCAATGTCACAGCTGCGGGTGGTAAGTTTCATGCACTACTCAATCAGTTCCCAGCACTCACGGTCCCAACATTTTCAGTGTCAGTAGCCAAACACGGGGTCGAGCACTTCATAACTACCTCTGGCCCCCCTGTTTTTGCAAAAGCTCGGCGCTTGGACCCAGCTAAACTGGCCATCGCGCGTGAGGAATTCCCCAACTTGGAAAAACTGGGCATCATTAGGCGCTCTAACAGCCCTTGGTCTTCACCGCTGCACATGGTTCCTAAGGCCGACGGCTTGTGGCGGCCTTGCGGTGATTTCTGCAGGTTAAATAATGCTTCAGCACACGACCGCTACCCGATTCCGCACATCCAGGATTTTTCGGCACATTTGGTGGATGCGCGCATCTTTTCTAAAATAGATTTGGTGCGCGGTTATCACCAAGTCCCAGTCCGCGCTCAAGATATACCCAAAACGGCAGTAATAACCCCCTTTGGGCTTTTCGAATTTTTGCGCATGCCTTTTGGCCTCAAGGGCGCCGCACAGACGTTCCAACGTATGATGGATGCGGTGTTGCACGGCCTCCCTTTCGTGTTCGTCTATTTGGATGATATTTTAGTAGCCAGTACATCTGAAGACGAACACGAACGCCACCTCACAGCGGTTTTTCAGAGGCTGACAGAGCATGGGTTAATAATTAACACAGCGAAATGCCAGTTTGGGGTAGCACAAATCGATTTTTTGGGCCACCACGTTTCTCCAGAAGGAGCGGTCCCGCTGCCCGATAAAGTACGCGCGATAACGGAGTTTCCCCAACCGCGGACAGTTAAAGCATTGCAAGAATTTTTGGGGATGGTCAATTTTTATAACCGTTTCCTCCCCAGCACGGCACAGCTCATGCACCCACTGTACGCGGCACTAAAGAAGCAAAAACCTGCAAATAAGGTCGAGTGGTCCCCGGAACGGGAGCGCACTTTCTCCCAGGTCAAGTCGGCCCTGGCGAACGCTGTGTTATTGGCATACCCAATGCCAACAGCTCGCATGGCGCTAACCACGGATGCTTCCGACATAGCAGTTGGGGCAGTTGTCGAGCAACTGGTAGCAGGGAGCTGGCAACCGCTTGCGTTTTTCAGCAAAACATTGCGCGATAACGAGCGGAAATACAACGCGTTCGATAGGGAACTTTTAGCCCTGCATTTGGCCATCCGCCACTTCCAGTTCTGGTTGGAAGGGTACTGTTTCACCACGTTTGTAGACCACAAACCATTAACATTTGCAATGGCCAAGATTTCAGAGCCTTGGTCGGGCCGACAGCAGAGACAGCTGGCCGCGATTTCGGAGTTTACCACCGACATTCAACATGTGGCGGGTAAACACAATGTAGTGGCAGATTGTCTCTCACGCGCAGTTGCAATGCCAGGCCCCCAGGGGGCAGACACAGTGGCCGTGGACGCGGGCCAGGCTTGCGGCGCGGAAGCGCTCGCAGCCCCGGTCTGCGTGGGATTAGATTATGCAGCCATGGCCGCCGAGCAGGTTAGCGATGCGGATGTGCGCGCGCTCCAGTCTGGGCCAACAGGGCTAAGGCTGGAGCACAGGGTGCAGCAGATAGGTGTGCCCCCTCTTATCTGCGATGTCTCCACGGGGCGCCCCTGCCCCGTGGTCCCAGCTGCGTGGCACCACCGCGTTTTTGATTTAATCCATTCGCTGGCACATCCGGGGGTTCGCGCATCGATCAAAATGGTGGGAGAAAAATTCGTTTGGCCGGTGCTGCGTAAACAGGTCAAAGAATGGGCCGCAACCTGTGCAGCGTGTCAAAGAGCAAAGATACCCAAGCACACGCGGGCCCCCTTAGAACCTTTTCACATCCCGGCCAAACGCTTCGACCACGTGCATATCGACTTGGTGGGACCCCTCCCGCTGTCACAGGGGTTCACACACCTTCTAACCATGGTGGACTGCACCACGCGCTGGCCAGAAGTGGTCCCCCTGGCGTCAACTACAGCAGCAGACGTTGCGCGTGCGTTTTTAACGGCTTGGGTCGCGCGTTTTGGAGTCCCGTCAGACATAACGTCTGACAGGGGTCCCCAATTCGTTTCCGAGCTCTGGTCATCCATGGCACTCAGTCTGGGGGTGAAAATTCACCGCACTACTGCTTATAACCCCCAGGCCAACGGTTTGTGCGAATGCATTCACCGGTCATTGAAAGCAGCCCTCAGAGCGGCTTTCACGGACACAAATTGGGTTGATAAACTTCCATGGGTTTTATTAGGGTTGCGTTCAGCACCTAAGGAAGATTTGCAAGCCTCTCCGGCTGAGCTAGTTTTTGCCCAACCCCTCCGGTTACCTGGCGAATTCCTTCCAGAGAACCCCGCACCAAATCGCCCACCCGCTCAGCTGCTGCAGAGCGACACGGGATCAAACACCCTCCCCGGCCCAGTTCATCACAGTTTCCCACGCGTTTTTGTGCCTAAGACCTTAAAGAACGCAGAATTTGTCTTTGTCAGACACAACGCTCAGAGGCCAGGTTTAAGACCTCCTTATGAAGGACCGTTCAGAGTGTTGGAAACTGGGGAAAAACATTTTTTGCTCGATTTGGGTGACAGGAGGGAATTAGTCTGCATTAACAGACTCAAACCCGCTTTTGTTTTGGCTGATGAACAAGTGCAGTTAGCCAGGGCCCCCCGTCGCGGCAGGCCTCTGGGGAGACACGAAGGCTTAGAACAAACGACTCTAATCCACAGATGCAAGAAACGGCTACAGTCAGATCGAAACCTGCTTACAGCAAATATGGCAGGAGGTTGAAGCCCAAGCAGTTGGAAGTGTGATATGTTGTGCCATTTTCTGTTCTGTGTGATATGAGATGATTCTACGCATATTGGGGTATACTTTGTCCTTATTTAGACGTTTGGGGGGGGGGGTTATATGGCGCATGTTTAGGGCACATACTGTATATTGTATCCATATTTCCCACATATACTAACTAACTAACTAACTAACCTGCACTTATATAGCGCTTTTCTAGTCACAAAGACCACTCAAAGCGCTTTCACTAGTACTAACCCTATATTCTAAGGGCCTATAGGAAACAGATATCTAGGGACAATTTAGAACAGCCAATTAACCTAACATGCATGTCTTTGGATTGTGGGAGGAAACCGGAGCTCCCGGAGTAAACCCACGCAGCACAGGGAGAACATGCAAACTCCACACAGAAAGGTTCCAACCCCTGCCAGCCTGGGGATTTGAACCAGGAACCTTCTAGCTGTGAGGCAACAGTGCTAACCACTGCACCACCGTGCTGAAGACGATATACCTAGTAGGCATGACGGTGCATATTTTGGAGGCTTCACGTCTTAATGGACAAAGAGGACCTGACCCTGCAGAGACCTACGGGAGGTGTGAAGTTGGTCTGGCAGGAGATGGGAAGTTGGAGAGAATGTTCCAGCAGGAGCCCCGGAGGCTAGAAGGATAAGAGACAATGGGGTCGCCAAGGAGTCTCGGGGGCTGTATGTTTGCTAAAGGACTGTAGGTTGGGGGTGTGTGACTTGGGGAGAGTATAAGAACTATGAAGGACGATTGTTCTGTCTCTTTTCGAGATTCTGTGATTGATAGAGGATGTAACCCTTCAATAAACGTATCCTGAGAAACAAACTCAGTCTCGTCTGTGAAAGGCATCCTCTACAATATGTATTGTATAAAACTCCTTTCATCAAAGTAAATCTGTTTGGCGCAATAAGGGAAGCAGATTTCTGTTCTGCTTACCTAGCTGCTTGATAGGACAAGGGGAGGGGAAAAAGTGAAGCGCTATGAATCAGAATCAGAATGAGATTTATTGCCATTGTTCATGTAGTACACAAACTAGGAATTTGTCTCGGTGCAATGCTGCAACATTAAACATGGAGTAGCACTAAAGATAAAAATAAAAACTATGCATGCAATAAAAGGTAGAATATGAATAAGTAATACTAATCTATGCAATTTTTAAATATATTAACAAGCAGCACGGGCTGCATGTGCTGGGCTGCACGGTGGTGCAGTGGTTTAGCACTGTGGCAGCACAGTTTTACCCTCGGCCGGGGGATCGCGGGGATCATGAGATCGTGGGTTCGATCCCAGCCCCCGACCAACAGTGAGCTGTGTGGAGTTTGCATGTTCTCCCCATGTTGCGTGGGTTTACTCCGGGATTTCTCCGGTTTCCTCCCGCACACCAAAAACATGTAGGTTTAGGACGCTCACGCACGCAGCGACCAGCAGCTGGTGGCTTGTCACCAGACTGCAAACCAAGTCTACCTACGGGTACAAATAAGTAACAAAAAAAAAAAAAAAAAAGCAGCAGATATTGTGGAGTTCCACATAGTGCAGTTGGTAGTGCAAAAACAAAACAGTGATAATTGTCATGAGTCCGGTTGAGCTGCTGTACGTAGTGCACAAGAGTCAATAAGCCGCTTAGTGTTCAGCAGTCTGATGGTAGAGGGGAAGAAGCTGTTCATGTAGCAGGAGGTTTTAGTCTGAATGGACCAAAGTCTTCTGCCTGAGGGGAGGGGGGCAAACAGTGCGTGTCCAGGGTGTGAAGGGTCGGCTATGATCCGACCTGCACGCCTCCGGGTCCTGGAGATGTACAGGTCCTGGAGGGATGGGAGCTTGCAGCCGATCACCTTCTCAGCAGCACGCACAATGCACTGCAGTCTTAGTCTGTCCCTGGCGGTGGCTCCTGTGTACCACACGGTGATGGAGGTGGTGAGGATGGACTCGATGATGGCCGTGTAGAACTGCACCAACATCTTGGTGGGTAACTTGAGCTTCCTCAGCTGCCGCAGGAAGAACATCCTCTGCTGGGCCTTTTTGATGAGGGAGCTGATGGTCGGCTCCCACTTGATGTCCTGGGTGATGGTGGTGCCCAGGAAGCGGAAGGAATCCACAGTGATGATGGGAGAGTCTGTGAGGGTAAGGGGGGGGGCAGAGGGGCTGTGACTTTTCTGAAGCCCACGATCATCTCCACTGTCTTCAGAGCGTTCAGCTGCAGGTTGTTGTGGCTGCACCAGGACGCCAGCTGGGCCACCTCTCTCCTGTAGACGGACTCGTCGCCGTTGGAGATGAGCCCGATGAGGGTGGTGTCGTCCACAAACTTGATCAGCTTGACAGACTGGTGGCTGGAGGTGCAGGAGTTGGTGTACAGGGAGAAGAGCAGGGGGGGAAGTACACAGCCCTGGGGTGATCCGGTGCTGATGCTAACAGAGTCTGAGACAGTCTTTCCCAGCCGCACATGCTGCCTCTGGTCCGTCAGGAAGTCGGTGATCCACCTGCAGAGGGAGTCAGGCACGTTGAGCAGGGACAGCTTGTCCTGGAGCAGAGCGGGGCGGATGGTATTGAATGCAGAGCTGAAGTCCACAAACAGGATCCTGACGTAGGTTCCCGGGGAGTCTAGGTGCTGCAGGATGGAGTGGAGGGCCAGGTTGACTGTGTCGTCCACAGACCTGTTAGCTCTGTAGGCAAACTGCAGCGGGTCCAGGAGGGGAGTGGTGATGGTCTTGAGGTGGGGCAGGACCAGGCGCTCAAAGGACTTCATGACTACAGAGGTGAGCGCTACAGGTCTGTAGTCGTTAAGTCCAGTGATCCATGGCTTCTTGGGGACAGGGAGGATGGTAGAGGTTTTGAGGCAGGCCGGCACGTGGCATGACTTCAGGGAGGTGTTAAAAATGTCTGTGAAGACAGGAGTCAGCTCCTCCGCCCAGTGTCTCAGGGTGGAGGGAGACACGCCGTCCGGACCGGGGGCCTTGCGCGGGTTCAGTCTGGAGAACTGTCTGTGCACGTCCTGCTCACTGATGGCAAGGGCAAGGGGGGAGGAGGGGGGCCGCCTTTGATGAAGTGGGGACCATGGAGGCAGTGGCGCTGGGGGGAGGGGGGAGTTGGACACAGCTGACGAGGTGTCAAAACGGGCATAGTGTTGGGACAGTCTTTGACAAAGGGCTTTGTCATCCTGTCCCTTAGAAGCCTGAGGCCGATAGTTGGTGATTTGCCTCAGTCCTCTCCACACAGAAGCAGAGTCGTTAGCAGTGAACTGTTGCTGGAGTCTCTCAGAATACACAGATTTAGCTCTCCTCAGCTCTCTGCTAAACTGGTATTTGACCTCCCTGTAGCAGCCCCGGTCTCCACTTTTCAACGCTGCTTCCTTCTCCTTCCTGATCTGTCTGAGCTTAGCTGTGAACCAGGGCTTGTCGTTGGAGTAACTCACCCTGGTGCGCGATGGAAGAATGCTCTCCTCACAAAAGTGGATATATGAGGTCACAGTGTCCGTGTACTCATCCAGATCATGCGTGGCTCCTTAAAACATGTCCCAGTCAGTTATTTCCAAGCACGTGCTCAGCTCCTCCACAGCTTCACTGGTCCATTTCCTCGTAGTGCTCACAACAGGTTTTGTGAGCTTCAGTCTCAGCTATGCAGAAGCAGTGAAGAAAGTTCAAGTACAAAATGCAAGGGAAGGAATGAGAAATGGCAATCAATATCACAGGCCAGCAGGAGACCAAAGGAGTCAGGTTAGTAATGAGATGTGTGGATAAACTAATTTTGCTCACTGCTTATGTCATTAATTGTACTGATCAAGTGAGGCAAAAAACGGAACAAAAAATCAAAATAATTATGAAAGGGGCAGAGAAATTATTGGATATGAAAGATATATCTTGGGAACAAATCAATAAAATAAATATTAAGACTTCTGGCGCCACACGAGTTTGCAGCCTTTTGCAGCAGCGGCTCAATTCTGAATCTCTTTCTTGTTTGTCTTTGCCACATCTTTCTGATCCTGTTACCCTGTATCCATCACAGATGCCAAGGACACACATATTGCCACACTGGCATTGATATTAGTCATCTTTCTGCTCATATTGCCAATGACTGTTGACCCGGTGAGTGGATGAACTATTGTTTACAGTAGAAGTCAGTTATTAGCACTGGGCTGCTTCATGGTGCTTATGCAAAGACCTGATATCCCATGAGAAATCAGGTGAAAATGATGGGGATTTCAGGCTGGAGTGAAGCAACGTGCAAGGAGAAAAAGGTACAGACCTGTCCTACCATCCATTATTATGAGAAATGTGAGATCGCTGCTTAACAAGACGGACAAACTGGTGGCTATGTCCTGGTATGAGAGCGTCTTCAGAGAGATTAGCATTATGTTGTTTACTGAAACGTGGCTAACAGAACTAGCAACAGATGCTAACATTGAGCTGGAGGGTTTCCACTTCATACAGGCAGATCAGACAAGGATAGTGGGAAGAGCAGATCCGGGGCACTGATAATGTATGTGGATAACAGATGGTGTAATCCTAGGCACATCACGATTAAAGAACAACACTGCAGCAAGGACATTGAGTTGCTTGCTGTTAGCATGCGACCAGCATACCTCCCCAGAGAGTTCTCACATGTCATCGGGACTGTTATTTATGTACCCACCTCTGCAAGCACTGCGGTAGCGTGTGACATCATCCACTAACTAGCAGACACAGCACCCAAATGCTCTCCTGCTCATCTCTGGTGATTTCAACCATACTTCTCTGTCCTCCATTCTGCCCACTTTCACCCAGTGTGTCATGTGCCACAACAGAGACAATAAAACACTGGGCTTATTTTATGCAAACACCAAGGAGGGTTACACCTCATCACCCCCCCCCCCCCCCACACACACACCCAGAAGATCGGACCACAACTTGGTTCACCTCCTGCCTGTGTACAAACCCCTGGTACACAGACAACCTCCTGTTACCCGCATAGTGAAAATATGGTCTGAGGAGGCGGAGGATGCTCGGAAGGACTGTTCTGAATGCATTGTATGGGAGCAGCTTTGTGATCCACAAGGCGAGGACATCGACGGCCTCACACACACCATCACAGACTACATCAACTTCTGTATGGAGAACACCGTGCCCACCAAGACCATACAGTGTTTCCCAGACAACAAACCCTGGATCAACCCTGAAATGAAGTCACTGCTGAAGGAGAAGAAGAGGATCTTCAGTTTAGGGAACAAGGAGGAGCTGAAGTCCATATAGCATGAGCTAAGGAGGAAGATCAGAGAGGGGAAGGACAGCTACAGGAAGAAGATGAAGGACAAGCTACAACAGAGTGACATCAGCGGTGTCTGGAGAAGCCTCAAAACCATCTCTGGGCGCCGGTCTGGACGCCATGGTGATGGCAACTTAACGCTGAACCTCCCAGATCCAATCCAAGGAAAACATCGTCAAAATCAGACTTAACGGATTTTTGGAAGAATAAAAATCAAAAGACAAAAACACCATGCCTAACCACAAACAGAAGAAACTGGCATTCCCCAGGTCAGGACGCGCGGCGGCCGCAGAATCTGATCCCGAGGACCTCCATTCAGGAGACGAAGAGCTGGGCCTAGCTAACAAAAAGGTTAGCCTGAAATCGCTATATGATGAATTACGACGATTTCGGGCCGAATTTCACGAATTCAGAGAGGAACTAATAAGGACGAACAGCAGAATGGACCAGGCCGAAAACCGAATCTTGGAAGCTGAAGAAAGAGTAAAAGTGCTTGAAGATTCTATGCTGGATTTACACAGAAAACAGTCAAGGCTGGAGGCTAAGCTAGCCGACCAAGAAGGAAGACAGAGACGAGATAACATCAGAATTCACGGTCTGAAAGAAGGAGCTGAAGATGGTTTCAACACAGTGGCGGAATGCGTGGAATCCTTATTGAGAGAGAAGTTGGATATTCCACAAACCACTGATTTGAAAATAGAAAAGGCCCATCGTACATTAGCCGCAAAGCCAGCGGCAGAAGCACACCTGCATTCAGTGTTGGTAAGATTCTACGATTTCAAAATAAAACAAGAGGTTGTAAGACGGGCTTGGCAGAAAAAAGGATTTATGCATCAAGAAAGAAAAGTCTTCGTGGAGCACGATTACGCCCCTGAGGTTCTTAAAAAGCGACAGGAATATAACGACGCCAAAAAGGTTCTACGGGAAAAGAATCTACGCTTTCAGACGCCATTTCCGGCGAAGTTAAGGGTCTTTTACGGTGAAGAGTCATGTCTCTACAATTCAGCGGAAGAAGCAACAACTGACATGGCGAGAAGAGGACTCCCGGTAACGGTGTTTAAACCCGCAGCGAATCTGAGTGAGAAAATCAGAGCTCAAACGTGGTCCACTCTAAATCCACAGGCCAGCAGCGGGAAACCCAGCCCCAGAGCTACAAAGATAAGCTTTCCAGTTCCAGGAAGGAATAGCGACCTTTTTGTTTTTTTCTCTCTTTTCAGTCATTCTGCACTTCCACCCCCCCTCCTACAAGGTAACAAATATTAAAGGAGATGCAGAATCAGCATATGGTAAAACCTTTCATGGAGCAGTTATAGCATTAGAAACAAATGTCTTCTTAATTTAAAGGAAAAAAAAAATCTTGTTAAAATAGAAATGCAACAATGACCCACATGTTCTCCCCACACTAACAAATACTGTATTAGAGTGAAGGTAGGCATAAAAAAAAAAAAAAAAAAAAAAAAATCATTATAAATTCGGATTGGGATCTGAAATTCACGTTAAAAATACGGGACAACTTACAGGGGTAAGAGAGGGCCCTCAACACATAACAGAGTTTGAGGAATTTCCCTCAGAGCCTACACTCCATCAAGGCTCTTACAGGGTCTTTAAAGAGACCCCAGCTCAGGAAGTTTTTTTGACAGTTTTTTGTTTTAAAGTCTCATACACTATGTTCTTAATGTTTTTTATGTTCTTAATGTTCTTTCAGTTTCTGAGTAGCAAAAAAGAGGGCAACCACACTGTTATACTAAATAAGAAAATACAATGGAGAAACAGGGTGTAACCAAAATAGCCTCATATAATGTAAAAGGGATCCTGAATCCAGTTAAAAGATCCAAGATTCTACGCAAAATGAAAAAAGACAAAGCAGAAATAATATTTTTACAAGAAACCCACCTAACAGACGTGGAACACACTAAACTCAATAGACAAGGGTTTAAAATGATCTCTTCATCTTCATATAAGTCAGGGAGGAGGAGGGGAGTAGCGACATTGATATCAACCAAAATTACATTTGAAAAAAAATCAGAACACAAAGATAAGAAGGGAGGTACAGTTTGGTAATTGGGCGGCTAGAGGGAGAAGATATCACCCTGCTGAATGTATATGCACCACCAAGGGCTAAATGGAAATTTTATAAAAATGTATTCGACCTAATGATAACTAAAGCCCAAGGTTTAGTGATATGTGGTGGAGACTTCAATCTAAGACTGAATCCATACTGGGATGCAACATGTAATTCTTCACATCAAAATAACACTCAAAATAGGAAAACTCGGATGCTACTAAAAGAAATGGGAATCTGTGACGTATGGAGGGAATTCAACCCCAATGTAAAAGATTATACTTTTTATTCAACGCCACATTCATCTTACTCAAGGATTGATTACTTTTTTATGTTTAATCGAGACATTGGAAGAGTAAAAACATGTAAAATAGGACTGATGGATCTCTCTGACCACAGTCCGATCTATATGGACTTAAACATCCAAAAATACACAAATAATACATTTTCCTGGAGGTTGAATTCATATGTCCTGAAAGGACCACTGAAAGATGAATTGGAATCAGATATTTTCAAATATTTGGAAGAAAACGATAATGGAGAAGTATCCCCTTTAATACTGTGGGATGCGTGCAAAGCTGTAATAAGGGGAAAAATTATTGCAAAACTGGCAACCCAAAAGAAACTGAGAGAAGAAAAACTAATCACACTAGAGTCAGAACTCAAGAACCTAGAAAAAGAACACAAAGACAACACTCATTCTAATGGCTCGCTCAAGATTAAAGAAATTAAAAATCAAATAAATGAGATCTACACAATAGAAATCCAGAAGAAACTGACATTTCTGAAACAAAAACACTATGAAGCAGGCAGTAAATTGGCAAAATTACTAGCCTATAAATTGAGGAAACAACAAACAGAAAGAGCAATCTACAAAATCAGAGACCCAGTATCAAAGGAAATAAAATTCAGAATTCAGGATATTCTTAAAAGCTTCGAGAATTACTACAAGAACTTATACTCCCACAAAAAACATAAAAACGCATCCGAGACATTCCTAAACACATTACACCTTCCCCAACTTACGGAATCACAAAATAAAACACTACTGTCAGAAATACAACCTAAAGAATTGGAAAAAGCAATTATGAAACTTAAAGCTAACAAATCCCCAGGAGCAGATGGCTATACAGCAGAATGGTACAAAACCTTTAAACAGCAACTATCTCCTCTCCTCTTGAAAACATTTAACTATGTCCTCCACACAGGGGAAATCCCCCCCTCCTGGAGAGAAGGGGTCATTGCAGTTATACCTAAACCTGAAAAGGATAAACTAGAATGCTCCAATTACAGACCAATCAGTGTATTAAATCAGGACTATAAGCTTTTTACCATTATCTTTGCCAAAAGGTTAGAAAACATACTGACAGACTTAATTCACTTAGACCAAACAGGTTTTATAAGACAAAGACAGACACAAGACAACATTCGACGCACTTTACACATAATTCATCATATAAAAAAATATAACTTAAATGCAGTCATATTGGGATTAGATGCTGAAAAAGCATTCGATTCGGTTGACTGGTCTTTTCTATATAGAATCTTATCCAGTTTCAATTTTCATAACAACTTCATTAGAACTATACAGACATTATATAAAAAACCAACAGCTAAAATAAGGATTAACGGTAATTTATCATCATCTTTTGAGCTGGAAAGAGGATGTCGTCAAGGCTGCCCCCTGTCTCCGCTGCTCTTTGCAATCTTCATAGAACCTCTGAGCCAATGGATAAGACAAAATCAAAAAATTCAAGGTATTACACATGGTCAGAAGGAACATAAAATAGCACTCTTTGCTGATGACATTTGAATATACCTAGGGCAACCAGACACTTCTTTACTAGAACTAATCTCAGTTTTTTCAGACTATGGAGATTTATCGGGGTACAAATTAAACATGCATAAAACCCAAGTTTTAACATTCAACTATGACCCAAATCATTATTCACTAAGTGAACTCAAAACTAACTGGGAGCTGGAATCTATGAAATATCTGGGGATCAATATCCCGAAACAACTCAACAAAATTATAACACTAAACTATGATCCACTGGTGACAAAAATAAAATCTGACCTAGCAAGATGGAATATGATACCATTCTTAGGTACTGCACAAAGAATTGAAGCAGTCAAAATGAATATACTCCCACGTCTTCTATACCTTTTCCAAACAATACCGGTAGAATCCCCCCAAAAAACATGGCAGGAGCTAGACAGAAGGATCTCAAGATTCATATGGCAGGGCAAGAGACCTAGAATCAGATATAGAACCCTACAGCTAAACAAAGACAAAGGTGGGCTCGTGCTGCCAAATATCAGGGACTATTTTATAGCTGCACAAATTAAAACTTTAGTAGAGATATGTAACCCAGTCTACACTGCACAATGGAAGGAGATGGAATGCCAAATAACAAGTGACATCCCCCTACAGGCGATGATAGGGAACAATGCCTTACCTAAACTCTTGAATAACACTAACCCGTGGATAGAGACCCCGCTAAAAATTTGGTTTAAGATAGTCAGAGAGAATCAAGCTAAAGAGCCCTATCGACTTCTGCAATGGATTGCCTATGATCAAGACTTTACCCCCAATAAAACAGACACTAGATTTAAAGAGTGGAAAGAGAAAGGGCTGATAAAATATTACGATTTCTTTAAGGGGAAAACTTTAAGAAGTTTTGAAGATTTGAAAAAACAAGGTCTAATAAATCAAGATCTTTACAGGTTCTTTCAGCTTAGACACCACATAAACAATATACTTAAAAAGGAGGATTTGGAAAGGGCCCAGACAGGTGTTCTGAAGGTCTTCTTAATGGCATATAAAGGGATCCCAGGGCTCAGATACATTTCTAAAATATACCAAGGTCTTCAAGACTTAAAAGGAGACAACACATCATATATAAAAGAGAGATGGGAAAAAGAGGGGAATTTCACTTTACAATTGGAAATATGGGAAAAGCTAAATAAACAGCAATGGAAAAGTACCTCATCCCTGCAGTGGAGAGAATTTGGATGGAAAAACTTGGTAAGATTTTTCAGAACACCTGCACAAAACAAATGTACCCATAAGAGGTTGAACTGTTGGCGCTTGTGTGGTGAAAAGACTGCAAATCATTTTCATGTGTTTTGGTCATGCCCAGTTATCCACCAATATTGGACCAATGTACAGACAATATTGGGGAAAATATTCAAAATAACAGTTCCCTTTTCTTTTATAACTTTGTATTTGGGTTTACTACCGGACTCACTGGAAAGACGAGGAGATAAATACTTATTCAATGTTTTAATAATGGCAAGTAAAAAAGCCCTAACTAAAAAATGGATGCTGAAGGACTGTCCTACATCTGAAGATTGGATTAACGTGATTCAAGACATTTACTCGATGGAAAAGTTGACATTCGCACTGAGACAGGACATGGATGGGTTCATGAACTTTTGGCAACCCTGGATCGCATATGTGTCTTCCATTAGATCTAATCTTTGACAAATACCATTTCAATGATGGTCCCACTCTTTGTTCCAATGCTACTCAGATGCTCTTTTACCTTTAATTACTTAATTTTCTGTTTGTTTGTTTTTTACTGTTCTGTTTGTTTGTTTATTCGGGTTTTTTTTTTGTTTGTTTGTGTTTTAATTTAATTCTCTTTAATTTCACTTTTTCTTTCACTTGAAAAAAAAAAGGGGGTGTTGTAATAACTATTCTACCAATGTTGTCAAATAGCAAAATATAAGGGAACGTACGATGAAAATGTTAACAATGCAATGCTGTAATGACCTGTATACCCTTTACAAAAACTTAAATAAAAAAAAAAAAAAACATCTCTGGGCACCAGAATACCTCCTCCCAGGCCACGGGGGTAGGGAGTGGGTGAACAACCTGATCCTGTTTTTTACAGGTTTGACCAACCGCCCTCTTCTCCGCCTGCCCAACAACCACTGCTGCCTTCACATTCATCTAGTCCCGCTGTCCACGACCTCTCCCTCACCCCCCCCACATACATCCCCCTCTGTTTTTCCCTACACAGACCCAACACACAACCCCTCCCAGCACACAGCCCCCCTGCCCCAACCTGACCCTCACTAAGACCCAGGTGAGAGCTGAGCTGAGGAAGATCGAGGCAAGGAAGGCTGCAAGTCCGGATGGCATCAGCTCGAGGCTCCTCAAGTCCTGTGCAGACCAGCTGTGTGGGATTATGGAGCACATCTTCAGCCTGAGCCTGAAACAGGGGAGGGTACCACAGCTGTGGAAAACATCTTGTGGTACCCGTACCAAAGACCCCTCACCTCAAGGACCTGAACAGCTTCAGACCAGTGGCCCTCACATCACACCTAATGAAGACCCTGGAGAGGCTGCTCCTTGCCCACCTCCGCCCCCTGGTGGGACCAGCGATGGATCCACTACAGTTTGGCTACCAGCATGGCATCAGGGTGGAGGATGCAGTGAGCTTCCTCCTACATCATTCCCCGTCCCACCTGGAGAAGCCTGGGAGCACTGTCAGGATCATGTTCTTTGATTTCTCCAGTGCTTTCAACACCATCCAACCAGTGATCCTGACGCACAAACTATTGCGTGCAGGGGTGGACCAGCACCTGTCATCGTGGATCCTGGACTCCCTCACAAACTGACCACAGTTTGTGAGACCCCAGGACTGTGTGTCTGACACCATCATTTGCAGTACAGAGTCGCCCCAGGGAACAGTTCTGATTCCCTTCCTGTTTACCCTCTACACTGCTGTCTTTTCACACAACACACCACACTGCCATCTTCAGAAGTTCTCTGATGACTCTGCGATCGTCGGCCTTATCTCTGATGGGGATGATGTGGAGTACAGAGGACTTATTCAGGACTTCGTGGACTGGTGCCTACAGAAATGTCTCCAGATCAATGCGAGGGAAACTAAGGAACTGATGGTGGACTGCCGTGGGTGAGGACAACCTCCCACAGCACCAGTAAACATACAGGGAACAGACATTGAGATGGGGACATCTTAGAAATACCTGGGTGTTCACCTGAACAAAAACTGAACTGGTCACACAACACCAACACACTCCACAAGAAGGGGCAGCACAGGCTGTTCCTCTAGAAGAGACTCAAGTCTTTTGGAGTGCAAGGGGCACTCCTGAAGACCTTCTACAATTCTGTGGTGGCATCAGTCCTCACATTTGGAGTGGTCTGCTGGGGCAGCAGCATCACGGCAGCCGACAGGAAGAGACTGAACAGACTGATCAAAAAAGCTAGCTCTGTTCTAGGGCGACGCCTCGACCCAGTGGAAGAGAGGAGGATGGTGGCTACGCTGTCATCTCTGCTGGAGTCCAAGTCCCACCCCATGCAGGACACGCTGAACGCACTGAGGAGCTCATTGAGCAGTAGGCTGTGCCATGCTAGGTGCACGATGGAGAGATTCTACAGGTCCTTCCTACCTATGGCTGTCAGACTTTACAACCTAACCGGGGGGGCTCATAGAGGTCGTATTGAATGTACTAAATGTTACAACTTTGCACAATAGAGATCGTCCCCTCTAATACAAAACTAGGACAATAACAATCATTATTGAGGGTGGCAATGACACTGTTGATTCAAACGTGAAATATACTGTCTGGGTAAGATAAGATAAGCCTTTATTAGTCCCACAATGGGGAAATTCCAGGATTGCAACAGCACAGGGATAGCAAGGCTCAGAGCAACAATCAGAAGAAAAGAGAAAAACAAGAGCAGCGAGTATACATATGTACATATAAATATATATAGACACACAGTGCGGAGCATTGTAGCTAGATGGAATAAATATATAAACACACAGTGTGGAGCATTGTAGCTAGATGGAATAAATATGTAGATATATAAACACACACAGTGCGGAGCATTGTAGCTAGATGGAATAAATATATGAATATATAAGCACACACAGTGCGGAGCATTGTAGCTAGATGGAATAAATATGTAGATATATAAACACACACGGTGCGGTGCATTGTAGCTCCGCACTGTGTACATACTGTGTACACTGTGTACTGGGTACATAGTCATATTCTGCAGGGTAACTTAACAAACCATAATGCTGTTTCTTCCATCTAGCTGCAATGCTCCTGCACTGTGTATATATCTGTGTACATACAGTACGTATAACCATCTACTGCTTTGGCGAACCAGTTCTTATTATCTTATTTACTATTGCTCTGAGTGCTGCTATCCCTTTGCTGCTGTAATCCTGGAATTTCCCCATTGTCAGTAATAAAGACTTATCTTATCTATGAAATGTTTTTCTTATCCTTTCCTGACTTTTCCTGTCTTTTTGCTCTTATGTACAGAATCTCACAAAAGTCAGTACACCCCTCACATTTTTGTAAATATTTTATTATATTTCTTACATGGGACAACACTGAAGATGTGACACTTTGATACAATGCAAAGTAGTCGGTGTATAGCGGTTCTAGTGCACCACAGTTCTTTTGGCTGCTCCCTTTAGGGGTTGCCACAGCAGATCATCTTCCTCCATCTCACCCTATCCCTTCACCTTCACTACATATCACAATGTTGTCTGCAAACTTCATGGTCCATGGAGACTCCTGCCTGACCTCATCTGTCAGCCTGTCCATCACCATGGCAAACAAGAAGGGGCTCAGAGCTGATCCCTGCTGTAATCCCACCCCCACCTTGAATCCATCCGTCACTCATACAGCACACCTCACAACCATCTCACTGTCCTTATACATGTCCTGCACCACCCTCACATATTTCTCTGCCACTCCCGACTTTCTCATACAGTACCACACTTCCTCTCTTGGCACCCTATCATGTGCTTTCTCAAGATCCACTAAGACACAGTGTAACTCCTTCTCACCTTCTCTATATTCTCCATCAACACTCTTAGAGCAAAGATCTGTAGTACTTTTTCTTGGCATGAAACCATACTGCTGCTCACTGATTGTCACCTCTCCTCTAAACTTGGTGTCATGAGTCACCCCTTGGGACAGAGAGGAGAGACCCATGTGCTGGACTGCAGTTTGTGAGATTTATTGAAAACAACAAAACACAAAGTCCAAAACAGTGCTCTAACACAAAATTCAAACAAGTAAGCAAACTTCCAGATTAAGCGCTCCAGAACAAGGGCTGTGTTCTGGTGGAGACGAGGAAATAGAAAACTCAAGACTCCGTCAATGAGAAATGAAAATAACAGCCCTTAAATAAGGCTAGAAACAAATGAAACAAGTGATAACAGGTGTGGGTCACATGAGCGGGCAGGAGATAAAAAAGATACAATTTAGACCAGCTGGGAGCAATGAGAGGGGAGAGAACGGGTTGACAGCTGACAGGGACACCGCCCACACGGGGCAAAAACCCGGAAGCGTCACTGACAGCTGTCAATCCAGAGGGAGAACACAACAGAATAAAATATAATGAGATGGCAAAATAAAGACAAGTAACCTCAAAAATGTAAATGACAAAACTATAATGAACGTAAACAGGAAAATAAATCATACTAAGAAACAATACAGAATATGTGACAAATCAACCAAGGATAAAATAACAGGAATTGCAGCTCAAAACTCCAACACTATACAAATATGAAAAAAGGCAAAAAGACTGAGCCTCGCGGATCCCCCCCCCCCCCGCTCAGATCATGACACTTGGCTTCAACAACTCTTTCTCATATCTTCACGGTGTGTCTGATCAACTTTATGCCTCTGTAGTTACTACAGTAAATAGATTATACTATAATTAGATACTATACTATAATACAACTACTATTGTATAATTAGATATACAATAGATTTCATCTAAATTAGTGGAGCGCCATTTTCTTTCTAATTGACGAATCTTCTGTTTTAAGCTACGAGTTTCTGTGTTGACCCAAGGAGTTAGAAATCTCTGATTAGACTATCATCTATCATGCTATCAATTACAGAAGGAGCAAGCTGTCTATAGCTTATTTCCATTGTGTTGACACATGGCATAGAGGAAACAATCTGCATAAATTTGGTAACAACATCATCCGAGAGGCATCTGCTGTAGTAATATTTTTCTTTAGGAGCCAAATCGAAATAGTAAAATCAAAGGTTAACAGACAATGGTCTGACAGTACAGGGTTATGAGGAGACACTACAAGATTTTCTATTTCTATGCCATATGTCAGAACAGGGTCCAACGTGTGGTGGAGATAGTGGGTAGAATTTCCTACTTTCTGAGAAAACCCAATTGAGTCTAATATTGAATTAAATGCCACATTAAGGCAGTCACTATCTACATCTACATGTATATTAAAGTCCCCTTCTATAATTATTCTATCTGATTTCAGCACTAAATCAACTAAGAATTTGGAAAATTTGGATAAAAACTCTTAGTAGGTTGATGGGGGACGATAAACTATGGAAAATAAAATTGGGTTTAGCCTAAAATTGCCAAAATGCCCAATACTGAGGACCAGGCCCTCAAAGGAATTATAACATGTTTTTTGCTTTACATTAACTAGTAATTTGGAATGGTAAATTGTTGCTACTCCTCCTCCACGACCAGAACTTCTGGGATTTTGACAGTTTAAATAACCAGAGGGAGTTGATTCATTTAAACCAACATAATCCTCTTGTCCTAACCAAGTCTCTGTAAGGGATATTAAATCAATCTGATGATCAATTAACAGATCATGGACTAACAGAGACTTGGGAGTTAGAGACCTAATATTTAACAAACCACATTTAATTTTTAAATGATGAGGAGGAACAGAGGCCAAATCATTCCATTTAGAGCTTTCATGTTTAATTTGAGTTTTACCAACTTTTTGCTTAATTGTTACGATCCGAGTGCTGACTCTGTCTGTGTTCGGGTGGTCCGGTATTTCTCCAGTTCTACCCCATTCTGGGTCTGGTCTTATGGCCTCCTCCGAGGCTTTTATTTTGATAGCGTCTCGGCAGACTTCCGGCTGTCAAAGCCCAGCTGCTCTGGGACAGCTGTATGATATTGTCATTAATTACCTTTCCCCTTTTCCTGATTGGGTTCTGTCCCCCATTTAAGGAAGCAGCTGAGGATTACTCCTCACTGCGACTTACACCCTATGACATCGTGCACCTCAGTGGACGTAGCTGGAGTTCCTACGCCCAACTCCAGTTTCTTCTGTGACTCTGTTCCTCATCCTCCCGTAAGTGCTAACTGCTCAGCGTAGGTTCCTTCCTCGCTGCCTTCCCTAGCCAATCTCCCGAGGTAGAGTTCTGTGTCAGAGTTTATGTGCATGTTTTGCCCCTCAAGGCTTGTTGTTTTGTCATCCTGTATATTCATGTCCTATATTAATAAAAACGTAAACTCATCGGTTAACTATAGCGTCTCCTTAATGGCTCGCGAGAGCCATTCTTGACATTAATCACTTTGGGATGCTTATACATTATATTTTTTTTTTTTTTTTTTTTTTTTCTCTTGGCGCCACACGAGTAGGCTGCCTTTTGCAACAGCGGCTCGATTCCGAGTCTTTTTCCCTTCCTCTCTCTTTTGATCCGTCTTTTTTTTTCACCCCACTTATATCACGGACACACAGATCGTCCTAAATGTCTCCTGAGCCGGTGGACGGAGCCACTGTTTATAGCAGGATACGATACAGCAGAGAACAGCTGCTAGCATTCAACCGCCACCCGGTCCCATTGGAAAAACTCGACATACCGAGAGAACTGAGGCGAAAACGCCGCGGCTGCCGGGCTGGAGTAAGGCGGAGGACAAAAAATATAAGGTACAGACCCTCCCTTCCATCTGTTGTCATGGGAAATGTACGGTCGATACTGGGAAAGTTAGATGAGCTAGCGGCTATCTCCCGTTATGATAGCACATACCGGGAGTGCTCTCTCCTTTTGTTTACTGAGACGTGGCTAACTGAACTAGCAGCAGATGCTAACATTGAGCTGGAGGGTTTTCACATGATACGAGCTGACCGAACACCAGACAGTGGCAAGGCTAGGGGCGGTGGAGTGATAATGTATGTTAACAACAACTGGTGCAGACCGGGACATATCACTGTTAAACAACGACACTGCAGCAAAGACATTGAGTTGCTAGCTGTTAGCATGAGGCCTACATATCTCCCGAGAGAACACTCACACGTGATCTGCATTGTTGTTTATGCAAATCCGACGGCGAACGCTGGGACAGCACGTGACGTCATCCATTCAGTAACCAGCAGGCTGCAGACAGAACACCCAGATGCTCTTCTCCTCATCTCAGGCGATTTCAACCATGTTTCACTGTCTCCCATTCTACCCACGTTCACCCAGTATGTCACATGCCACACTAGAGACAATAAAACACTGGATTTATTCTACGCAAACACTAAGGAGGCGTACACCTCATCACAACTCCCCCCACTCGGGAGATCGGATCACAACTTGGTTCATCTCCGGCCGGTGTACAAACCCCTAGTGCACAGACAACCTCCGGCCATGCACACTGTGGAGTTATGGTCTGAGGAGACAATGGACACCCTAAAGGGCTGTTTTGAAGCCACCGCCTGGAAGCAGCTCTGCGATCCACATGGTGAGGACATCGATGGCCTCATTCACACCTTCACGGGCTACCTCAGCTTCTGTGTGGACAAATCCGTTCCCACCAAGACCATACGGCGTCACTCAAACAACAAACCCTGGATCAACCCTGAGATAAAAACACTTCTGAGAGAGAAGAAGAGGATCTTCAGGTCAGGGAACAGGGAGATGCTGAAGTCCGTACAGAGGGAGCTGAGGAGAAAGATCAGAGAAGGCAAGGACAGCTTCAGGAAGAAGATGGAGGACAAGCTGCAACAGAGCGACATCAGCGGGGTCTGGAGAAACCTCAAAACCATCTTGGGGCTCCAGAATACCTCCCCCCAGGCCACAGGGGGCAGGGAGTGGGCGAACAACCTGAATCTGTTTTTCAATAGATTTGACCAACCGCCCTCCCCCCTGACTGCACAACAACCACTGCTGCCTCTAAAGAAATCAAGTCCTGCTGCCCACTCCCCACTCCACCAACACCCCCCCACTCCCAACACACAGCCCCCCATCCTGACCCTGACCAGGACCCAGGTGAGGACGGAGCTGAGGAAGATCAAGGCGAGGAAGGCGCCGGGACCGGACGGCATCAGCGCAAAGCTCCTCAAGTCCTGTGCAGACCAGCTGTGTGGGATTGTGACGTATATCTTCAACATGAGCCTGAAACTGGGGAGGGTACCACAGCTGTGGAAAACATCTTGTGTGGTACCTGTACCAAAAACTTCCCACCCCAAAGACCTGAACAGCTACAGACCGGTGGCCTTGACGTCCCACTTGATGAAGACCCTGGAGAGACTGCTCCTTGCTCACCTCCGCCCCCTGGTGGAACCAGCGATGGATCCACTCCAGTTCGCCTACCAGCATGGCATTGGGGTGGAGAATGCGGTGATCTTCCTCCTTCACCGTTCTCTGTCCCACCTGGAGAAGCCCGGGAATATGGTGAGGATCATGTTCTTTGACTTCTCCAGTGCTTTCAACACCATCCAACCGATGATTCTGAAGGACAAGCTGCTGCGCGCAGGGGTGGAC
The DNA here is from genome assembly GCA_020510985.1 of Pholidichthys leucotaenia. NCBI lineage: Eukaryota > Metazoa > Chordata > Actinopteri > Cichliformes > Pholidichthyidae > Pholidichthys > Pholidichthys leucotaenia. Next base: position 258,678,435 of record CM035839.1, read on the forward strand.
CAGCACCTGTCATCATGGATCCTGGACTACCTCACGAACCGGCCTCAGTTTGTGAGAACCCGGGACTGTGTGTCCGACACGATCATCAGTAGCACGGGGGCCCCCCAGGGAACGGTGCTGGCTCCCTTCCTGTTCACTCTTTATACTGCGGACTTCTCACACAACACAACACACTGCCATCTACAGAAGTTCTCTGATGACTCTGCGATCGTTGGCCTCATCTCCAATGGAGATGAAGCTGAGTACAGAGGGCTTATCCAGGACTTCGTGGACTGGTGCCATCGGAACTGCCTCCAGATCAACGCGAGGAAAACTAAGGAGCTGGTGGTGGACTGCCGCAGGCATGGGCAGCCCCTCACAGTACCAGTAAATATACAGGGAACAGACATCGAGATGGTGACATCCTATAAGTACCTGGGTATTCATCTGAACAATAAACTAGACTGGTCACACAATACTGATGCACTCTACAAGAAGGGACAGCGCAGGCTGTTCCTGCTGAGGAGACTCAGGTCTTTTGGTGTACAAGGGGCGCTGCTGAAGTCATTCTATGACACGGTGGTGGCATCAGCCATCACTTTTGGAGTGGTCTGCTGGGGCAGTGGCATTACTGCAGCCGATAGGAAGAGACTGAACAAACTGATTAAGAAAGCTAGCTCTGTCCTAGGGCAGCGCCTTGATCCGATGGAGGAGATAGGAGAGAGAAGGACGGTGGCTAAACTGTCATCTCTGCTGGAGTCCGAGTTCCACCCTATGCAGGACATACTGAATGCACTGAGGAGCTCATTTAGCAGCAGACTACATCATCCCAGGTTGTGGTAGACTGCAAGTCTAATTTAAAACATTACTGGCACATGCCTCTAGGGGGAACTACCTGTATTGTTCAGCACTACTATTAAGGGGACACATTAGAATAAGAGTGTGAAAACCCCGCGCAGAATCCATGTTCAGTCTATTATGTGTGTTGCAGAATAAACGGCAGAGTTAGCCAAAGAAATAACTCAAGTGTGATCATTGCTACACGGTAGGATATCACACAATTGGCGACGAGGATTAAAAGAAAAAAATCAGCGGCGACAAACAGAGAACATTGCAAGTGTGGCGAACTCAAGTGACTCCAGTAGTTCGAGTGCAAGTTCAGAGGAGGAAAAACGAGGTTTCCCCACCACGACGAGCAATGGCGGCTGTAATCGGAACGGTAACCCCTTTTGATAACTCGACTCAGTCATGGGAAGAATATAGTGAAATGTTGGACTTTTTCTTCGAAGCTAATGACATTGAGGAGCCAGACAAAAGGAAGGCTGTACTGTTGAGTGGAGTTGGTGCAACTACTTACAGCTTGTTGAGAAATTTAATAAGCCCTGCATTACCGAAAGATAAAACGTACGACCAGCTTACTGCTGAGCTTCAGAAGCACTTCAGCCCCAAACCGAGTGAAATCGTGCAACGATTCAAATTTAATTCACGCATAAGGAGGAACACTGAGTCCATAGCAGAGTATGTGGCAGAATTGAGGAAATTAACACTGCACTGTGATTACAAAGACTCATTGGAAGAAATGTTAAGAGACAGACTTGTGTGTGGAGTGAATGATGACCGTATGCAACGGCGACTTTTATTTGAAACAAAACTCACTTTTGTGAAGGCTTTGGAATTATGCCAAGCGATGGAAACAGCATCTAAAGATGTGAGAGAGATGCAAGGGAAGCTAACAGAGGACACAGCAACGCATGTTCGTGTGCCTAAGACCCAAGTAGGTGTCCACAAAGTGTCGACTGACAAAACTCAGCACAAATTCCCCAGTTGTTATCGCTGCAAAGGCCAGCACAATGCCGCCGAGTGCAAATTTGCCACTGAGCTGTGTCATAATTGTGGCAAGCGAGGGCACATTAAGAAAGCATGTAGAATAAAGGTGGACAGCGCACAGGTGCTGAAAGCGACAGTTAATGGGCAAAAGTATGAAAACAAGGGCCCAGGAAAGGAACAGCGAGCGAATCAACTGAGAGGGGAGGGAGAAAGTGATACAGAAGACATGGGTTTTCACACAATTTACAACACGTCAGAGGAGCTGACCAAGGTAGCGCCCATCACGCGTACCATGAATGTTAATGGAATGAAAGTAACATTTGAAGTTGATACAGGCTGTGGAGTAACCATATTAAGTAAACAGCAATATACACAACTGTGGAAGAAAACAGACACAGCAGAATTAAATCCCTGTTCATTAAAATTAAAAACATACACAGGAGAGAAGCTAGACGTGCTAGGCATGGCACAAGTGAAGGTGCAGCACGAAAACAAAGAAAAGGACTTACCTGTAGTAGTAGTTGGGAGCGAAGGACCAAATCTACTAGGGCGAAGTTGGCTACAAGAACTGGCCATGATTGATCAGTTGGTGAATAAAGTGGAATCTCAGCCCAAATTGCAGCTGGAGGAGATCCTCGAAAGACACGCTGAGGTGTTCAAAGAAGGCTTAGGACAGCTAAAAGGTGTCACTGCAAAGATTAATGTGGACAAGGAGGCCCAACCACGATTCTGCAAACCCCGACCGGTGCCCTATGCAGTCAAGCCACTGGTCGAAAGCGAGCTACAGAGGCTGCTGGATGACAAGATCATTGAGCCAGTGCAGGTTGCAGAATGGGCGGCGCCCATAGTCCCAGTGAGAAAGCCGGATGGCTCCATTAGAATATGTGGAGATTACAAACTCACTGTCAATCGAGCATCACGGGTGGATCAGTATCCAATTCCTAAAGTGGAGGACCTCTTCGCACAGCTGAATGGCGGCCGACACTTCACGAAATTAGACATGAGTCACGCCTACCAACAAGTAGTCTTGGAAGAAGAATCAAGAAAGTATGTAACCATCAATACACACAAAGGCTTATATACCTACACACGCTTACCATTTGGAGTAGCTTCCAGTCCTGCTATATTCCAGAGAACTATGGAGGGCATCCTAGGTGGAATTCCGAATGTTGCCATTTATTTGGATGACATCCTTTGTACAGGACCAAATGAACAAGAACATCTGAAAACGCTGGAGGAAGTGCTTCAACGGTTAGAGAAAAGCGGTCTGAGGTTGAAAAGAAGCAAGTGTGAGTTCATGGAAAAAGAGGTGGTGTTCCTAGGCCACAAGATCAACGCCAGTGGTCTACACCCTCTAACAGACAAAGTGGAAGCCATTGCGGAGGTGCCTGAGCCACAAAAGGTTACTGAGTTAAAAGCCTACCTGGGCTTGTTGAACTATTACCATAGGTTCCTCCCAAAGCTCTCCACGCTGCTGGCACCACTACATACCTTACTTAAGAAGGAAGAAAAATGGTCATGGGGGGTCAAGCAGCAGAAGGGCGTGCCCCTGGTGAACGCACAACAAATAAAGAAGTGGACAGACAAAGACCCTGTTCTAGCAAGAGTGCGAGAATACATCTTGCGAGGATGGCCGAAGATGAACAGTCCTGAGTTCATTCCCTATGCCCGACGACAGGATGAGCTCAGCACCCAGGAAGGTTGTATCCTGTGGGGAGGACGCGTGGTTGTTCCACCACCTGGTAGGAATGCCTTACTGCAACAACTACACCAAGCACACCCTGGCATCACTCGCATGAAAGCGTTGGCGAGGAGTTACATGTGGTGGCCCAACATGGATGCAGAGGTGGAGGCGCTTGTGAAGTCATGTGCGGCATGCCAGGAGAACAGGAACAGTCCTCCAGCAGCCCCACTACATCCTTGGGAAGTTCCAGATAAACCATGGAGAAGAATTCACATTGACTACGCAGGTCCATGGATGGGAAGAAAGTTGAGGTCAACATTTGACTTAATACATCCAGACTTCAGAAACAAAGTGCATGATAAACAAGAGAAACAAAAAGGTTATCATGACATGCATGCTAGAGAGAGAATACTGAGAGAAGGAGACGTGGTCTACACCCGCAACTTTGGCTCAGGACCAGCCTGGGTACCAGGAGAAATAACAGAAAAGACAGGCCCTGTGTCATTCAAGGTGACATTAGGTCATGGACAAGTGGTGAGGCGACACATCGACCAAGTTCGTGGTAGGAGCTCCATTCCCCTGCCGATGGCACCAGAGGTGTTGTCTGACACCCATCCTGAGGAGAGCATCAACGAACCACCACTTCAGGTGAAACCTGAGGTAACCGTCTCTGCAGATTCTACGGGCAGCACTGCAGCAGCCGAAACAGTGGAGCAGTCTGAGTCTTCACCTGCAGTTGGCTCACCCGCCGTGAGAAGATCTCAGCGAGCTAGGAAAGCTCCAGACTACTTGAAGGACTATACTTAGTCAGTAGTGAGTTCCCCAGCCACAGGACAAGAATGCGTCCTGGAACCTCACTGGGATGCGGTAGTCAAACCAAATCCCCAGTTAGACTGTTATGTGTGTTATACATGTAAAAAAAAAAAAAGAGAAAGAAATTATGTGTATGGCACATGTGTTTAAGAAGTTAAAAGTAACTGTGATTGTTTAGGGTTAAATGGGAGTTCCAGGATGTCTAGCAAAATTGGCTAGTGTAATTAAAAGTAGTTTAATCTAGAGGGGAGGGATGTGGTAGACTGCAAGTCTAATTTAAAACATTACTGGCACATGCCTCTAGGGGGAACTACCTGTATTGTTCAGCACTACTATTAAGGGGACACATTAGAATAAGAGTGTGAAAACCCCGCGCAGAATCCATGTTCAGTCTATTATGTGTGTTGCAGAATAAACGGCAGAGTTAGCCAAAGAAATAACTCAAGTGTGATCATTGCTACACGGTAGGATATCACACAGGTGCACAACCGAGAGGTTTCGTAGGTCCTTCCTACCAACGGCTGTCAGACTGTACAACCTAAGCAGGGCTGCTCGCAGAGATAGCAAAAAGACGTAACAAACTAATAGTTTTTTTGAATGCAAAAGATGCAATAGACTTACACAATGGTCCCCTCCGGTATACAACTAGGAACTTACCGGTCGCTATGGAGGGTGAGAATATGTATGGGCACATAATCATACCATGTAGGATAACTAAGTAGACGGTTATGCTGTTTCATTCCATCTAGCAACAATGCTCTGCACTGTGTGTGTTTATATATTTACATATTTATTCCATCTAGCTACAATGCTCAGCACTGGGTGTGTTTATATATTTATATATCTACATATTATTCCATCTAGCTACATTGCTCCGCACTGTGTGTGTTTATATACTTGCATATTTATTCCACCTAGCTGCAATGCTCCGTACTGTGGGTGTTTATATATTTACATATTTATTCCATCTAGCTACAATGCTCTGCACTGTGTGTTCATATATTCATATATTTATTCCATCCAGCTACAATGCTCTGCACTGTGTGTCTGTGTGTGTGTGTATATATATATATTTTATAGTAATACGTACATATGTATATTAGCTGCTCTTGCTTGCTTGTTTTTTTTTTTTTCTTGCCTTCTGATTGTTGCTCTGAGTGTTGCTATCCCTGTGCTGTTGCAATCCTGGAATTTCCCCGTTGTGGGACTAATAAAGGCTTATCTTATCTTATCTTATCTTATCTTATATTTTTATTTTTATTTACTTTGGAGGGAGCAGACAGTGATTCTCTGATGGGGAAGACGGGGGCTAAGTTAAGGGGTGGCGGATGAAGAGGAGCTGCAGAGAGGCGTGTAAGACTGCGACTCTGCTTCCTGGTCCCAACTCTGAGTAGTCAAGGTTTTGGAAATTTGAATAAAAATGATGCCAGATTGTTAGATAAATGAGACACACCATCCAAAGTGGGATGGATGCCGTCTCGTCTAATAAGACCAGGTTTTCCCCAAAATGAGCTCCAATTGTCTATGTAGCCCACGTTGTTTGCAGGACACCACACTGACAGCCAGCGGTTGAAGGATGACAAGCGGCTAAACATGTCATCACTGGTCAGATTGGGGAGGGGCCCAGAGAATACAACAGAGGCAGACATTGTTTTGGCAAAGTCACACACCGATTCTACAGTAAGTTTTATGACTTCCGACTGCTGGAGTCAGATGTCGTTAATGCCGGTGTGGATAACAATTGTGGAGTATTTACAGTTACTTTTAGCCAGCATTTTCAAATTTGACTCGATGTCGCCTGCTCTGGCCCCAGGAATGCATTTAACTATGACCGCTGGAGTCTCTAGGTTCACGTTTCTGACTCCAGAGTCGCCAATGATCAGAGTTTTTTCTTCAACGGGTGTGTCGCTGAGAGGGGAAAAATGATTAGAAACATGAACAGGTTGGTGGTGAACCGGGGCCTTGTGATTAGGCTTCCTTCTTACCATCACCCACCCAGTCTCCTCGCTGCTGAGGAGGACTGGAGTACCGTTAGCAGGCCGCTCTATGCTAGGGTGCTCCACTGCGACTAAGGGGCGTCCGTCATTATTAACTGGCGCAGACGGTGTTTCAGTGCTGCAGAGACGGGATTCCAAATCAGACAACCTCGCCTCGAGTGCACCAAAAAGACATTTATTACATTTACCGTTATCACTAAAAGAGGCAGAGGTGTAGCTAAACATCTGACAGAGCGAGCACACCAGAGGAGGAGGGGAAGGAGAGCTAGTAGCCATAGCTGGTGGCTAACCCGAAGCTAACAAAAACACAGATGAAAGGTGAACAGAAGGCTAAAGAGGGCGATTAAGTGACACTGAGTGCGCACACAGGTGCAAGAGGCTTGATAAACAAAAGTGAGAGCTAACGGTAGATGGAAAAAAAAAGTGATTAAAATACAATTAAAGGCAAAAATCCTCAGGAGAATGAGGAGAGCTAACCACAGAGCAAACCACACAGATGGCCAGCAACACAGGAAGTGACGATACATTATAACAGGAAGCAGCCAACATGATGAACAGGATTTCTAGGTGCAGCCAAGGAATAGAAGGCGTCATGCTCGGTAACCACAGGATCTCATCTCTGCTGTTTGCAGATGATGTTGTTCTCTTGGTTTCATTGAGCAATGAAATATCTTGCTGATACGGTTTGCTACTGAGTGTGAAGCGGCTGGGGTGAGAATCAGGATGTCTAAGTCCGAGTCCATGGTCCTCAGCCGGAAAAGGGTGAATTGTCCTTTCCTGGTTGGGGACAAGCTTTTGCCCCAAGTAGAGGAGTTTAAGGATCTTCACGAGTGAGGGGAGAATGGAGCGAGAGATGGACATACGGATCAGAGCAGCATCTGTAGTGATGCGGATGTTGTACCAGTCTGTACAACAGGGCAATGGATCAGCGTTCTCGTCGCGCCCTCTGCCAGTACCCGGGCTTGCCTGGGGAAGCTAATGATCCTACCAGCAGACTAAATTCGAAGAGACGATGCCTCAGTGCCAAGTCAAAGAAGAATCCTAGTCACAGTCCCAAAGCTGAAAGCAAACAGCCCCAAGAGCACATTGCGGTAGGACCTGCCCTTCGCATACTACAACTAAACGTTGAAGGCCTATCTGCAGCCAAGCAAAGCCTTATTGAAGTCCTCGCCTTCCAACACTCGATTGATGTAATCTGCCTCCAAGAGACTCATATTGGCACAGAGGAAGCTGGCCGCTACACCATCAATGGCGTTGACCTCCTGTGCTATGTTCCACATGCCAAACATGGACGTGCCACCTATGTGCGTTCTGACATAGTTGAAGTAAACCACCTGACAACAACACATTTCTCAGACACCATAACTATTGGTGGCTTCCATATTGCCAATGTGTACAAGCCCCTTAGTGCCAACTGGGATCTGCAGGTCTTACCCACCCTACCCCCACCCTGCCATCTATGTGGGGGACTTTAACAGCCATCACCCTGACTGGGGGTACTCAGCAGTGGATAGTGACGGGGAGGTACTTTCAGACTGGGCATCTAGAAATGATCTCGCTCTGATACACGACCCCAAACAAAGAGGAACCTTTCACTCTGCTAGGTGGAAGAAGGACTATTCTCATGGCCTGTGCTGGGTCAGCTCTTTGAATGGGACGCCATATCCTACACAGATCCTCATTCTTGACTATTTTCCACACAGCTAACACCGGCCCCTGCTTGTACACATTGGCCTACAACTTCCAGCCATAAACAGCCCAAGGAAGATGCGCTGGAACTTCCGCAAAGCCAACTGGAAGAAATTCAGTGAAACCCTGGATCGGAGTGCTGTTACCATCCCACTCCACACCATCACTGTAGATGAAGCATACAACCGCTTCTGCAGCGCAATCTTCAAGGCTGCTCACACTGCAATCCCACGAGGCTACCGACCCCTCTATGTCCCATGCCTGGACGGAGAAAGCGCTGCCCTCCTACAATCCTATCAAACATCAGGGGACCCAGAGATAGCAGACCATCTCATTGAATCGCTAAGTACAGCCCGGCGAAAGAAATGGGAGGAGACAGTTGCTGACCGGAGCTTTACCCACTCTAGCAGGAAATGTTGGAGCCTCATCCGTCGCCTAGGAGCTGCACAGAAGCCCCCTAGCCAAAGTCGAGCATCTGTCACACCCAACCAAGTTGCATCCCACCTACTGACCATTGCCAAAGCACCCCAAGACAAAGACACCAGAAGAGCAGTTACAACTGAGCTAAAAAAAACACCAAAAAATGCCCGTAGAAGAAACGAACCCTGAACCCTTCGAGACTGCTGAACTGGAGAAAGTCCTACAGGGCCTGAAATGTGGAAAGGCAGCAGGATGCGACAACATCTTCCCAGAATTCATGAAAAATCTTGGCCCCTGAGCCCTAACCTGGTTGACACAACTCTACACAAGGATCATACAAACAAACTCGATCCCAAAAAAATGGCGGACAGCAAAGGTCATTGCCATACCAAAACCTGGCAAAGACCACAAACTACCAGCAAGCTACCGCCCAATCTCCCTACTCAGCATTCCTTATAAAATCATGGAGCGCCTAATACTGCAACGTATTTCCCCAGGAATAGAGGAAATTCTAAGTGTGGATCAAGCAGGTTTCCGCAAGGACCGCAGCACAGGAGAACAAGTACTGGCCCTAACCACCTTCATCAAAAATGGCTTCAAGAACAGGCTGAAGACAGGGGCTGTGTTTCTCGATCTTACAGCCGCCTATGATATGGTCTGGCACAAAGGCCTCCTCCTGAAACTTACAAAGGCGATCCCTGCTTGGGCAACAGCAATTATAAAAACCCTGCTGACCAACCGAAGGTTCAGAGTCCACCTCGGTCAGAACACAAGCGCATGGAGAACGCAGAAAAACGGACTCCCACAAGGCTCAGTTCTAGCTCCAACACTGTTCAACCTCTACATAAACGACCTGCCCACTACAAAATCCCACAAATTCATCTATGCAGACGACATCTGTTTGGCACTCCAAGCACCAGACTTTGAACCACTGGAATGGGTGCTCACGGAAGATCTTGCTAAACTGGACCAGTTCTGCAAAATCTGGCACCTAAAACCAAGCCCAGCAAAAACCGTCTCCAGTGTATTCCATCTCCACAATGTAATAGCGGCCAGAGAACTAAACATCCACCTGAGCGGACTCGAGCTTAAACATGCCTCGAATCCAACCTACCTTGGAGTGACCCTTGACAGGACCCTATCCTTCAAGGAACATTTAAAGGGGACGACTGCTAAGGTGAAGGCACGAAACAACCTGCTCTGCAAGCTCGCTGGTGCAAAATGGGGGGCGGCAGCCTCCACCCTGCGCACCTCAGCACTGGCCCTTTCATACTCTGTAGCAGAATATTGTGCCCTGTCTGGTCCAGGTCATCCTACACACACCACGTAGACACCCAGCTCAACACAACCATGAGAACCAAAACTGGGACAATCTGCTCAACACCACTCCCCTGGCTCCCTGTACTGTCAAACATAGCCCCCCCACACATCTGGCGAGCAGCACTAACTCAAAGGATGCTTCAAAATCATCATGTCATCATGTCATCATGGATCCTGGACTACCTCACGAACCGGCCTCAGTTTGTGAGAACCCGGGACTGTGTGTCCGACACGATCATCAGTAGCACGGGGGCCCCCCAGGGAACGGTGCTGGCTCCCTTCCTGTTCACTCTTTATACTGCGGACTTCTCACACAACACAACACACTGCCATCTACAGAAGTTCTCTGATGACTCTGCGATCGTTGGCCTCATCTCCAATGGAGATGAAGCTGAGTACAGAGGGCTTATCCAGGACTTCGTGGACTGGTGCCATCGGAACTGCCTCCAGATCAACGCGAGGAAAACTAAGGAGCTGGTGGTGGACTGCCGCAGGCATGGGCAGCCCCTCACAGTACCAGTAAATATACAGGGAACAGACATCGAGATGGTGACATCCTATAAGTACCTGGGTATTCATCTGAACAATAAACTAGACTGGTCACACAATACTGATGCACTCTACAAGAAGGGACAGCGCAGGCTGTTCCTGCTGAGGAGACTCAGGTCTTTTGGTGTACAAGGGGCGCTGCTGAAGTCATTCTATGACACGGTGGTGGCATCAGCCATCACTTTTGGAGTGGTCTGCTGGGGCAGTGGCATTACTGCAGCCGATAGGAAGAGACTGAACAAACTGATTAAGAAAGCTAGCTCTGTCCTGGGGCAGCGCCTTGATCCGATGGAGGAGATAGGAGAGAGAAGGACGGTGGCTAAACTGTCATCTCTGCTGGAGTCCGAGTTCCACCCTATGCAGGACATACTGAATGCACTGAGGAGCTCATTTAGCAGCAGACTACATCATCCCAGGTGCACAACCGAGAGGTTTCGTAGGTCCTTCCTACCAACGGCTGTCAGACTGTACAACCTAAGCAGGGCTGCTCGCAGAGATAGCAAAAAGACGTAACAAACTAATAGTTTTTTGAATGCAAAAGATGCAATAGACTTACACAATGGTCCTCTCCGGCATACAACTAGGAACATACCGGTCGCTATGGAGGGTGAGAATATGTATGGGCACATAATCATACCATGTAGGATAACTAAGTAGACGGTTATGCTGTTTCATTCCATCTAGCAACAATGCTCTGCACTGTGTGTGTTTATATATTTGCATATTTATTCCATCTAGCTACAATGCTCCGTACTGTGGGTGTTTATATATTTATATATCTACATATTATTCCATCTAGCTACATTGCTCCGCACTGTGTGTGTTTATATACTTGCATATTTATTCCACCTAGCTGCAATGCTCCGTACTGTGGGTGTTTATATATTTACATATTTATTCCATCTAGCTACAATGCTCTGCACTGTGTGTTCATATATTCATATATTTATTCCATCCAGCTACAATGCTCTGCACTGTGTGTCTGTGTGTGTGTGTATATATATATATTTTATAGTAATACGTACATATGTTTATTAGCTGCTCTTGCTTGCTTGTTTTTTTTCTTGCCTTCTGATTGTTGCTCTGAGTGTTGCTATCCCTGTGCTGTTGCAATCCTGGAATTTCCCCGTTGTGGGACTAATAAAGGCTTATCTTATCTTATCTTATCTTAAAAAGCCAAAGACTCTCCTCACCAATCCATGCAGATATCTACACCCCACCCACTGCCCGACTTCCATCCAGATGGCCGATTTGGAAAACCCTCCCCCAGCTGACTTCACCATCCAGACAGCTTGGCAAGAGGAATGGGAGACCAAGGAAGTCCCAAACAAACACCTGGTGACAAACCCCAACCAACAGGTCCCGGGCACCAACCTCCCAAGGAGACAGTGGTCTACACTCAATCGCTTCAGTACTGGACATGGCCCCTGCTTGGCCAGCCTTCACAGATGGGGCAGTAGCCCTAGCCCACTGTGCGCATGTGGAGAGGAGCAAACAATGGAACACATCATAGAGGCTTGCCTGCTCCAAAGACTGGAGGGAGGATTACACACCCTCCATACAGCAAACCAGGAGGCAACTGCTTGGCTTGAGGACTTTGCATTTGCTAAATAAAATAAATACCAGTCTGTCGTGGTGAGAGCTGAGCTCTAAAGCAAAGCTAACAATTTACCAGTCAATCTGTGCTCCTACTCTCACCTATGGTCATGAGCTGTGGGTAATGTCCGAAAGAATGAGGTCATTACAAGCGGCTGAAATGAGCTTTTTCTGTAGGATTACTGGGCTCAATCTTAAAGATAGGGTGAGGAGCTCAGTCATCCAGGAGAGGCTCAGAGCAGAACTGCTGCTCCTCCAGATCGAAAGGAGTCAGTTGAGGTAGTTTGGGCATCTGATCAAGATGGCTCCTGGACTCCTCCCACTTGAGGAGTTTCAGGCATGTCCCACTGGTCGGAGACCCCGGGGCAGACCCATAGCACCCTGGAGAGACTACGTCTCCAAGCTGGTCTGGGAACATCTTGTTATCCTCTCTGAAGAGCTGGAGCAGGTGGCCGGGGAGAGGGAAGTCTGGGCTTCTCTGCTTCAGCTGCAGCCTCCATGACCTGGACCTCCGGAAAAGTGGTAGATGGATGGATGGATGGATGGATGGATGGATGGACACCCTTGGAACAAATATCAATAAATCACCATCCGTGAGGCCTATAGTTATAATTTTTGCACAATTAGAAACACAATGCTTTAAATAGCCTAAAGCCCTGTGATTTTTGCGGTCATAGTGACATAATTGTGCTCACACTTCCAAGTGAAACAAGGGAAATTTTTTAAATTGACCTCACCTCTACTATACAAAAGTATGGGATTTCAGCCACTTTCTGTTATGACCCGAGTGCCGATCTCGTCCGTGCTCGGCCCATACATCATCTCTGCCGGCTTTGACAGCAGTGGATTACCTTCTGGGTCCCCGGGCTCTTATTGTGACAGCGCTCGGTGGGGCTTCCTGCTGTCAAAGCCGATCAGCTGTTCTGCATTACGGCTCGTTAACTGCCGGCTTTTTATGGCAGGCACTGGCGGCAGCCTAATGCAGCAGTATCGTCTAACATTACCTGGTGCCAGACGTTGAGCGAGGGGTTCTCGCCTCAGACGTCACCTTTCCTTGTTTCTGACCAAGACCGTAAATAGCTGGGTTTATACGGTCCTATGACTCTTGTGTAGTGTGTTTTTGCCCACAGCGGCTCATTGTGTTGTATTCGTGTCTTGTGTTCGTGTTAAACACCAATGCAAAACTCACTGGCGACTTTTGGCGTCTTATGGTGGCCCGCGAGGGTCACCGCGTGACACTTTCAAGGTTCAGGAGAAAAAAAAAACTGTACAACTTTTGGCTTGGACAAGGATATTGTGAGTGACAGGATGTGTGTGGCTACATTTTTTTTTGAAAAAAGTGTCTAGAGTAAAAAATGTCTTCAGGATGCCAGCTTGTTTGGAAATGTTTCTTGTAATTTATAGACATTTCCCACTGTAGTGTATGACATCAACGATCCGAACAGGTCGTCAGCAGCCGCCATCAGCCAATCAGTGGATTTTTTATAAAGGGGAATAACACAGGAGCATCCAGAGAAAAACCAAATATGCTTTTTTGTGTTGCAGACAGTGTGATGTCCCCCATGTAGTGAATAAAAACTCTTGTACCTGGTGGGTGTCATGTGTAAACAGACTTTGTGAAGTCTTCCGAAGTACCATTCACAGTTTTTATATGAAAATAAGTTTAAACAGTGACAGGATTTGTTCTGCAGGTCTTCATGAACACACGGCTGACAACCGACAAAGCTCAGGTATGTTCCTTATGATACATGTAAGGTACAATTATTTATTTTTTCATTGCACTTTTTGCATTTATTTACAACCATTATGTATGGGACATGTGCAGTATAAAGTGCAGCCAGTGATGAAGGCACATAGGACTGATGGCAGGCAGGACTGGTAGTAGGACGGACATGTGTGGTATATGTATGGAACATGTGCTAAATGTTTGAATGTTCTGTTTTGTACCAAGAGCGATAACATGAGCAGCCACAGCAAGGGAAAATGTCACTGCCTACTCCTGAAACTGCAGCTGGATAACAGTTGTTTAAACTGCCAGCCTGCTAGCCCTCATTAGCACATCTATAGCAGGAATACATGGGTGGATAAATAACAGACACTCCATTTCAGCTGCAGATTTATTTATTTAGCGAATGCAAAGTCCTTAAGCCAAGCAGTTGCCTCCTGGTTTGCTGTATGGAGGGTGTGTAATCCTTCTTCCAGTCTTTGGAGCGGGCAAGCCTCTATGATGTGTTCCATAGTTTGCTCCTCTCCACATGCGCACAGTGGGCTAGGGCTACTGCCCCATCTGTGAAGGCTGGCCAAGCAGGGGCCATGTCCAGTCCTGAAGCGATTGAGTGTAGACCACTGTCTCCTTGGGAGGTTGGTGCCCGGGACCTGTTGGTTGGGGTTTATCACCAGCTGTTTGTTTGGGACCTCCTTGGTTTCCCATTCCTCTTGCCAAGCTGTCTGGATGGTAAAGTCAGCTGGGGGAGGGTTTTTCCAAATCGGCCGTCTTTTTGCGGGATTTTGTAGTAGGCAGGTCGTTTATGTAGAGGTTGAACAGAGTTGGAGCTAGAACTGAGCCTTTTGGGAGTCCGTTTTTCTGCATTCTCCATGCACTTGTGTTCTGACTGAGGTGGACTCTGAACCTTCGGTTGGTCAGCAGGGTTTTTATAATTGCTGTTGCCCAAGCAGGGATCGCCTTTATAAGCTGCAGATGAGTGGCAGTCTCATTTTCAAACCAGTTTACTCTCCAGTGTTGATACTTTCACTCCGGTGATGGCAGAATCTCAAGGCTGGTTGCTAGCTATCACTAATAAAATCCCTTGGGCACAAATGCACAAATTTGCATGTATTTGGATGTTTACATTGAGTCAACATGTGTTCACGCCGTGCAAAAAATTCACTTCACATTTGGACAAACACTGAGAGTACAGGTTGAAAGACAATAAAATTTCTTATGTTTGTCAAACAAAACATGGCTGAGACATAGGTCTCTGAAATCTTAAGGTTTTGGCTTTTTTCTGCAAAAATGCAGTTCATTTTCAATGGGAAAAAAATGTGGATTTTTTGGAATATTTTAGACACCAAGTGAAAAATCTAAATTATGACTACATTGCTGCACATTGGTGGCACACTCTAATAACTTGTAATACAGATTCCATAGCAATATGCCAAGAAGTCAGATGGAAACAAACACTTTCAGTGCTTTTTTATCAAACAGTAATGTATAACTTGTATTTTAATAACTAAATTATAACATTCATATTCTCACGCAGAGTGTCCTGAGCTGTGTAAAAGCTCACCCATTTCCACAGTTCACAAAGTGCAAGAAGCAGGTAAGTGAACTGGCAAAGACTTATTAACTTATCTAAAGTTGTATTATTAATCAGATCCAGCATGGAGCATATTTTAGCTTTGATATCCAGTTTGCAATGCTTCGCTCTGGACATTTTATCTATTGCGATTCTGGTTGGCTGTTATGAAAAAGCATGTCTAAAGTTGATTTATTCCGACTCTCCCATACAATAACATCCATCTTCAAGGGAAGCAGTAGAACTGAATTGAATTACATACAATTTCTCTTAAGAGTATCAGAGAACATTATGGCCTCTTCAGAATCCCACCTCAGCAAAAGGGGGGAATCTGGTTAACACTGATTATGTGCTCCCCTGAGGCTCTGTGAAACATGGATGTTCTGCAGCTCTGTGAAGCTCTTTAATGGTTTCAGCTGATGCTGACAAATTCATTAAGGTTTACCCACATGCTCCATGTATTTAGAAAAGTTTATTATGTGATCCCTCAGCTGCCACCACCCCCTTCTTTTACCCATAGAGTGCAGCAAAGCTGTGGAGCAGCTTCTTATCTTATCATGCTTCTTTCAGCTTATCGGATACAGCTCCAAGGGGAGAAATACATCCTTGGCTGTTCATGTGTGTCTGTGTCTGCCAGGACAAGGCGAGCATCTGCAGAGCAGCAGAGGGTAACGCATGCCTTGGCTCAGGTGGACAAGAGGCAGCAGTTGCCGAAGTGCAATGCATTGTGAAGCTGGAGGCAGAATCAGGCCTTCGGAGGATGAGAAGCACATGTAGCTTTGGTAAGAAGGCACAGCTATATTTATTTATGTTTTTAGTTAGATTGGTCAGGTTAGAAAGTGTCCAACGGGATTTGAAACTTTAAACAGTTTTCACTAACGTACATCAGCCTTCAGCTTTATTGGTTGTCTACAGTATGTTGAGATGAACATTGTACCTGAATGCACTGTACAGAAATCCCTCATAAGGAGGGATGGAAAACTAACAGCTTAAGAGCTTCAGTTTCAAGGATTTAGCTGCCACTCCTACATGTCCTGCACCCCTCTCACATAAAGTACTTCTCTGCCACTCCTGACTTCCTCATATGCTACCACACTTCCTCTCTTGGATGGCTCTAGATCCACAAAGACACAATGTAACTCGTTCTGACTTCAGTACTTCAGCAGCACTCTTAAAGTCAACATTGCATCTGCAGTACTTTTTTTGTGGCATAGCTGCCCTCATTTCCACTTTAACTATGCTGCCATACTGCATCTTGCAGTTTAATTGGTACCTCTCATTGCACCCTGCACCTGATAGTTCTGCACAGGGGGTACAATTCATGTACAGTGGGATAAAAAAGTATTTAGTCAGCCACCAATTGTGCAAGTTCTCCCACTTAAAAGATGAGAGAGGTCTCCAATTTTCATCATACGTATACCTCAACTATGAGAGACAAAATGAGAAAAAAAAAATCCAGAAAATCACATTGTCTGATTTTTAAAGAATTTATTTGCAAATTGCTGGTATTTTGGCCCATTCCTCCATGCAGATCTCCTCTAGAGTAGTGATGTTTTGGGGTTGTCGCTGGGCAACACGAACGTTCAACTCCCTCCAAAGATTTTCTATGGGGTTGAGATCTGGAGACTGACTAGATCACTCCAGGACTTTGAAATGCTTCTTACGAAGCCACTCCTTCGTTGCCCAGGCGGTGTGTTTGGGATCATTGTCATGCTGAAAGACCCAGCCACGTTTCATCTTCAATGCCCTTGCTGATGGAAGGAGGTTTTCACTCAAAATCTCACGATACATGGCCCCATTCATTCTTTCCTTTACACGGATCAGTCGTCCTGGTCCCTTTGCAGAAAAACAGCCCCAAAGCATGATGTTTCCACCCCCATGCTTCACAGTAGGTATGGTGTTCTTTCTCCTCCAAACATGACAAGTTGAGTTTTTACCAAAAACTTCTATTTTGGTTTCATCTGACCATATGACATTCTCCCAATCCTCTTCTGGATCATCCAAATGCTCTCTAGCAAACCTCAGACGGGCCTGGACACGTACTGGCTTAAGCAGGGGGGCATGTCTGGCACTGCAGGATTTGAGTCCCTGGCGGCGTAGTGTGTTACTGATGGTAGCCTTTGTTACTTTGGTCCCAGCTCTCTGCAGGTCATTTACTAGGTCCCCCCGTGTGGTTCTGGGATTTTTGCTCACCATTCTCGTGATCATTTTGACCTCACGGGGTGAGATCTTGCGTGGAGCCCCAGATCGAGGGAGATTATCAGTGGTCTTGTATGTCTTCCATTTTCTAATAATTGCTCCCACAGTTGATTTCTTCACACCAAGCTGCTTACCTATTGCAGATTCAGTCTTCCCAGCCTGGTGCAGGTCTACAATTTTGTTTCTGGTGTCCTTTGACAGCTCTTTGGTCTTGGCCATAGTGGAGTTTGGAGTCTGACTGTTTGAGGTTGTGGACAGGTGTCTTTTATACTGATAACGAGTTCAAACAGGTGCCATTAATACAGGTAATGAGTGAAGGACAGAGGATCCTCTTAAAGAAGTTGTTACAGGTCTGTGAGAGCCAGAAATTTTGCTTGTTTGTAGGTGACCAAATACTTATTTTCCACCATAAGTTGCAAATAAATTCTTTAAAAATCAGACAATGTGATTTTCTGGATTTTTTTTTCTCATTTTGTCTCTCATAGTTGAGGTATACCTATAATGAAAATTGGAGACCTCTCTCATCTTTTAAGTGGGAGAAGTTGCACAATTGGTGGCTGACTAAATACTTTTTTGCCCCACTGTATCTCTATGGGCCACCATCTATTCATCTACAATGTATATAAGTTATTTAGGCAGTTTTACTTTCCATGGGTAATCCCTTTATCTCTTATGCTGTGTGTATTTCTGTCATTTTGGTCGTCTACAGTCATGCTGTTGTTACACTTTATTGATCCCAATAAAGTGCATCCGTCTGTCTGTCTGACTGTCTGTCTGTCTGTCTGTCGTGGACTTCCTGTCACATCACCACACTGCCTTATATAGCGGGGTGAGCTGCCATGTTACGGTCTCTTATGCCGGATGCCCATGCCAGGTGCCTGCCGTGTTACCACTGTGTTAAAGCCATCAATAAAGCTGTGTTTGATGCTACTTCATTTTGCCTCATTCATCTCCAGGTTTTCTATACATAACATATGGCGACTGAGGATTAACTTATTGAGGCGTGCATAACACCACTCTATCCCTTCCTCGAGCTCCTGGGTGAACTGCCGGTGCCTTGGCCTAGATGGTTCGAGGCTTTTCAGACCTACATCACCACGTTGGACCTCGGGCAGCTTGACAAGCTAAGGGCACGTACGCTTCTCAGCCATAACCTGGGTATTGAGGGCCAGCAAGTCCTGCGGGCGCTCGGCATGTCGGACTCATTTGAGGACGTTATGGAGCTGCTAGCCAACCATTTCCCACTCCGGACAGCGTGACTGGATTTGTTTTCGGCAGCAACATCAACGAGTAGGTGAGCCTATCCACCAGTTTGTCACTGACAAACATGCGAGTGCTGCTTTGGGCCATTGGAAGATGAAATGGTGCACAATCAGCTAGCGGAGCACACGTGCAGCGCTGTATTGCGGGCTAGGCTACTTACGGCGCCGAATGACTTAACATTAGCCAGAGCTGTCAAATTAGCTCTCCAGTTGGAGGCCGCAGACAAGCTAACTTCGGAGCTGAACTGGTGTCAGTCACAGCGGCCACTGGAGCCACCCGCCACAGCAAATGCCATGACCTCGGATAGCGAGGATAGCTTGAAAGATGATGGTACAGAAACCAATGCTGGCAGCCAAAGGTCTGCCCCGGGAAAACCCCCGTGCAAGGGTTGTGGGTCCGTGATGCACCGCCATAAGGTGAAGGAATGCCCGGCAAGAGGAAAACGTAGCAGATGTGGACACTTGAAGCATTATGCTGGAGTGTGCCGTGTATCTGAACTGGAGAGCCTACGAAAGAAATCACGCCACCCGCCCCTGACAACCATCCATACGGTGTCCCCCAGCACAAACAAGTACATGTATTGCACAGTGGATTTGGACAGCGTGGAGGAGCCATTGTTGCTCGACACAGTGGTGGAGGGGTCATTGCTGAACTGGGCCACGGTGAGAAAGTTCTTCCCCCACTACAGGATTAAAGGTAAACCAGCGCCATTGTATGGTTATGGAGGTGGCAGGCTGTACACGGTTGGGACTTTGGAGTTAACGGTTCGTTACAAGTATGCAAAAATGGTTGACTTCACGTTCCACGTGACAGCACAAGGCAATAAGATCATGGGCTGTCACCTGTTTTACAAACTGGGTTTCGCCATTAAAGATGGTGCTGGGAACGATTGGTTGGGTTGCAGCCGCCAGAACCATACGGTTCCGGTGGTTGAAGAGGACATTGTGTAGGATGAGGGACAAACAGACACTCTGGCAGTCAAGCAGGACCAGTTTCACTTGGGTTCGGTGCAGGAAAGTCTCAGTGCTGGCCCTTGGGACATGGTACCGAGCATGGTAGTGGGGCACCTGTGTTGGCGAGTGACACCATGCTAGCCCCAAATGCCTCCAGAGCTTGGCCGCAGGGGGGTGGGGGGTTTGCTGCTATGACGGTGACTGCTACAACATTTTTAGAAGAGGATGGGGCCAGGCCAACAAGCATGGTGTGACCGCATGCTCAGCAGCAGCACATCAATCTGAGCCGGGCCCCATTGAGGGTTTTGGACTTGGTTCGGGTTTGGGGTGATGAAAACATCGAGGGTGTCTGCGGATCGTGGCAAAGTGGGACGCAGCATACTTCCAGTTGTCTGACGGCTCATCTAGGCATGCCAATTAGCTTCAGCGTGTCCTGGAGGACTCTCCGGGTGATGAGGCTGGACGGGACTCGGTGTTGGTGGTGAAGAAGTCAGGCTCCACTGTCCAGAAGATCAGCCATTGTCCCGGGGGCTTGCTGCTTCCAGGGGCACACTTGCTGAATCAGAATCAGAATCAGAATCAGATTTATTGCCATTGTTCATGTAGTACACAAACTAGGAATTTGTCTCGGTGCCGTGCTGCAACATTAAAAACATGATGAGATAAAGAGATAAACTAAAAAACTAAAAGACTAAAAACATGCAATAAGTGTAGAATAATAAGTAATATTAATAATAATAATAATGAGTAATACTAGTCAAGGCAGTTTTAAATAAATTAGCAAGTAGCAGATAATATGGGGTACCACAGTGCAGTCGATAATGCAACAGAAAACAGTGATGAATGACATGAGCTGCTGTATATAGTGCACGAGAGTCAATAAGTCACTTAATGTTCAGCAGTCTGATGGCAGAGGGGGAAAAGCTGTTCATGTGCCGGGAGGTTTTAGTCTGAATGGACCGAAGTCTTCTACCTGAGGGGAGGGGGGCAAACAGTATGTGACCAGGGTGTGAAGGATCGGCTATGATCCGGCCTGCACGCCTCCGGGTCCTGGAGATGTACAGGTCCTGGAGAGATGGGAGCTTGCAGCCGATCACCTTCTCAGCAGTGCACACGACGCGCTGCAGCCTTAGTCTGTCCCTGGCAGTGGCTCCTGCGTACCACACGGTTATGGAGGAGGTGAGGATGGACTCGATGATGGCCGTGTAGAACTGCACTAACATCTTGGTGGGTAGCTTGAGCTTCCTCAGCTGCCGCAGAAAGAACATCCTCTGCTGGGCCTTTTTGATGAGGGAGCTGATGGTCGGCTCCCATTTGAGGTCCCGGGTGATGGTGGTGCCCAAGAAGCGGAAGAAATCTGCAATGGTGATGGGAGAGCCTGTGATGGTGAGGGGGGGCAGGGGGGTTTTGACTTTCCTGAAGTCCACAATCATCTCCGCTGTCTTCAGAGCATTCAGCTGCAGGATGTTGTGGCTGCACCAGGACACCAGCTGGGCCACCTCTTTCCTGTAGACGGACTCGTCGCCGTTGGAGATGAGCCCGATGAGGGTGGTGTCGTCCGCAAACTTGATCAGCTTAACAGACTGGTGGGAGGAGGTGCAGGAGTTGGTATAAAGGGAGAAGAGTAGGGGGGAAAGTACACAGCCCTGGAGTGATCCGATGCTGATGCTAACAGAGTCTGCTGAGGGGCTGCCCTTGACCCCCCATGCCGGTTCTACCTCTCCCACCCAAGTGACTGTGCTGTAGCAGTTATGTTTATAGTTCTGTGTGTGCATGTTATGTTGTGGGGTTGTATATACATTTTGTGTGTTAGTATAGGAGCACGTCTGATATTTTAGTTTAATGAAGGACTTTTTTTTAAATTTATTTGGTGGCAGAATAATCCACCCTGCTGTGTAGGGTGTGTGGAAGTCCACCCACCAACTCTATTTTAGGTTATTTTGAGTGAGTATGTTAGGCCAGTTGAGTACACACTGTAAAAAGAAGAAGTTGAAAATATCAAGTTGAAAACTTGAAGAAGTTGGATATAGACAGGAGTTCCTGGCAGCGGAAGGCTAAAGACAGAGCTGAGTGGAGGAATCTGATCAGACCTAAATGAAACAGTCATTGTTGCCCACAACAGACTGCTATGATGATGATGTTAGTGTCATATTTTTATTCTGTATTTATTTATATTTATTTGGTATGTTATTTTATTCTGTATATCTCTAGTGTTTCCCTTTTACTGCTGACAGCTGTCAGGGGCATGAAGCTTGTGTGGGCGTGCCCTGTCAGCTGTCAGTTTTGGTTCACCTCCCTCTCACTGCCGCAGGTGATCCCAATTATGTATCTATGCTTTGTCCTGCCCATTCAGGTACCCACACCTGTTGTTAATCATGTTAATGGGTTCTGATCCATATATAAGGGCTTTATTTTCATTCTGTCTTTGCCGCTAACTTGTTGATTATTCTCCCTTGTCTCCGCCAGAGCCCTGCCTCGCTCTGGTGTGTAACTCTGTAAGTTTTTGCCTTCATCGGTATTTTGTATTTTTGAGCACTTGTTGAACTTTATGTGTTCTGTAATAAATTGGCCAAACTCACAGTTGGTGTGTGGGTCTCAGTTCTCTGCCCCAAAGGGGTATTCATGACACAAACATACAAAAAAATGGGAAATCAGGAAGGGGACAAACACTTTTTCACACCACTCTGGTGGTGCACTGGTCCGTTGTGGTGAAGAGGGAGCTGAGCTCTAAGGCAAAGCTGTCAATTTACCGGTCAATCTACATTCCTACTCTCACCTATGGTCATGAGCTTTGGGTAATGACCGAAAGAATGAGATTGTGGATACAAGCGGCTGAAATGAGCTTTCTTTGTAGGATTGCTGGACTCACCCTTAGAGACAGGTGAAGAGCTCAGTCACGCGAGAGAGGCTCAGAGTAGAACCGCTGCTCTTCCACATTGAAAGGAGCCAGTTGAGGTGGTTTGGGCATCTGATGAGGATGCCTCCTGGATGCCTCCCACTTGAGGTGTTTTGGGCACGTCCCACTGGGAGGAGACCCCGGGGCAGATCCAGGACTCGCTGGAGAGACTATGTCTCCCAGCTGGTCTGGGAACGCCTTGGTATCCTCTCTGAAGAACTGGAGCAGGTGGCTGGGGAGAGGGAAGTCTGGGCTTCTCTGCTTGAACTGCTGCCTCGGCGACCCGGACCTCCAGAAAAGTGGTAGAAGATGGATGGATGGATGGATGGATGGATGGATGGATGGATGGATAAATGGTGCAAACTCTGGTCAGTCAAGCTTTCAGTCCACAAGATAATGCAAAGTAAGTGCACTGTAGCACATTTATGGTTTTTATTGGTGTTTTATTGTTGGCAAAAGTATTAATGTAAATATGAATGTGAGTAGGGATGAAAATTACCTTTCCTTTCACAAACATGTCCTCGTAGGGCACCGGTCGAGATAATGGACAATTTTATTAATTCTTTATTTGTACCAATTATGAATCAGTCTCAAAAAACCTCTTGTCTGCTGATAATCAAGATAATAGACATGAAATCAAACAATAACTCCCATATGTCTTTCAATAGTTTAATAAGCATTGTCAGAATAGGTTAACACATTTGGATAACTTTAAAACTGAGAATTCAACATGTATCATGGGCATCATAGACTGAGTTACTGAGTATTACATGTGAATCAAATATTTGTGGAACCAAAGAAACTGTAGTTTAATTTTTCAGTGTACTGGAAATTGGAAAACCATAAAATAGCATTGGTTAAGAAAAGTGGATGCAATTTTATGAAGAAAATGATGATTAACTATTTATAAAAATGGAAAATTTGTGTTACTTTGAAAAAGAAAATAAATTAATGAAAGGACAAAAGGCATTTTGAAATTCTGATGGGGATTTGCATGAAATTAAGTTAAAAGAACTTATACCAGGAATATTCTGAAGAATTAAGTTTAAATTAAATAACAGACCGTCAGCTAAGCAGAATCATTGTGTCCCAGTAGGTAGCAAGCGGTCCATTGATCATCCACCCACAGGAAACCGCACCTGTACTCACAAACACACCCCTGCCCACCCTCATGTGCACACGTACACACACACTTACCATCACACAACACACACACCCATGCACCCACTTCCACACCTGTTCACACACACGCCCCTACTCACACCCACTCTCACACATGTACACACACGTGCACACCCACACGCACGGGCCCCAGAGGACAGGAAGGGCGACCCCCCCCCCCAGGGCACCGCCAGGACCCCAGGGAGTACACAACCCTGCCGCGCAAGGACGCACCGGGGCCGGCCCGCACCACCAGTGCACACCTGACCCCGGCCCGGGGGGGGAATGCCCCCCTCCCAGCACCAGGGGCCCAGGACCAGACCCAGCCCATCCCGGGAGGCAAGGCCAGCTGGCCGGGGGACACGCCCCCCCGTCCCACCCCACCCCCCACCCCCCGGGTCAGACACACGCTAATGCTAATGCTAATGCTAATGGCAATTGCAAGTTTATGAGCTTTTACTGCACATAAACAAGAAAAAAAAGCTGTCAAAATAAATCAAGATCACAGACTACAGAATTTACCTGTTAACTTAAGTGGTAAAGTCACCAAAACAATGGCCATTCATTAACTTACCTGGGATTATTAAGCAGACACTTCGTGAATGGTTGTCTATGGGGAAAATTCCATTGTTTGGAAGTTTCGGTGCTCCTTGACCCACGTGACTTCCACCTTTCACAGTGTCTATAGAAGTCTGCCGGAGTGTCGCAACTCTCATACGGCGCTGGGATACATGGAACAGTCCAACAGTCTGAGGAGAAGTGGGGGGACGATGTTATGTTTGTGATTTGATTTGACGTTTTTATAAATACCCATGTTTCTATATTTTGTCGGACATCACGTTAAATATGCTAAACATTTTTAAAAAATATATGGGGTTTCTGGTAGATTGGGGCCCCTAGCAGGTCGGGGCCTAAGGCAACCACCTACCTTTGCCTAATGGTAAGTCTGCCTCTGACCAGAGTAACGCACATGTGCAAAACTTCAGGTTAATCTATACCAGGGGTCACCAACCTTTTTGAAACCAAGAGCTACTTCATGGGTATCGAGTCATGTGAAGGGCACCAGCTTGACACACTCCTCTAAAATAACAAATTGTGTGTATGTATATATATATATACATATATATATATATATATATATATATATATATATATATATATATAATCATCAATAACTTAGAGTGGGTAACAGACAAGATCAATATTCAACACTTTATTTTTATTAATCTCAGCAATTGTTCAGATGATCGCTTCTACATTAAAAAAATGTCCAGTTTTCACCAGTCCCTTTTAACCATAAAAAACTAAACCCTGTTAATTCATGAACTATGTTGAACCATGTTTGAAAAAGTTATGCAACATTTAAGAAAAATCAACTTTCATATTAAATAAATCTTATCACATTTTTAACTGAACAAATCTGCTGCAATTCTGCTCAAAATCTGTTACATTTAATAAACACACTTTTGTGTGTTCTTCTTCACTGGAATTATATCCATACAGTTCTTGCCAAGAATCATGCTTGAGAAGAAGCTAAACAGCACAGAGTGCTTATATGCACGGTGGCACCGCGGCAGCACAATTTACCCTCGGCCGGGGGATCGTGGGTTCGATCCTTGCCCCCGGCCAACAGTGATCTGTGTGGAGTTTGCATGTTCACCCCGTGTTTGCGTGGGTTTACTCTGAGATTTCTCCGGTTTCCTTCCACATGCCAAAAACATGCAGGTTAGGGAGTTAAGGGGCGCTTGCGCACACAGCAATCGGCAGCTAGTGGCTTGTCACCGGACTGCAGAAGAAATCTACCTTCCGTCAAAAAAAAAAAAAAGAGTGGGCAGCAGTGGGCCACAGTCGCCCCGCAAATGAAACACACGCAGCTTCCTTTCACGGTAGTAAAAAAGAACTCTTCCTCCCGCTCACTTTGAAAATGATAAATTTTCTGTCTTTTTTTTTTTGGAAAAAGAACTGTGTAGGAAACTGCACTCCACTCACATCTTCACTGGCCGCTAGCTTACGCTCCACAAGCGTGAAGGTTTTATCATGCGCACAATACTGACCTTTGATCTAGGTCAGAGTTCACATTAACTTTACGTATAATAAACATATTTTCATTTTTTTTATTTTTAAGACATTGTCATTTTAAAATCTATATAAATGCAAGTGTGATTTTAAAAAATAGCGGCAGAAAAAATTACATCTTAGACGCAGCTCACTTGCGAGTTGTGCTATTTTTAGAACAGGCCTGTGGGCGACTCATGTGGTCTCTGCGGGAGACATGGTGCCCGCGGGCACCGCGTTGGTAACCCCTGATCTATACAGTAGTTTGTGAGATATGACCATTTATATTTTATAGTATTTTCATTTTTTGCAAAATGCATTTTCGTCCAATTTTGAAGCCACATGTACAGCATTCTATTGAAAACACAAGCCTTAAATGCTTTGTATTAGCTCAAATTTTCCTGAGTGTTTCATTTCTGAGGTCAAAATGGACCTACTTGCTTTCCTTACTTTGTTATAAAGATCCAAAAACTGTTCAAAAGCCAATTTTTCAAAAACATGCAGTAAATTTGGAGCCCTGCTGCAGGATAACGACTCAACAATGAGTGTTTAAAATGTTTTTATTATCATGTCTGGTTCTTTTTAACATGTCCATACAGTGCACAGCATTACACCCATACAACTTTAGCCACAAAGTGCAATCAAAATAACATCATTTTTAATTTTTTGTCAAAAATGAGCAATTTTCACGGCAAAAATTACATGTTGACAATTGATGACAGCTTTAAAATTTTTACCACTGATTCATCTACAAATAAAGATATTTGTACTAAGTTTCATTGTATCAGACTGCTCCTGTTTTTAAAATTGTGCTGAACATTGATAATTATTATGGCTGAACACGGGCTCTAAAATCAGAAAAAAGCTGGTGTCTCCTGCCAGAGAAGGGCATGATGCATATATTTTTTTTTTTTTTTTGTTACTTATTTGTACCCGTAGGTAGACTTGGTTTGCAGTCTGGTGACAAGCCACCGGCTGCTGGTCGCTGCGTGCGCGAGCGCCCTAAACCTACATGTTTTTGGTATGTGGGAGGAAACCGAAGAAATCCCGGAGTAAACCCACGCAACACGGGGAGAACATGCAAACTCCACACAGCTCACTGTTGGTCGGGGGCTGGAATCGAACCCACGATCTCATGACCCCCGCGATCCCCCGGCCGAGGGTAAAACTGTGCTGCCACAGTGCTAAACCACTGCGCCACCGTGCAGCCCACGGTTACTGGTAACTGTATGCACTGTGTGGTGTAAAATGCAGTTTTATACACTGCACCTCTTTGAAAACTTGAGGGACCTTGAGCATTTAACATTTTGTGCATATATAGAAAGAACATACAGTATATCAGCAAAATTTATTGAGATGTAAAATTAATGTTGATGGACACAAGACGTGTGTTAAGCCACTTACACATTATGCAGAATAATCTGTAGTTTCAAAGAAACTGCTTCTAGGAAAAGTGTGAGTACCAGAAGCAACTTCTTTATAATCAGATCACCTGCTGGTGGAGTGAGATTTACAGCACTGTGAGAGGAGACCTATGCTTGATATTGAGATTATCTCAGTATTATCATGGAACCAACATGCACTGCTGGGAAAAAGTTAGGTGATCATGAGTGTGACCATGAGAGAAATTTGGTGATCTCTCAGTGATGAGGCCAAAGAATTGCTTTGGTGGAGGCGTGAAGTATCCCTGGAAGATGGTGACATGGTCTGCTTTCATCATGAAAAGATGTATTTGACTTGCTATGAAAATCGGCAACGTCATTGCTGTCATCCCAAAGATGTCCACCAGAAAAAGTTGACAAGTTGGCAAGTTCTGTCACTTCTTTTGTGCTGTAGAGTTTTATATGTTTACACCTAATATATTCATAATCTTCCCTCTGGGCAGATGATGGTTAAGAGCAGGGGTGTCAAACTCATTCCATGGAGGGCCAAGACCCTGCAGGTTTTACCTCCACCCAGTGTCTTCAACAGGTGATTTCACCAAATTTCTTCCAACTGATTGCTGATGAGTGAAAACACCTGCTGAAGGCACTGGGTGGAAGTAAAACATGCAGGGTCTTGGCCCTCCATGGAATGAGTTTGACACCCCTGGTTTAGAGGGAGGACTCAAGGAACAGGCTCAAAGGAGTATGGTGCAAAAGGTGGTATTTATTAACACAAAAAAACAAAAACTCACAGAGAATACTTCGGACAAACGGGGAGCACAACTGGAGAAATGACTATGACCCAACAATGGCCTGAAAGCAAAAAGCAACATACTTTATATAGGGAGGAAAATAATCAGGGGAAAATGGGACAGCTGGAAAGCAACCAGGGCTGAACAGCACACATGAGAGCAATAATGACGACAGGGGACGAGCACAGTGGACCGGGGGAAATGCAGAAGACACATAATGATAACAACAACAACAATAATAATAATAATAATAATAATAATAATAATAATAATCAGCAAAGGTTCCAAGGTTGTCATAGCCAGGAGGGGCACTGGGGTTAAGCTCCCAGTGCTCATAAAATGCTCCTTATCTCGTCTCGAAAAGCCTCTGACAACTAAGTCCAACTCCTAGCCTGCCCGTGTGGTTTAGTCTCTAAGCCCGGAGGAACTGCTTTTACTAATAGGAGAAGGGGCGAGGGCGGATCTCTGGCGCCTTAAAACCAGATGCTTTGGGTAGATGGTGGCTCGTCAACCTGGGAAAGTAGCCCATCTAGGGGAAGGTAAACCCTGATTTCAAACCTCCGCTGCCTTGCGGCATACCCAGTCACGGGAAAGGCTTCGGGAGTCAACCCTGAGGAAAAATCCGGAATTGGAGCCCCTAAGGCAGTTCTATGTTGTGCTCAACATCGTTCTGGCAGCTCCTGCAACGGCGCTGGTGCCAAACTGTAGCAGCCCTGCTGTTCCTTTGGATTCATCAGTGACGCGGAGAGGGGGGACATGCTGCATGGGCAACATCGTGTCCTCCATATCTTCCTGCCCAGGCTTGAATCCTACCAACGCCCAACGCTGGAAGGTAGAACACCGGATCACTGGAGAGGACACTCCAGCTTCGCCTTTGGCATAGACAAAACACGGGGAATGACAGTTACCGGTTATAAGCCACTGCTCAATTGGCGTAGAGCGCGGCGCCAGGGGTTGTTCCCGACGGTGGGAGGGATCATTGGATCTCACTGGACAGCTACCGCCCACCTCAAGCTGGGCAGCCCCCAGCCAATAAGGTGTTGTCCCGCCACAGCTTGCTTTCTTCATTGGGTGCATGGGGATGAGGAGAAGTCCGAACAGCAGGCTGAGAACCTTCGCACCAGGCAAGACAATAAAATAAAAGAGACCAACTCTAAAACTGGGAACTTGGAACGTCCGCACTATGATGACTGGACTCGCTGCTAACCTCAAGGACATCAACGACACCAGGAAGACTGCCATCATCAATAATGAGCCGAAGAGACTGGGAGTGGATATCGCCACTCTCCAGGAAACACGGTTGGCTGACGCAGGCACACTGAGAGAGAAGGACTACACGTTCTACTGGCAGGGAAAGGGCAGTGACGAACACAGGGAACACGGAGTGTGCTTCGCAGTGAAGAACACCTTGCTGAAGATGGTGGAACCGGGCAGCACTGGCTCTGCACAACTCCTCACCCTCCGCCTGAACACCACTCAAGGCCCAGTCACCCTCTTCAGTGTGTATGCCCCAACACTGACAGCCACACCAGAGGCAAAAGACGAGTTCTATGAGAATCTCGCAACAACTGTCGGGATCATCCCCAACTCTGAACAACTCATTCTCCTTGGAGACTTCAATGCCAGAGTGGGTGCTGACCACAACTCCTGGCCCTCCTGTCTTGGACTTTTTAGCGTGGGCAGAATGAACGACAACGGACAGCGGCTGCTCAAGTTTTGCACATATCACGATCTGTGCATCACAAACTCGTTCTTCAAGACCAAGCCCCAACACAAGCACTGGCACCAGCTGGACTTGATCCTGACCAGGCGCACCTCACTGAAGAACGTGCTAATCACCCGTTCGTTCCAGAGTGCAGATTGCGACACAGACCATTCATTGGTGTGTTGCAAGGTCAAGCTGCAGCTGAAGAAATTCCATCGTGCTAGACAGCCTGGAAAGGCACGGATTGACACCAGCAAGATGGCTCAACCAGAACTTGTTGAGCAGTTTGCCTCCATCTTTGAGAAGGAACTTGGTGTACCACAAGAAGGAGAATCTGCAAAGCAGAAGTGGGAAGAGCTGCGAAACACCATCCACTCCACAGCCTTGGCTACCTTTGGGAGGAAGACCTCGAAGTCACAGGACTGGTTTGATGCCAAGTTGACCGAGATGACCCCCGTCATTGAAGCCAAGCGCTCAGCACTTGCTGAGTACAGGATGTACCCAAATGAGAAGAATCTCCAGATTCTCAGGGCTGCGAGAAGCAAAGTTCAGCAGACTGCTCGGCGCTGTGCCAACGAGTACCGGACTCAGCTCAGCCAAGACATTCAAACCGCTGCCATAACAGGGAACATCCGTGGTATGTACGATGTCATCAAGAAAGCACTTGGTCTGGCTCAGAGCAAGACGGCCCCCCTCAAATTCTCCACTGGGGAGATGATCACAGAAAAGAACAAGCAGATGGAGAGATGGGTGGAACACTACTCCGACCTCTACTCCAGACAGAACACCGTGACACCGTCAGTCCTTGATGCCATCGACTGCCTGGCAACCATGGACGAACTTGACGCCGAGCCAACCATCGATGAACTCAGCAAGGCCATTGATAGCTTGGCCGCTGGCAAGGCATCCGGCAACGATGGCATACCCCCTGACCTGATCAAGCACTGCAAGACCGCCCTACTGCTGCCATTGCATGACGTCCTCTGCCAGTGTTGGAAGGAAGGTGCCATACCACAGGACATGAGGGACGCCAAGATCATCACCCTCTACAAAAACAAAGGGGAGAGAAGCGATTGCAACAACTACAGGGGAATCTCCCTCCTCAGCGTTGTTGGCAAAGTCTACGCGCGAGTTGTTCTCGTTCGTCTACAGAAGCTTGCCGAACGTGTCTACCCCGAGTCTCAGTGTGGCTTCCGCGCTGAACGATCAACGGTAGACATGATATTCTCCATCCGCCAACTCCAGGAGAAATGCAGAGAACAGAACATGCCCCTGTACGTCGCCTTCATCGACCTCACCAAAGCGTTCGATCTGGTCAGCAGAGAGGGCCTTTTCAAGATCCTGCCAAAGATAGGATGCCCACCAAAGTTGCAAAGCCTCATCGAATCGTTTCACACCAACATGCAGGGGATAGTGCAGCACGATGGCAACGTCTCAGAGCCATTTAACATACGCAGCGGAGTGAAACAGGGCTGTGTACTTGCGCCAACCCTCTTTGGGATTTTCTTTGCTATGCTCCTGAGGCATGCCTTCAGCACAGCAACAGAGGGAATCTACCTGCACACAAGATCTGACGGCAGGCTTTTCAACCTCGCCCGCCTGAAAGCCAGAACCAAAGTACGCGAGGCTCTAATCAGAGACATGCTGTTCGCAGACGACGCTGCAGTCACAACCCACACACAGCAGGAGCTTCAGACCCTGATGGACCGCTTCTCCCAGGCATGCAAGGACTTCGGGCTTACCATCAGCCTGAAGAAGACTAACGTCTTGGCGCAAGGCACGGAAGCACCACCAACCATCACCATCGACGACTACAAGCTGGAGGTCGTGAATCAGTTCACGTACCTGGGGTCCACAATCAGCAACAACCTCTCCCTTGATACAGAGATCAACAAGAGGACTGGAAAATCAGCCTTCACACTCACTCGCCTCACCACATGAGTGTGGGAGAATCCCAAACTCTGTCAAGATGAAGATGGCAGTGTACAACGCCTGCGTCATCAGCACACTGCTCTATGGGAGTGAGACGTGGACAACATACGCCTGGCAGGAAAAGAGACTGAACTCCTTCCACTTGCGCTGCATTCGCCACATCCTGGACATATCCTGGCAGGACAAAGTGCCCAACACAGAAGTTCTGTCCCGCGCCGGCCTTCCCTCCATGTTCACTCTACTCAGGCAGTGCAGGCTTCGCTGGCTAGGCCACGTACACCGTATGGAGGATGGCAGAATCCCCAAAGACGTCCTCTACAGAGAACTGGCAACTGGCAGGAGAGACGTTGGCCGCCCACAGCTGCGCTTTAGAGATGTCTACAAGAGAGACATGAAGGCCCTGGAGATCAACACAGAGTGCTGGGAGGACCTTGCAACGGACTGCTCCAAATGGAGAGGCACCCTGACCAGACAGCTCAAGGTGGGTGAAGAGAGACTGACTGCTGCAGCAGATGAAAAAAGGACCCGCAGGAAGAACCGCCACAGACCCAGCAGCACAGAGACCACCCACAAGTGCGACCTGTGTGACAGGGACTGCCATTCCCGCATTGGCCTGTTCAGCTATAGGCGGTGCTGTTCCAGCAGAGTAGACGTTTAGGATTCTCTTCCATGGTCATCATAGACCGACGGAGGCCGACAGATCAATCAACAAAATAAGGAAAAGCAAAGACCAGAATGAACATAAAGCATAGGCTTGGTCTCTGACCATGCTCAGATCATAACATTCATGTACATTCATTCATTCATTCATCTTCTCCCGTTTAATCCTTTTTTGGTTGCGGTGGGGCTGGAGCCTATCCCAGCATCTTTGGGCGAGAGGCAGGGTCCACCCTGGACAAATTGCCAGTGGTTCTAAAAAGTCTACACACCCCTGTTCAAATGCCAGGTTTTTGTGATGTAAAAAAATGAAACCAAGATAAATCTTTTCAAAACTTTTTCCACCGTTAATGTGACCTATTATGGCGGCATGAAATAATAAGGTGTGAACTGAGGGTTTTTAAGGGGGTTTATTAATCATACCGCCATCACGAGAACTCTCTCCGGCGCCGTGCATGCGCGCCAGAACGAGCCCGGAGGCTCTCCAGCAGGTAGGCAATGCGTGCAGTCAGATGAGCAGTGAGAGAGGGAGAGAGAGGGAGCTACAGAGCATATGCAGTTTTTATACCCAGTTACAGACAACACATGAAAGGCATGGGACATTTGCATCACAGTCAGAGCAGGAAGCATGAACATTTGCATTTGAGTCATACATATCAACAGCGGAACTGGCAGGAAGAAGCTAGGCAAAGAGCGGCTGCCTATTGATCTCAATACATACATCTCATTGTTCTGCTGATTGCCCCAGCTGAGCGCTCTGCTTGTCCCAGTCTGTTGTGGGGGTCACCCACAGTACTCCCTCCCACGGGGCTCAGCGGGGAGCTGAGGCCTCGATAGTCCGGCTTTGGGAGCGAGCAGCAGTGAAAGTTCTGTGCCGGAGGCGGGGGAGAGAGGGGGTGGGGATAGCAAGTGCCGGCCCGGGACGGCGAATTTGTCTGGGCCGCGCAAAAATTGCCTGTGGATCCGCGATGTTGAGGGGCTGTCCCCTTGAACGTGTGGTGGTCCACAGCAGCTGTAAGAAAGAAAATTAGTCTCTGACTCCTCTCGCGGCCATGAAGAAAAAAAGGAGCTGCAGCAGTGTGGGACTTGGCGTGTTGACTTTAGGTGTGCGCGCAGTCCTAAAGTCCTCGGGGACAGCTGACGGCTGAATTCCCTTGTGCGCCGCGGCTGAGACCCGTACAAAATCCTGTGAGCGAGCTGCGTGCGTGCTTCAGGTGT
Source organism: Pholidichthys leucotaenia (assembly GCA_020510985.1). Classification (NCBI taxonomy): domain Eukaryota; kingdom Metazoa; phylum Chordata; class Actinopteri; order Cichliformes; family Pholidichthyidae; genus Pholidichthys; species Pholidichthys leucotaenia. The sequence goes on from CM035839.1 coordinate 258,711,820, forward strand.
GTGAGCAGCCCTGAAGGTTCTGTGTGCAGCGGCGAAGGAGCTGTGTGGAGCCGTTATTGTCCTGTGCGTGGTGCGCTGTCCTCGTAACCCCCCGGTGTGCATGCGGGGTTCGGTGCTTTGCAGGTCCGCTGTAGAGGCGAGTCAGGGTCAGGGAGCTTGATAGAGATCAGCGTCGTCGGCGCCGATGGTCATCCCTGTTGAGCTGTTGCTGTAGATTGGTCATGGTACGTTCGGGTCCACACACTGCGTTCTCCGTCGGCCCTGGATGTCGCCGTTGTGGAGAGAGGACGAGGTGCGTGTGCTCTCGTGTGGAGGAGCTGTGAGAGCGGCCGGTCCCAGCGTGGATGTGCAGATCTCAGGCGTGCAGATCTCACCATGAAGCTTTCTGCAGCTTTCCCGGTCGTGGGTGATCTCCGGAGAGTTTCGCCTGGTGGTGGCTCTGTGTCGAGGTCTCCCTGTAGCAGAAGGGAGGGCAGATCATTTGCGTCAGGCTGCTGCATTCGCTTGTCATCGGAGAGTCACCACCGGGGCTGCGTCGTTCGTCGTCAACGTGTTCTTTCTCGGGGTCACCAATGTGGCGGCATGGAATAATAAGCAGCAAACTGAGGGTTTTTAAGGGGGTTTATTAATCATACCACCATCACGAGAACTCACTCCGGCGCCGTGCATGCGCGCCAGAGCGAGCCCGGAGGCTCTCCAGCAAATAGGCAATGCGTGCAGTCAGATGAGCAGTGAGAGAGGGAGAGAGAGGGAGCTACAGAGCATATGCAGTTTTTATACCCAGTTACAGACAATACATGAAAGGCATGGGACATCTGCATCACAGTCAGAGCAGGAAGCATGAACGTTTGCATTTGAGTCATACATATCAACAGCGGAACTGGCAGGAAGAAGCTAGACAAAGAGCGGCTGCCTATTGATCTCAATAGACGCATCTCATTGTTCTGCTAATTGCCCCAGCTGAGCGCTCTGCTTGTCCCAGTCTGTTGTGGGGGTCACCCACACCTATAACCTGTACAACCTAATCGAAAAACAAACTGAAGTCTTTTAAAGGGAAAAATAAAAAATAAAAACTTACAATAACATGGTTGCACAAATATGCACACAATTAAACTAAAACTTTGTTGCAGCCCCTTTGACTTTTATTACAGCACTCAGTCTTTTTGGGTAGGAGTCTATCAGCGTGCCACATCTTGATGTGGCAATAATTGCCCACTCTTCTTTGCAAAAACGGTCCAGATCTGTCAGATTGTGAGGGCATCTCCTGTCCACGGCCCTCTTCAGATCACCCCACAGATGTTCAATCGGATTCAGGTCTGGACTCTGGCTGGGCCATTTCAAAACCATAATTTTCTTCTGGTGAAGCCATTCTTTTGTTGATCTGGGTGTGTGCTTTGGGTCATTGTCGTGCTGAAAGATGAAGTTCCTCTTCATCTTCAGATTTCTAGCAGAAGCCTGAAGGTTTTGTGTCAACACTGACTTATATTTGGAACTGTTCATAATTCCCCCCACCTTGACTAAGGCCACAGTTCCATTTGAAGAAAACCAGCCCCAAAGCATGATGCTGCCACTACCATGCTTCGCTGTAGGTATGATGTTCTTTTGGTGATGAGCATGTTGTGTTTGTGCCAAATATACCTTTTGGAATTATGGCCAAAAAGCTCAACCTTGGTTTCATCGGACCATAACACATTTTCCCACGTGTTTGGGAGATTTCAAATGACTTAGATGTTTTTCTTCATAAGATAAGGCTTTGGTCTTGTCACTCTACCCCATAGCCCAGAGATATGAAGAAGACGGGAGATTGTTGTCACATGTACTAAACAGCCAGTACTTGCCAGAAATTCCTGCAGCTCATTCAATGTTGCTGTCGGCCTCTTGGCAGCCTCCCTGACCAGTTTTCTTCTCGTCTTTTCATCAATTTTGGAGAGATGTCCAGTTCTTGGTAATGCCACTGCTGTGCCATATTTTCTCCACTTGATGATGACTGTCTTCACTGTGTTCTATGGTAGATTTAATGCCTTGGAAATTCTTTTGTATCCTGACTGATAACTTTGAACAGTGAGATCCCTCTGATGCTTTGGAAGCTCTCTGCGGACCATGGCTTGTGCTGTAAGATGTGACTACAAAAGCGTCAAGAAAAGCCTACTAGAACAGCTGAACTTTGTTTGGGGGAAATCAGAGGCACTTTAAATGGTGGCAGGTGTGTGCTGACTCCCATTAAACAAGTGTTTGAATGTGACTGATTAATTCTGAACACAGCCACATCCCCAGTTATAACAGGGTGTGCATATTAATGCAGCCAAGTTATTGTAAGTTTTTTATTTTTCATTTTTCCCCTTAAAAGATTTCAATTTGTTTTTCATTTGGGTTGTACAGGTTATAGGTCACATTAATGGTGGAAAAAGTTTTGAAATGATTTATCTTGGTCTCATTTTTTTACATCACAAAAACCTGACATTTGAACAGGGGTGTGTAGATTTTTTTTTTTATATCCACTGCATATATGATTTACTCTAAGACTGATAGGATTACATGTCAACTTTGTGTTAACTTTAAAAATAGAAACAGTCTGACACTAGATGTGAAACTTTGTACAAATATTCTTTATGTGTATGAGAATCAGTGGTTAAAAAAAAAAAAATCAAAACTGTCTGTGGTGTGGACTCACGAATAATGAAGCAGTGTACTTTATATTAACAAAACTTTACTTGTCGAACGGCATTCACGTATATAGGTAGCAGTAGCAACATGAAGTCATCTTCCTGAAGCATTAGTCTGACTCTTCCTCCTTCTTCTAGCGTGTTAACTAAGATCAGCAATACAACAGTGCCATCTATGGGTATAAAGAAGTCATGAATGACAGAACACAACACTTGTGTTCTGTCATTCATGCATGTCACTGTTGCGCATGATGCACTGTCATACATGTCTGCATGTCTGTTCTTTTCTTCTTCTCTATCCCCTCACCCCCCAGCCAGTCGCAGCAGATGACTGCCCCTCCCTGAGCCTGGTTCTGCTGGAGGTTTCTTCCTGCTAAAAGGGAGTTTTTCCTCTCCACTGTTGCCAAGCACTTGCTCACAGGGGATCGCCTGATTGCTGGGGTCTTTCTGCAACTGTGGGAGTTTCCCCTACAGTTGAAAGTGCTATGCTATAGGCAGCACGGTGGTGCAGTGGTTAGCACTGTTGCCTTACAGCTAGAAGGTTCCAGGTTGGAATCCCCAGGCTGGCAGGGGTTGAAGCCTTTCTGTGTGGAGTTTGCATATTCTCCCTGTGCTGCGTGGGTTTACTCCGGGGGCTCCGGTTGTCTTCTACAATCCAAAGACATGCATGTTAGGTTAATTGGTTGTTCTAAAATTGTCCCTAGATATCTGTTTCCTATAGGCCCTTAGAATAAAGGGTTAGTACTAGTGAAGAGCTTTGAGTGGTCTTTGTGACTAGAAAAGCGCTATATAAGTGCAGGTTAGTAGTAGTAGTATGAGATGACTGTTGTTGTGAAATGGCGCTATATAAATAAAGGTGAATTGAATTGAATTGAACTGTCATCAATTTCCAACATGTAATTTTTGCCATGTGAAAACTGCTCATTTTTGACAAAAATGAAAAATGATGTTATTTTGATTGCACATTGTGTCTAAAGTTTTATGGCTGTAATGCTGTGCACTGTATTCACATGTTAAAAAGAACCAGACATGATAATAAAAACATTTTTAGGACTCATTGTTGAGCCATTATCCTGAAGCAGGGCTCCAAATTTACTGCACGATTTTGAAAAATTGGATTTTGGACAGTTTTTAGAGATTTATAACAAAGTAAGGGAAGCAGGTAGTGTAGTGTAGTTATTTATTGTTCATATTGTATTATATTTAGAGCTCTTATTTGTGTGGCACGGGGTGATGGCTCTATGTTCCGGTTCCGCCAACCCCGTGCGTATAAGAAGGGCTGCAGGTAGGGGGTGGCCTCTTCCACCTCTGCCTCTGTTTGCAGCTGTATGTGTGGTCAGGTGCACTGCGCCCCGTATTACAATAAATGTGTGTTCAGCTCCACTACTGCTCTCCTCATGGACTCCAGTTCCAGACATAACATTTGGCGATGAGAAGAAAAGCCATGGAAGCGTGTGAAGCACCAATTCGGCCTTTCTTGGAGCTCCCAGGTGAGTTGCTGGTGCTGTGGCCTCGGTGATACAAAGCCTTTAAAACGTATATGGTGACGTTGGACCTGGGAAGGATGGAGAAGCTGAGGGCGCATGCGTTGCTTGTGCACAACCTGGGAATGGAGGGCCAGAGGATTTTGGTGACGCAGACAGTTGTGAAGAAGTGGTCAAGCTCATGGCGTGCCATTTCAGGGCGCCTGACAATGTCAATGTCCAGAGGATTAAGTTCCGACAGTGCTGCCAACAGGCTGGCGAATCCATCCAGTGGTTTGCATTGGACTTGAGGCAGCTAGCTGCTGAATACCAGTTCGGACTGTTGGAGGAAGAAATGGTTCACGACCATTTGGCGGAACATACCAACTGTGCTGCGGTCCTGTCTAAGCTGCTCACATTTCCGGGTGAATTGATGCTGGTCAAGGCTGTCGAGTTGGCTCTCCAGCTGGAGGCAGTGAATAAGCTATCCTGGGAGCTACATGAGCATCTGTCACCACGAGAGTTGGGATCCTCCATGGCTGCACAGGTAGTGGACCCAGACAGCAATAGCCGAGAGGGCCAACACCGTACAGATACGGTCTGCCCTGGGGAAGCGCAGGTGTATGGGCTGCGGGTCCACGAAACACCGCTACAAGGCCAGAGAGTTTGCGGCAAGAGGAAATCGCTGTGGCAATTGTGGCCATCTACATCAGTGGTTCCCAACCGAGGGTTCCAGGAACATTTAAGTTTCTGTGGGAAATTTTCTAATTTCATTTCTTAATTGGTCCAAAAATGTTTCAAATAATTTGCTCCTGTTGTGTAAGGTGCATAGATGCCTACAGAACCTATGCCCAGTAATGGCAAATTATTTCCATTTTTTTTGGACCAATTAAGAAATGAAACTAGAAAATTTCCCACAGAAACTTAAATGTTCCAGGAACCCCAGTTTGGAAACCACTGGTGTACATCATTTTGCGAGGGTGTGCCAGTCAGCAGAACAAGATAGCTCACTCAGGAACTCAACTCTTCCTGCCCTGACGGTGATTCATACTGTCCCCGAGTACCAGTGGGTGCACACATTGTCTGGTACAGTTGGACGGAGTACTGGTACCGATGCTGATCGACACGGTGGTGGAGAGTTTGCTGCTGAACTGGGCTATAGTTAGAGAATGTTTTCCCCACTACAGAATTGGAGGGGACTCAGCGCCACTTTGCGGCTATTGAGCAGGACGGTTGGCAACAGTGGGTACTGTCAGACTGATGGCTCGGTGCAAGTCAGTGGAGATGGCCGATGTGGAGTTCATCGTGACGGCCCGTGGCACGAACATCATGGGCTGCAACCTATGCTGTGGCCTCGGGTTTTCCATCAGGAGCAGCGCTGGGGAACAGTGGTCGGGCTGTGGACTGTGGGACTGACTGGATCCGAGAGTTCGGGATGACGCTGTGTGGGATAAACAATTACTGGGCACTCCGGAAAATGGACAGGCCTTGTCGCGCTCAGGGTCGCCGCGGGAGGGCCCCGGTGCCAGTATCTGAGTCGCCCTGGATGAGGGTACTGGGCGGCACGGGGAAGAGCCTTTGGTGGTGAGCAATGCCCAAAAGATGGTCACAGGTGTTTCTGGAGCACGGTATTGGCAGGCAGGTGAACACGGGGCCAAATTGGCAGGGTCCGCAGCGGATTTACAAGCAGTCGAGGCAGGACCGAGTGGCACTAGGAGAGCGAGTGCCAGGCGGAGACACCACAGGTCGTGCAGGGCCTTGCTTGGAGTCGCAAACTGGGTTCGGGCTTGGGTGGAGGCGAGGTCCAGGCAGGTGAGAGAAAAGCAGAAGATGGAGCGGTACCGGGGTGGCTGCAGGTGATGGGCGAGCGGAATGATGGTTACCTTCTGCTGTCAGATGGCTTGTGGCGTCATCCCAATGAGTTACGGCGTGCCCCGAAGAAGGCAGTTGGGCATGGCCCAGGACAATCGGAGCATTCGGAGATGTAGAGGAGAAGGCGCACTGGGACTGAGGTGACCAGCTGTGGCCCGGGAAGCAAGCTACCTCCAGGGACAGACTGACTGGTGAAGGGTCTGTGGGGCCACGGGTCATCCTCACTGAGCCATGGATGTGCATGTGTTGTTAGTTCTTAATATGTATTTATAGTTCTGGGATTATTTTGGTGTTCTGTTTAAGTAGGAGACACGGCAGTATTTTTTTTTTAACAGAACTTTTATATATCATAGGCAGCAGAATAACCCGCCTCGCCATGTGGGGGTAGGATGGTAGTCTACCCGTCCCCCCTAATTTTAGTTATTTTGTGTGAATGCCATAGGCCCCTTTTGTGATTTTTAGTACAGTTATGTTTAGCGGATGGTTCGGGTTCCAAATTGGGGTGGGCTGATTGTATGTGTGTGTTTGGAACCTTTTCTGCAGGGGGGCGAGAAAATGTAGTGTCGCTATTTATTGTTCATATTGTGCTGTATTTGGAGCTCTTATTTGTGTGGTACGGGTTGGTGGCTCCACGTTCCGGTTCCGCCAACTCTGTGCGTATAAGAAGAGCTGCAGGTAGGGGGCGGCCCTTCCGCCTTTGCCTCTGCTTGTGGCTGTACGTGTGGTCAGGTGCACTGCGCCCTGTATTACAATAAACGTGCGTTCAGCTCCACTACTGCTCTCCTCCTTGACTCCAGTTCTAGACATAACAGAAAGGCCCATTTTGATCTCAGAAATGAAAAAATCAGAAAAATAGGGCTCATACAAAACATTTAAGGCCTGTGTTGTCAATAGAATGTTGTACATGCAGCTTCAAAGTTGGATGAAAATGCATTTTGCAAAAAATGAAAAAATTACTGCAAAATATAAATGGTCATATCTCACAAACTACTGCATACATAGATGAACCTAAAGTTTTGCACATGTGCATTACTCAGGTAGTACTACAGCTATGATTTTTTTTCATTTTTTTCTCTGAGATGGTGACCTGGGAACCCCTAGTTGATTTGGCATGAAATGACCTATAGGTTAAAAACACTCCAGCATATCGAGCCTGTCGACAGTCAAACCAAAATAGCAGCCGGTAAAAATCAATCAACTCTGGAAACAACCTGTGCAAAAAAGCCACCAAACTCAGAGTGAGCCATGAAGACAATCATCATCTCTGTGTGTAGTTACCTGCGTCACCACGGCAAAACAAAGCCAGCCCTTAAACATGAGACTACTGCAGCCCAGGCATGTGACCCCATTCTGCCATGGTGGTCCCAAAACTTCCCCGTGATGTCATGATCTGAGCTCTGGAGGATTCTACCGGGCTCAGTCTTTTTGCCTTTTTTCATATTTGTACAGTGTTGTCGTTTTGAGTTGCAATTCCTGTTATTTTATCCTTGATTGATTTGTTATGTATTCTGTATTGTTTCTTAGTATGATTTATTTTCCTGTTTACGTTCATTATAGTTTGTTATTCACATTTTTGAGGTTACTTGTCTTTATTTTGCCATCTCTTTATATTTTTATTTTGTTGTGTTCTCGCTCCAGGTTGACAGCTGTCAGTGATGTTTCTGGGTTTTTGCTCCACGTAGGCAGGGTCCCTGTCATCTGTCAGCCCGCTCTCTCCCCTCTCATTACTCCCAGCTGGTCTAAATTGTATCTTTGTTATCTCCTGCCCACTCAGGTGACCCACACATGCTGTCACCTGTTTCATTTGATTCTAGTCTTATTTAACACTAGAAGACCCAGACATTAGCCCTCTTGTGGCCACTTGATGGTCCCCCTATGGGTTTTCTAGCCAAAAAGGCCAAATGGCCCCTCTCTGGGTCTTCTAGTGTTAAGGGCTGTTACTTTCATTTCTTGTTGCCGGAGTGTTGAAGTTTCCCTCGTCCCCACCTGAACCCTACCCTTGTTCTGGTGAGCTTACTCGTAAGTTTGTTCGTTTGTTTGTTTGACAGTTTGGATTTTTGTGTTGGTGCTGTCAGAAGTCTGAAATATAACCTCACAAATACAGAGTACAAAAAGGTATTAGACTGAATCAAAGATCAGACTTAAGACACGCAGAGCCTTTGAAGTTTTTACTTGTACAAGGAGTATCAACACATACCTTTTACAGGGCGAGTGGGATACTGACGAGGCAGTCTCGTACAGTAACTTTTATAGACAAAGATAAGACAGTGACAGCTTTCCAACCCGTTCTTTCCTCCCTCACAGGGGAGTATTAAAAAGAAACATACAGTTCGTAACCAGTTTGAGCTGATTCATTTCTTAACAGAGGAAAAACATTTCCATATAAGGTATCATGAAGCTCACACAGTTCTCACAAAAGAGAAAAATAAGAAGCACAGGGTGTACAAGGGACAGGTCTTGATACAGCATAAAAACTTGCATATATCAACACTCTTTTATCCCACATCATATGGACAAACAGAAGGGTGCATATGCCAACACTCTTTTATCACACATTATATGAATAAACAGAAGGGTGGTGCAGCTTAGTCACTAACCGTGATTATAAGACGAGCCACAAATTGTGCTTATGACTAAAAAGAAAAAGCATCTCATGTAATATTATGAACATACATATAAGAATACCAATCTTTGTTTCATGAGTTATTAATAAAATGATAACCCTTTACATACATATATACAATTTTCCAACATTTCCCTCCTGTTTATTATTTTATTAATCTTTTTAATCATATGCAATTATCAGTACAATGTAACTTCAAAAGATTTTCTACATTGACCTCCTAATGCATTTATGTGGTGTATAGCTAGAGCACTGCCATACATTGGAAAAAGAGTACCCATTGGTTTTCCAAGAATCCATACCCATCATCATTTGGCCTGAAAACAGTAGGATTATTGCTACAGTTAAAAGTACAATTTTTCCTCTTTAAGGTGAATTTTCCAGCAGCAATATAGGGAAAGTGAAATACATTTCTACAAACAGAATCATAATATGACACTTCACAGGTCACTTCCTTAGTATCATTGCATCTTTGTGAAATACCCAGGTTGAAACTGTTTTTACTACAATTTTTGTGAAAGCAGATTGGTGAAGTAGACAGTGTAGGATTTACTTTCATTAAATGCTTCTTAACTGCAAGCAAAGAAGTTCCAATCCCAATAATATTAAATATTCTAATCTTAGACCCAGTGTAATCAGTAATAGTGACATTCAATCTATTACGATACCTTTCTGACAAATTCCCCACCAACCAATGTCCAACTTTATTGCTTGTATTAAACAGACTGAGACGAGAGTTCATCGCTATTGTCGCTCCGGGCGTTTTCTCTTCACTCAGTGGAACAGGGATCATGGGTATTGTAGTCAATCATGGGTATTGCAGCCTTGTGTAAATGGGGTAGCAATGAACACACATAGCAAGAAGTATCGATTCCCAGTCCTCTCACCGAAACCACCATTGTCTGGTACCATAGGTTATGCGTATTGTTCATTGTCCGTGCTTCGTGGGTTCCTTGTCCTTGAATCAGAAAGAGATTACCACCCCACTGCCAGGAGAAGTGCTGAACACAGAGTCATCAATAATTTTGGTGCCATGCTTCCACCTGAGAGAGTACCCCTCCGGGCCTCTTTCTTCACCAGGGTTGAGACGGCCTTGTCCTTAAAAGGACATGCCCCCTTTGTACTGGACTTACTCAGGGAAACAAGTTAGTTAGTTCACTTACAGGCACCCGTAGTCTTTTAGCGTGTGAAAGGTGAATCCGAGATGGTCATTCAGCAATACGTACTGCAGTGGGAGTGGGAGTGTCTAGTGTTGTCGGTGGTGGTTCTTTATGAAGACATAGTCTCCAGGTTATCCGTTTCTTTCTGTGGAGCAGAGCTTCTGACAGAATCAAAACATTCCCTGAGATGTTCACCAAGATCTGTGTATTTGTTAGGTGTGGTTAGTGGTGAGAGGTCAGGTAATACATAAGGATGGTGAAAAAGGTGATAATCCTGTCTTTGGGTCTAGTATAGAGTTAATGGTTAGTCTGTCTAATTTCAGAGCTTCTGGCCAAGTAATACCCTTTCCATGTGTGGTTTTTGCCAGCATTTGTTTGATTGTACCGATACTATGAAATTTGATCTTACTTCTTACAGCTTGGATTAAGTCTTGAACTGTTCGTGCTGTAAAATGAGTTCCATTATCTGCATAAATCAGTTCTGGAACCCCAAAAACGGAAAGGGCATCATTCAATAGAGTTTCACACACAGATGCGGCATTTGCTGAGGATGTGTGATGAATTCCTGTCCACTTTGTGAAGGTGTCAATCAACACCAACCAATATTGTAGCTTTCCATTGCTCCTTGAGCATTATTTTATAAACAAATGATGCACTTTTGGCATGTTTTTGTTACTACTTTCAAAATATTAGGACAGGTTTTCCAACATCCTCATCATTGATTTCCCTCCTGTTGCAAATTTTTATCAGACAAGCCAAATGTATATCTAATTATTTACACATGAAACAGGAGGAAGGTCCATATTATTTTGACAGTCTTTTAAAACATCAACATTATTAATAAGACAGACGGTTCCTAAAAGACCAATAGCAGCACAGTGAGTAGTGTTATCAGCCAAGTGATTATCGCAGCTAGACAAGTCAGTGCCATTAGTGTGGGCAGGGCAGTGAATAACTGCCACAGAACATGGTAGCATCAGAACATTACATAGTTGCAACAATTGCTGTCGATGTTTTGCTGGTTTTTCTGTGGAGGTGACAAACCCCCGCAGATTCAAGGTAACAGTATGTAGGTGGCATGTGCTATAAGCATATTTACTATCTGTACAGAATACAGATAAGTTACATTCAGGTTAGTAGCTCATTCAGCTGTTGGAGGTGATGCAGGTTGTGGAATTTTTATACAATCAGGATCCCAGACAACACCGTTACAGCATAAGCACACTTCTATTTTTTACAGAGCAAGCCTATCGCTCGCTTCTTCCTTTGCTAAGTAGAGAGAGAGAGAGAGAGAGCTGCTGTTCGCCCCCTCCTTCACAACATGGGAAATGTGTAGGATAATAGAGGGCATGATCTTATTATTTGTATTATCCCATAAATAATAAAAAGGTGGTCTGTATTGCCCAGCCTGTATTTGCAGCCATATGTTTATCCTGGGCACTACAGAAAATGAAATGAAAAGCACTTATGTAAATAAAATTGCATTTATTGATAATTTTTATGCATTATCTATTTTTGAGGATTGCTAATTATTTGCTAATTAATTTCTTTGATACCCCCTGTTTTGATATATGGAGGCTCACATGCAGCAAAGTTACAGGGTATTTGTTTGATTCTTTTACTGAAAGGAAGTGTGTTACCATTTTTAGTTTTAAATAAAATTTGCAGGTAGCCCAGTTCCTTCAAAGATGAGATCTCAATAATTATAGCTTCTTTTTGTGACATCTCTTGAAATAGTTTACAAATTTCATTTAAGAAAAACAAAATAACTATCTGTGCATTTTTGATATGCTTCAGCATTGATAAATAAGATCAGTTTGTCCAGTTGAACACAGATGGGTTGAATTTGAAATATTGTGTCACATTCTTTCAGTCAAAGGAAAGGCGGACGTTTTGCCTAATTAGAATTTGATTTAATGTTTTACAAGAAATGTCCCTATTTCATACATTCCTTGGTAAATTATGGAGTGCAATGTAGTTCACCCTGACACAGCTTGGCCACCGCTGAATCAGGAGAAGCACATCCCTCATTGCTGTCACATTTCTGAAATATATTGTTACCGCACCATTATGTGGTGAGTAATATCAGTATAAAATCATATAAACATTACATTTGTAAAGTCAAAGTCATTTGAATCAGTACACCTTATGTTATCTACAATGTCATACAAAGTCATACTTGGCTTCAAAAAGTGCTTATCAATTTAAGGATTCTTTCTCCAAGACCTTTGTCTGATAATCCATAGCCTCTGGCAGATCATATACACAGACACATTAATTATCAATCTGTTTTGATCCTCTGTGCTCTAAATCATGTGATATAGAGTAAACATAAAATCTTCAGTGATTAGGCATTATTATATGACATCATAATATGATCATAGTATGGCCTGTAGTCACATTGTCACACGTCAGTCCTTTTTTTTTTTTTCTATAAAGTGCACTGTCATGTTTCAGTCAAGGACAAAGGTCAGTAATGCGTCAAAATTGCCTTTTTTTAAAATATGTAAACAGTTTATCACGTACGCAACATTAATCAAGACCCCACAGAGTTAAATTGAAAAAATAAAAACCCAAAACTTTGTAAAAGTACCCATATTTAGACCACTTTCTTCACAGATCAACCACACACACACACACAAAGAATAGATAATAGATAAAACAACGTTCTCATTGTCCATTTTAACGTTATCCAGTTTTGCTGCCATTTAATCCGTCCGTCTTTAAATATTATGGTCTAATTATTATGATTTTATTTGCTTCCTCCTTTTCCCAACCTCTTGGGCTTCTTGTGAAAGAGTGGAATACGAGCCCGCCTTAGGTCCCGGTTTGGGGTATGGGGGTGGATTTTCCAATAGTGGGGCCGTACTAACAGTACTAGTTTGAGTTTTCATTTGTTTCTGCTTTTCTCTGGCTTCATCAGCTTTCCGTTGGGGAGCCTCTGCCGCTTGTGACCACAAGATGGCACATTGGAGCTCCGCACTGGGTTTGCCTGTTTTAACAGGTTTATTAGACGTCATTTCAATGGTTGTTAACAATGCCTGGCATTCATCCACGTTCAACGTGGGCTTGAATGAGAAATCCTTTTTTCCATTTATTTAAGTATTTTTCTGGATCCTTTATTTTTCCCTTTTCATTTTGTCTGTTATTGTAATTTTTACAGTTGTGCGCGCTATGTCCTGTTTTTTCTTCTGTTTATTCGTCTGCCTATCTGGTCTTCTAACACAATTCCCCATTTTTAGATGGCCAGGGACGTTAACAGTACGCCGACTGCAACACTATTACCGCCCAATTTGGGGGTGGGTTCGTGGTCAGGGACATTATCAGTACGCCAGCTGTAACACTATTACCGCCCAATTTGGAGTGAATTCCTTCACCCTACTTATTTTAAAACCTGACCACCAAACAGTCGTGAATCGCCGTCACACTGTCTCCTGCACCCCTTTCTATTTTAAAACCTGGCCGGCCCGTAACTGTGAATCGCCGTCATGTTACTTCCTAAGACCACTGCCTTCCTGCAGCGTTTTTTTTGTTTTTTTTATTTAACCACTAGGAAAAGTACAGGGCACCACCTTATACTACCATTACTCGCTCGTCAGCTGACCTGTGGTTCTTTAAAAATGGGAAATTGTGAATTGTTAGGCTCGGTTATTCTTCATATACGTCTACTACAGTCAATCTGAAAAGGGAAAAATTTGTAACTTACTTTTTAGGCTCTATCAGTAAGGACAGCCGTCACCAGGTCGAGTCGGGGGGTAGAACATCACTGTCGGTGTTCCCTCAAGTCGGGTTTCCAAAGCTGATGGCTTCCATCAGACCGTGCACGGTTTTTTTTCAATCTGCAGGACGTCCACTCCCGCTCCACCTGGATCTCAGCTGTCCCGGGTTTCGGCACCACCTATGTCAGAAGTCTGAAATATAACCTCACAAATAAGATAAGATAAGATAAGATAAGCCTTTATTAGTCCCACAACGGGGAAATTCCAGGATTGCAACAGCACAGGGATAGCAACACTCAGAGCAACAATCAGAAGGCAAGAAAAAAAAAACAAGCAAGCAAGAGCAGCTAATATACATATGTACATATTACTATAAAATATATATATACACACACACAGACACACAGTGCAGAGCATAATACAGAGTACAAAATACAGAGTACAAAAAGGTATTAGACTGAATCAAAGATCAGACTTGAGACACGCAGAGCCTTTGAAGTTTTTACTTGTACAAGGAGTATCAACACATACCTTTTACAGGGCGAGTGGGAAACTGACGAGGCAGTCTCGTACAGCAACTTTTATAGACAAAGATAAGACAGTGACAGCTTTCCAACCCATTCTTTCCTCCCTCACAGGGGAGTATTAAAAAGAAACATACAGTTCGTAACCAGTTTGAGCTGATTCATTTCTTAACAGAGGAAAAACATTTCCATATAAGGTATCATGAAGCTCACAGTTCTCACAAAAGAGAAAAATAAGAAGCACAGGGTGTACAAGGGACAGGTCTTGATACAACATAAAAACTTGCATATGTCAACACTCTTTTATCCCACATCATATGGACAAACAGAAGGGTGCATATGTCAACACTCTTTTATCACACATCATATGAATAAATAGAAGGGTGGTGCAGCTTAGTCACTAACCGTGATTATAAGACGAGACACAAATTGTGCTTATGACTAAAAAGAAAAAGCATCTCATGTAATATTATGAACATACATATAAGAATACCAATCTTTGTTTCATGAGTTATTAATAAAATGATAACCATTTACATACATATATACTATTTTCCAACAGGTGCACTTTGTGTTCTTGATTCTTAATAAATTTCGCAAACTAACAGTTCAGCACTGGGTCTTTCTCTCTGCCCTGAGGGGCAATTCATGACAGAATACTCCGGCCAGTAAGAGACCCAGCTGCTGCTAGTTTGTAGTCTGTTTTGTTTTCTTGTTTTTTTTACTCCTTCCCCCCGGGGCTACCATGTCTGTTACCCCGGATTTGTCAACCTTGGGATTGGACAAAGCAGAGCAGTGGTCTGTGTGCGTGTTGGAGGACATCACCATGTAGGCTCGTGCCTCCCGTACCCCCGAGGCAGCCCGAGAGTGTCTGGAGGGCGCGGCGAAGGTACTCGAGGCATGCCCCAGCCTGTGAGACCACCCGGAGCTCACAGACCTACTCCTCTCTATAATTCTCCCACAATCTATGACTCACGGGCTGTGGGAATCCACTCAGATGTCTGTGCCTGCGCCAACAAAGAGCAAGCGCCCACGCACACAGAAGCCTCCAGCCTCTCACCATTCTCCAGCAGCAGCTCCACCTCCTCCTCCCAAACACTGGCCTGCTCCATCGGCCGAGGAGCAGGAGGAGCACAGGAAGGTCATATTAGTGGAGACTGAGCTCCTTCTAGAGTATAAGCCATGGCTCCTCCCGGATCTTGCCCAGGAACTGAAGGAGATTCCAACGGGCCCTCTTCCACCTCTCCAGGAGCTGACGTCTCCGCCTCCTGCTCCAAGCCATTGCCCAGGGAAATCTCACCGCAGGAATACCTCCACCTCCCAGGCAGCAGTTTCTTCCTCACCGAGGCAGAAGACTCCCGCAGCAGTGCCCTCTTTCTCCGCAGCTGCTGTATCCCAGGTCGTGGTACCAGCGTGCTTCAAGACCACTTCAATAGTACCAGTGCCGAAACATTCAACACCATCGTGCCTAAATGACTATCGCCCCGTGGCACTGACGCCCATAGTCATGAAGTGCTCTGAGCGACTGGTCTTGGCACAGCTCAAAAAAGGCCTGCCCCCTACACTGGGCCCTCATCAGTTTGCCTACCGGAGCAACAGGAGTACAGAGGATGCCGTTTCTACAGCGCTGCACTATGTACTCTCACACCTGGATGACAAGAACACCTACGCAAGAATGCTGTTTGTTGACTTCAGCTCAGCATTCAACACAGTTATCCCTTCCAAGTTGATCACTAAACTTGGGGACCTGGGAATCAGTACCTCCACCTGCAACTGGATCATGGATTTTCTAACCAACAGACCCCAGCATGTTAGGTCAGGCCCCAACCGTTCTTCCGTCATCACACTCAACACTGGTGTACCACAGGGCTGTGTGCTCAGCCCATTCCTCTACTCCCTCTACACCCATGACTGCAGGCCTATGTATGGATCCAATTCCATCATAAAGTTCGCAGATGACACCACGGTGATTGGACTCATCAGGGACAACGACGAGTCAGATTACAAGGCAGAGGTTGAGCACTTGGCTACTCGGTGCGCTGACAATAACCTGCTCCTTAACACCAGCAAAACCAAGGAGCTCATAGTGGACTACAGGAAGGAGAGGTAAGAGACACATGACCCCATCCATATCAATGGCATAGCTGTTGAACGTGTCCCCAGCTTCAAATTCCTGGGGACCCACATCTCGGAGGACCTGTCCTGGTCAGTTAACACCACCAGCCTGATCAAGAAGGCCCATCAGCGCCTCTTCTTCTTGAGGACACTGAAGAAGAACCAGCTGTCAACTGACATCCTGGGCAACTTCTACCGCTGCGTGATAGAGAGCACCCTGACCAACTGTATCACAGTCTGGTATGGGAGCTGCTCTGTCACTGACCGCAAGGCGCTGCAGCAGGTGGTGAAAACCGCCCAACGCATCACAGGGACTCCACTTCCAGTTATAGAGGACGTCTACAGGAAAAGATGTCTGTGCCGGGCATGCAGCATTCTTAGGGACTCCAACCATCCTGCTCATGGACTGTTCCAGCTTCTCCCCTCCAGAAGACGTTTCAGAAGCCTTCAGACTAGAACCAGCAGGTTTAGGAACAGTTTTTTTCCAACAGCTGTCACATTATTGAACTTAGTTCCCCGCTGACTCTCTTACCATCATCTCTTACCATCCTCACCTGTACATAACTGCATAACTACATAACTACATCTAACTTATTGCACATTATTTGCACATAACAGTACTCTTAACTTTCTGCACTGCTGCATATATTTGCATATATTTGCTTAAATTGCACATACTGTTAATTACCGTATATACTGCACTGCTGTCCTTTGCACTTCTGATTGGATGCTAAACTGTGTTTCGTTACCTTGTATTCATACATGTGTAATGACAATAAAGTTGAATCTAATCTAAAAAAACGCTGAAGTCACAGAGAGGGCGAATTTCCATCAAGCTGCAGCAGAACATGAATTATCTTGCCCGATTCCCGGTGGTGAGGCTTAGACTAGGCAGTCCTCTGAGTCCTCACCGCCTGCTGCAGCTTTAGACTGTTTACCTGCTCTCGCCATGTCTCCTTCTTTCCCCCTTGACTGTCCCATGGCCCCAGGACTGAGTCGCTGGGCTATGGAGGAGCCTTCAGCCCTGGAAGACCTTGTCCCAGCCCCGCAGCTACAGTTTGGACAGAGGGAGAGCGCTGCAAATGAGCTGAAGCCTGTGCCAATGATGGAGCGTCCCCTGGCCTCAGCTGAAAAGGATCCAGCACCAGCAGGAAGCAGACCTCCTGTGTCAACATTGGGCGAGCACCGGTGTGGGTCACATCCCTGGGGGGTCCTGGGACTGCATTCACCACCATGTCTGCTGCTGGGGCCGCCACAGCAGAGTCCAAGCTGGACCTCCAGAGGGCCGGGCCTGAGACATCATCATCTGGATTGACAGAGTCCTGGATGGCAGTGGAGTTCGAGTGCAGGCAAGTGCTCTCCTTGGTTTCTGTTGTTTCTATATCAGAGAGATCTTGTCTGGCTTTTGGTGGTGGGAGCCAAGTGCAATTGTCAGCCGCATGTGAGCTCACCTCGCCAGGCTCCATTTCCACCTGTGACCTTGACCCTGTTTCTATGCATCTCCCGTCTGAGCTTTTCCCTAGGGTCACCGAGGATCGTCCAGCTTTTCCAGAAGTCTCCGTGGGTCCAGCCTTGCCACCCGAGATCATGGTGGGTCCAACTCCTCCTGCTGAGGTCATTGCAGGTGCTCTGTCCCTGCGCGGGACCTCCGTGGGTGCTGCTCCCCCTCCGGTAGAGGTCTTCGCGGGTGCTCCGTCCCTGCCCAGGGCCTCCAAGGGTGTTGCTTCCCTATTAGTTGAGGTCATCACGGGAGCTCTGTCCCAGCCCGGGGCCTCCATGGGTGCAGCTTTGGCCCAGTCTGGGTCCTCCTTGGTGCTCCTTCCCTTCCTGCTGAGGTTGTCACGGGTGCTCCGTCCCCAGCCTGGGGCCTCCGAGGGTGCAGCTCTGGCACAGTCCGGGTCCACCGAGGGTACTGCTTTCCCATCAGTTGAGGTCGTTGTGGGTGCTCAATCCCAGCCCAGTGCCTCCATGGGTGCAGCTTTTCCTCAGTCTGGGTCCACTGTGGGTGCAGCTTTTCCTCAGTCCGGGTCCACTGTGGGTGCTGCTTTGCTCCAGCCCGGAGCCACTGCGAGTGCAGCTTTGCTCCAGCCTGGAGCCACCGCGAGTGCTGCTTTGCTCCAGTCCAGAGCCACCGCGGGTGCAGCTTTGCTCCAGCCTGGAGCCACCGCGAGTGCAACTTTGCTCCAGCCTGGAGCCTCCGCGGGTGCAGCTTTGCTCCAGCCTGGAGCCACCGTGAGTGCAGCTTTGCTCCAGCCTGGTGCCACCGCGAGTGCAGCTTTGCTCCAGCCTGAAGCCTCCCCGGGTGCAACCTCACTCCAGGCCGGAGCCACCATGAGTGCTGCTATGTCCCAGTCTGGGACCACCGAAGGTGCTACAGGCAAGGCCGAGGGGGTTCAGGCCCCCTCCATTGCCAGACGCCATTGTGGTTCCCCCTCCTCTGCCAGATGCCATCGTGGTTTCTCCTCCTCCGCCTGACGCTGTTATGGTTTCCTCTCCTCCGCCTGATGTCACTGAGGTACCCCCATTCCTCTATCCTCCTCATTAATATCCCTTACAGAGACTTGATTAGGGCAAGAGGATTATGTTGGTTTAAATGAATCAACTCCCTATGGTTATTTAAACTGTCAAAATTCCAGAAGTTCTGGTCATGGAGGAGGAGTAGCATCAATTTACCATTCCAAATTATTAGTTAATGTAAAGCAAAAAACATGTTATAATTCCGTTGAGGGCCTGGTCCTCAGAATTGGGCACTTTAGCAATTTTAGGCTTAACCCAACTTTATTTGCCATAGTTTATTGTCCTCCATCAACTTACTCAGAATTTTTATCCGAATTTCCCGAATTCTTAGCTGATTTAGTGCTGAATTCAGATAGAATAATTATAGTAGGGGACTTTAATATACATGTAGATGTAGATAGTGACTGCCTTAATGTGGCATTTAATTCAATATTAGACTCGATGGGGTTTTCTCAGAAAGTAGGAAATTCTACTCATTATCTCCACCATACGTTGGACCTTGTTCTGACATATGGCATAGAAATAGAACATCTGGTAGTGTCTCCTCATAACCCTGTACTGTCAGACCATTGTCTGTTAACCTTTGATTTTACTATTTCTGACTATTTGGCTCCTAAAGAAAAATATTATTACAGTAGATGCCTCTCAGATGATGCTGTTACCAAATTTATGCAGATTGTTTCCTCTATGCCATGTGTCAACACAACGGAAATAAGCTATAGACAGCTTGCTCCTTCTATAATTGATAGCATGGTAGATAGTGTTACAGCTTCTCTGCATCAGACTCTAGACTCGATGGCCCCCTTAAAAAAGAAAAAGTCTTATCAGAGATTTCGAACACCTTGGTTCAACACAGAAACTCGTAGCTTAAAACAGAAGACTCGTCAATTAGAAAGAAAATG
The DNA here is from genome assembly GCA_020510985.1 of Pholidichthys leucotaenia. Taxonomy (NCBI): domain Eukaryota; kingdom Metazoa; phylum Chordata; class Actinopteri; order Cichliformes; family Pholidichthyidae; genus Pholidichthys; species Pholidichthys leucotaenia. Next base: position 258,731,378 of record CM035839.1, read on the forward strand.
GTGCTCCACTATCCATCCATCCATCTTTTACTGCTTTTCCGGAGGTCCAGGTCGCGGAGGCAGCAGTTCAAGCAGAGAAGCCCAGACTTCCCTCTCCCCAGCCACCTGCTCCAGCTCTTCAGAGGGGATACCAAGGCGTTCCCAGACCAGCTGGGAGACATAGTCTCTCCACCGAGTCCTGGGTCTGCCCCGGGGTCTCCTCCCAGTGGGACGTGCCTGAAACACCTCAAGTGGGAGGCGTCCAGGAGGCATCCTAATCAGATGCCCATACCACCTCAACTGACTCCTTTCAATGTGGAGGAGCAGCGGTTCTACTCTGAGCCTCTCCCGGATGACTGAGCTCCTCACCCTATCTCTGAGGGCACTCCACTAATTTAGATGAAATCTATTTAGCTTGGAGAAATCATCTTTTAATTTATAAAAAATCTCTTAGAAAAGCTAGAATGAGTTATTATTCTGCATTAATAGAAGAGAACAAGAATAATTCCCGGTTTCTTTTCAGTACTGTAGCCAGGTTGACAAAGAATCAGGACTCTGTCGATCCTAGCATTCCCTTAGAGCTTACTAGTCAGGACTTTATGAACTTTTTCAATGATAAAATTTCATCCATCAGAGATAAAATCAGATTCTTCCCACCGTTAACTTAAATATAGTAACTACCACAACTCCTTCAATTGATAACTGTCTTGATGAGTTTACTCCTGACCTTTTAGAGTTAGACAAAATAGTTTCCTCATCCAAGCCTTCAACTTGAATTTTAGACCCTATTCCTACCAGGTTTTTTAAAGAAGTCTTCCCACTTACTGGTAACTTTATTCTTCATATAATCAATTCTTCATTAACTTTAGGCCATGTACCACAGGCTTTTAAAACGGCTGTAATTAAACCCCTACTCAAAAAGCCAACGCTGGATCCAGGAGCTTAGACCAATCTCTAATCTCCCTTTCATCTCAAAAATCTTAGAAAGAGTAGTTGCTACCCAATTATTTGACCACCTGCAGGGAAATGGTTTACTTGAAGAGTTTCAATCTGGGTTTAGAATCCATCATAGTACTGAAACAGCCTTAGCGAAGGCCACTAACAACCTCCTCATCGCATCTGATAATGGACTTGTTTCTGTACTTGTCCTTTTAGACCTTAGTGCAGCTTTTGATACTATTGATCATAATATTCTACTTGATAGATTAGAACATTATGTTGGACTTAATGGAACTTCATTGCAGTGGTTTAGATCTTATTTATCTGATAGGCTCCAGTTTGTTCATGTCAATAATGAATTTTCTTTCAACTCAAAGCTCAGTCATGGAGTTCCACAGGGATCTGTGCTAGGCCCTACTCTTTTTAGTTTATATATGCTTCCGCTAGGCAACATTATTAGAAAACACTGTATACATTTTCATTGTTATGCAGATGACACACAATTATACCTGTTAATGAAGCCAGATGACAGTAATCAATTAGTCAAGTTAGAAGCCTGTCTTAAGGAAATCAAAGCTTGGATGACTTGTAATTTCCTGCTGTTAAATTCAGAGAAGACTGAAGTCATTCTTGTTGGTCCAAAAAACCTTAGAAATACCTTTCCAAATCAAACTTTCAGTTTGAATGCGGTTACTCTTTCTCTTAATAGCTCTGTGAGGAACCTTGGAGTTATTTTTGATCAAGATCTGTCCTTCAATTCACATATTAAATTTGTTTCTAAGACTGCCTTCTATCATTTGCGTAATATTGCCAAGATTAGGAGCATCTTGTCTCAGAGTGATGCTGAGAAACTGATCCACGCTTTTGTTAGCTCTAAGTTGGATTATTGTAATTCTTTATTATCAGGCTGTCCTAAAACATCTTTAAAAAGTCTTCAGCTGATCCAAAATGCTGCAGCAAGAGTTTTAACAGGTACTAGAAAGAGAGATCATATCTCTCCAGTTCTGGCCTCCCTTCATTGGCTTCCCATAGAATTTAGAATTAAGTTTAACATCCTTCTTCTTACTTACAAAGCTCTAAACAATCAGGCCCTTTTTTTAATTAAAAGATCTGATACTACCGTATTATCCTAATAGAGCACTACGCTCCCAAAATGCAGGATTACTTGTAATACCCAGAATCTCTAAAAGTACAATGGGAGGCAGATCCTTCAGTTATCAAGCTCCTCTCCTGTGGAACCAGCTGCCAATCTGGATTCAGGAGTCAGACTCGATCTCTGTTTTTAAGAATAGGGTTAAAACCTTCCTTTTTGATATAGCCTACAATTAGGGAGGGATCTTGTGTTTCTGAACCCTCCCTTAGTTATGCTGCTAATAGGTTTAGTCAGCCGGGGGACCTCCATTAATGCACTGGGCTTCACTCCTTTCTTCACTCTCAATGAAATATTTTTTTTGCTGGTCATTAACATCTGTTTGTTCTCTCCCATAGATTGAGTCCCCATCGTGCTGTTTGCTCTCTACATGTCTGTTCTTTTCATCTTCTCTGTCCCCTCACCCCCCAGCCAGTCGCAGCAGATGACTGCCCCTCCCTGAGCCTGGTTCTGCTGGAGGTTTCTTCCTGTTAAAAGGGAGTTTTTCCTCTCTACCGTCACCAAGCGCTTGCTCACAGGGGATCGCCTGATTGCTGGGGTCTTTCTGCAACTGTGGGGGTTCCCCCTACAGTTAAAGTGCTATGAGATGACTGTTGTTGTGAAATGGCGCTATATAAATAAAGTTGAATTGAACTGAATTGAATTTCTGGCCATCCCAGTTGGGTGGCCACCCCCTGGGCCACCTTCTCTGTGTTGGTGGTTAAAGAATTCTGGCTGACCACCTGACAGACTGTGTCGTTGGGTTGGGTGGCTCATATTCTCCGGCAGGCCAGCTGACTCTTACCACCTCACCGTCTGCCAGGCCTGGGACTTCAGCCAGCCACCGGAACAGTCTAGTTCTTTGGTCCAGGGGGCCTAGGTGCCCAGTTCTGTGTGGGTCCTGAACTGAGCTTTTGGTTTTATTGTTGTTTCCTCTTAGTTTGGGCTTTGCTGGAATGTTAATTCTGAGAGCTTTTCTTATTTTCTCTGGTTTGGTTTGGTCCCTCCGTGCTTGGGTCCCCCTCCTCCCACCCGGGGTGGGGTTGTTTTCTTCTTGGCGTGGGTTTTTTGTGTGTGGGGGTTCTCTTCTTTCGATGTTACCGGAGTGTCTAGTATCCAAACCTTGAGTGGGAGGCTCTGTCACAATCCGAGCGCGGGAGGATCCTTCCGGGCTCAGTCTTTTTGCCTTTTTTCATATATGTACAGTGTTGTCTTTTTGAGTTGCAATTCCTGTTATTTTATCCTTGTTTGATTTGTCACATATTCTGTATTGCTTCTTAGTATGATTTATTTTCCTGTTTACATTCATTATAGTTTGTTATTCACATTTTTGAGGTTACTTATCTTTATTTTGCCATCTCTGCACGGTGGCGCAGTGGTTAGCACCGCGGCAGCACAGTTTACCCTCGGCCGGGGGATCGCGGGGATCATGAGATTGTGGGTTCGATCCCTGCCCCCGGCCAACAGTGATCTGTGTGGAGTTTGCATGTTCTCCCCGTGTTTGCATGGGTTTACTCAGGGATTTCTCCGGTTTCCTCCCACATGCTAAAAACATGCAGGTTAGGGAGTTAAGGGGCACTTGCGCACGCAGCGACCGGCAGCTGGTGGTTTGTCACCAGACTGCAGAACAAATCTACCTACGGGTACAAAATAAGTCCAAAAAAAAAAAAATCTCTTTATATTTTTATTCTGTTGTGTTCTCGCTCCAGGTTGACAGCTGTCAGTGAGGTTTCTGGGTTGTTGCTCCGCATAGGCAGAGTCCCTGTCAGCTGTCAGCCCGCTCTCTCCCCTCTCATTGCCCCCAGCTGGTCTAAATTGTATCTGTTTTCTCCTGCCGCTCAGGTGACCCACACCTGTTGTCACTTGTTTCATTTGTTTCTAGCCTTATTTAAGGGCTGTTATTTTCATTTCTTGTTGCCGGAGTGTTGAAGTTTCTTTCCCCTTATCCTCACCTGAATCCTGCCCTGGTTCTGGTGAGCTTATTCTTAAGTTTGTTTGTTTGTTTGACAGTTTGGATTTCTGTGTTGGTGCACTTTGTGTTCTTGTTTCTTAATAAATTTTGCAAACTAGCAGTTCAGCATTTGGGTCTTTCTCTCTGCCCTGAGGGGCAATTCATGACACGTGAGGTGAAGCCCAAAGCTGAGAAATCCCTGAGCACAGCAGAAAGGACAGCACAACAGCACAATATCACACGGAGGACTCTGAGCTCCAGGCACCAAAAGAAAAGCGACCACAGTGAGTTGAAAAGTTACTCTTGTATGAAACTACTACTACTACTACTACTAGTACTAGGTCGAGTCTCCTTGAGAGCAACCAGCGATGACATACTGTGATTGTCTGTCCAGCATGATGGATCTTATTTCTTATTATATGAAAGATTTTGACAGTTGTACTCGGGTGACACAATTTGACACTGAATGGTTGGTATGGTATCACAATACTTACTGTATAGTATCACTTATGATATCATAATCATAGTGGGCTTGATCCCACCCCTGACCATCGGTGACCCTTCTGTGTAGAGTTTGCATGTTTTCCCCGTGTCTGCGTGGGTTTACCCCGGGAACTCCGGTTTCCTCCCACAGGCCCAAAACATGCAGGTTAGGTTAACTGGAGACTCTAAAGCGGCCCTAGATGAGAATGTGTGTGTGAAGGGATTGGTGCCATACCGTGGCTGCCTCATCCATCCAGGTGGATGCCCTGAATTTCCCTTTGGGGATTAATAAAATATACAAAATACTAAAAAAAAAAAAAAAAATACTTAAGGGTGGGACAGATAACATAACAGTGTTTGCCCAACCCTCCTTAACCCCACTATGGTGTCCTTGAGCAAGGCCCTTAACCCAAACTGCTCCAGTGGAGCTGCTCAGTGGCCACAGGTCAGTCTGTGGCTGTACTGGGCAGCTTCCAGGTGTGAATGTGTAACTGTGTGAGTGTGAACAGGGCATCCTTGAAAAAGAGAGGTTCCCTCTCAATGGAACTACCCTGTATAAATAAAGGTTAAATGCGTAAATTATGGAATTGTAGTATTGTAACAGTATTGCGTCATGATCCAAGCATCGTGACGGGTATCCTATCATGACGTCCCACCCCTAACTTTCATCCTTCTGTGAAAATGTGCAGGAGTGTCAGTGAGGCACACCTTTGAGAAGGAGCAGAAAATGTCGATGTTGGGTGTGGTGGGAAGCTTGACAAGTTTAATATCTGATGCTTAAGCACATCACCAGTGGGTAGAAGCAGGTGTGGTAAAATACATTGTATGTGAAGCTTTTATAAAAAAAGACTCAAAGATATGTGAGTCCCATTACACAGGTTGGTGTGGTTCCAGGATGAGGTGGGTACTGTGGGTCTACCATCCAAAAACATGGTCTGGGAAGGTAACTGAGCCACACCACAATACTGGGACAGTCACATATTTGCTATATAGAATGGCATCTGGCTTTCTATGCTGGAGTCTGGATATTTTTTCTATGAGGGCAATGCAATGGATTTAAAGAAACAGAGGGCACTCGGAGAACGAGGCCCTGCTGCAATGTTAAAGAAAGTGGAAAAAGTGATGCAGGATCCACATCCTGTCCTGGCTCACCTCCAAAGTCAAATGAGTTCATCCGTAGCCCAATGGCCACCTCTGATGAAAATTTCATCCAGTGGTTTTTGCGTAGTCCTGCCAACAGAAAAATAAACCAACCAAAATTGTGAGCTGTAAGGCCTTGGTGGAGGTATGCATTCTCTGAGTGCCCTCTGGTAACCTTGTGACATCAGAAAACCCAGGAAATGAAATTTGCTCGTTTCATTAAAGGTAGCACATTTTTCTCTGTGATGTGACCGTTTTATTGTTTTGACAGTATACATTTGACCCATGGACATATTTTATAAGGTTAAAACTCACACAGACACAATTTTCAGAGAATACACCTTTAATGTATAAGACCCTCTGTATAAAGTAAAGCATAAAAATACAAAATGTTATTAACTGAAAAAACCTTCCAACTATGCAGTACTTTTTAGCAGAAACAGCCCTTGATGAATTCTTAATAAATTCCACTTACTGCAGATAAAACCTTCAATTAAATTGGATACTTCAAAATAACAGTTTTTAATTCTCTTTGAACTACAATATAATACTATGATATGACATACAGTATAATACAGTATAATGGTATGAACATTAACAAAAGGACAGGATGTATAAAAACAACCACAATTTTAACATATAAAAGAATCTCCTAATGAAAACTGATGTGGCAGTCAGAGATCTGTGCTTCTCCAAAAATCATTAAATATCATTGGCTGGAAAACAATCTGCGTACATTGACTGTATATACACATTTGAATGGTAGAACATCTCAGTGCACTGTGTCAGGGAGAACTTAAGACTGAAGAAAAATCCTGAAACAAATCCACGACAATAAGGAACAGATGAATGCTGAGAGCAAACCTCCAGCTCTGGATTTCTTCTAATGACTGTCTCACCTCCCGTCTTTGTGTCTTTCTGGCCTTTTCAAAAATGCACTGGGTGAGAGCCTCCCGAGGGAAGAATCTCATTATCCTCTATTCTAATGAGAGAAAACAAGACGCAGAAGGACAAAGCAAGAAGGGGGGGAAAAACAAGCAACTTTTTTGTCTCTGTGGAAGTCATTTCAAGGATGCAAAGTATTAGCTGGACTGCCCTGAGGTAAAGAGGGGAAACTATTCCAAATGGCATGAAATACAGCTCGGAGGTGCATCTAATAAAGGCACTTTTCCACTAGGGTCAGTACGGTACGGTTCGGCACAGTTTGGCATGGTTTGTCCGCTTTTCCATTAGGCACCGGAAGTCCTTACAGTTCTGTATTTTTAGAACTGTCCCTATTTTTTCGGCCTTGCTTCAGAGCAGGTCCAAAGCGTACCGGCACTGTTATGTCACCCCACTGCTGGCCACTGATTGGTCCAGGCGTAGCGGCATGAGAGTGGGCGTTACACTGACGTTCCAGAATCGCTGGCTGGCCGCCATTTGCAATTATTCGTCAGTGAGCCCGCGAACAAGTGATATTATAAACAACAACGATAGAATGGCTTAACAGAAATCAGCAGACATCAACACCGCAGTCCAGCAGAGTTTTCTGTGCACTTCGGCTGATGAGAGAATGCAGAGGGAAGCAGACTAAGCTTGCAGTGGGGAGCACAAGCAGATGCACTAGAAAATAGACGGAGACGCACCGGGAATTAGACCCAGCCACCCGAATTGAATTGAATGTATAGCTGTGATGCACCCAACTTCAGAAGTTGAAGCCGTGATATTGTGATATACAGGACGGTGAGTGATGTGATATTCATGTTTTACGTTATTTTTTCCAACAGTGGAAAGTTCACTGTGGACAGACGAAAACTTAACCGTGTTTAAACGATGACCTAGCTCAATGCTACGTCCGTCCTGGTATGTTGCCTTGTGTTGACAATATCTGATGAAATAAACTAGTTGTAATCCTGGGTAAAAAGGTGTTTTTTACATGTTGCATTTTCGTGCTGTGTATGAACTTAAAGCGTACCTGTGGTGGTCGTGAAAACGCATTCAACTTGAAAACATTAGGCAAAGTATTCGTTATTTGGGTAAATAATTGTTGCCAGCCATCTACCACCAGAGATATATGCAAATACGGCCGCCGGCATGGCCAGTCAATGAAAACTATGCACGCCGCCCTGACACATGCGGATGTGACGTCACATCGTTGATATTGAAAAGTCAATACTCAGCGTGTACCAGCGACTAGGGTGCTTTTGTCAGTGTTTTTGTTCTATTATGGCTGAATTGTCTAGGAGCTTACCTAGGAGCTTAGCCTGTAAATCTTCCTCATAACACGAGGCTTCGAAGTGGTCCTCACACACAAAGGAATTTCGTCCGAAAGGAAACGTCTTCAGTGTGTGCCCTGTTCCGAGATTGTGCAACCACTTTTCCGCGACGATCTTCCGACAAGGTGTGCTGGGTTTGGGTACACCGAAGAAGTGTTTATCTTTGTTTTTTCGCTTATTATTGAGTCATCCAAAGGCTTTACATTCCGCCATGCTGCGATATCCATATCCCGACAGCCACTGCTCAGCCGGGCACTCCAGGCTCAGCCAATATTGAACCAGATCGCAGTATCAACGATACTACGTCACAGGAAGCGTCCTGGCAGGCCATGTAGCTGCCAGTATGGCTGCGCGCATGTTTTGCTGCCATAGCTGAACCAGCACATCGGCAATGGATTTATATCGCATTGCCGGCGCTCTGTTCAGAATACAAACTTAAACTAGAAAGTGAGACAGGGGCTCAGTATAATATCTTTATTTCATGAACGACCATAGGTACCCTTTAAGGTGTGTGTATTTTGATTGTAGAGTCCAAACAGGATCTGCTTGGAATGGCGACGTTTTGACAGCAGTATTGTGACAGGTAAACAACACATCAATCATATTTATAGTCAAATATTTTGCTTTTTAAGTTAAAGTATAGGTAAACCGCTTGTTTATTTATTTTTATTTATTTATTTATTTTTATCAGATCATTTCTGTGATCCTTTATGAGTTTTAGTCATAATAGTGTGTCTTGCACTTTGGGGGATGGGAGTTGTTCAGCCACCTTTAGAATTTAGTTTATATGTATAGTCTATAGTATTTCATCTTTAAACTCATCCAGTAAAAGAACACATTACAAATATTTAAGACCCATTGTAGTGCTTCCTTTTATATTTTAGCAATACAAGCTCAAAACACCACCCACACTTGAACCCAGGGCGACACAGCGGTGGCTAAACTTATATTGAGAACGTTATTTCACACCATCACAACAACTCAGTGTCTAAATTCAGTGTAAATGGTGTAGAGATTGAAAGGGTATCCAAAATTAAAATCCTTGGCATAATAATTGACAAAAAACTGTGTTGGAAGTCACATATTAATTATATTAAAGGTAAAATATGCAAATCAGTCACAATACTGCACAGAGTGAAATATTTGCTGAATCAACCCGCATTACTGGTTATACTTTGTATCATTCATTAATACTCCCATACATGACATATTGTACTGAAGTATGGGGAAATACATATAAAACAAACATATATCCAGTCTTTATGCTTCAGAAGAGAGCTATTAGAATAATAAACAAAGCTGCTTACAGGGAACCAACAAACCCACTTTTTCTTAAATTAAAAGCTCTCAAGTTGAAAGATTTGGTTGACTTTAAAACTGCAGTAATAATGTTTAAAGTGAAGAATCTATCACTGCCCGCAAATATCCAAAAGTTGTTCCAAATAAGGGAGAAACAATATCATTTCAGAGGAACAATGTATATTTCAAAAACCTTCAGTGAGAACTACCACCAAGCAACACTGTGTTTCAGTGCAAGGAGTCAGATTATGGAACGATTTTGGACCTGAATTAAAATCATGTACAACGCTTGGACAATTTAAACAAAAACTAAAGGAAGAAATACTACAAACATATATACAAGATGACATGTAAAATCACATAAGGATTGTCATATCCAGTCTGTGTTTTGTTGTTGCTTAGTTTTTTGTCACGTTTTGTCTTAGCTTTGTTCTGAATTGTAATCACTCTTATTTTATATTATTTTTGAATTCTTAGCTGGAACATGGGTGGGCAATATAATCTGCGGCTTCAGCCATCACCCATTTCACATAACTTATGTTGAATTGTAAAATCAGAGCAGTTATTGTTTAATTTGACCTTGTTGTTTTTTTCCCCTTTGTTATATTATTCTGTTCCTTTCTTTTAATCTAATCTATCCAAAATAAAGATTCATTCATTCATTCATTTCTCAAATATGTTTTAAACTTGCTTTAATTATCCACCACCCATTTCTGTCTTTCATCTAGGCAAGAGGAAAACGATCCACCCAAACCAGACCTTGCCTCACTATTTACAGAGATGCAGGCTGAAGATCTGCTGAACTAGGACCAGTATGAGGGGCCGATCCAGTTGCTTCTCAGTGAGGCAGCGTGGCTGGCGTATGTGGCCCCTTCAAGTTTCTTTTTTTTTTTTTTTTTTACAGTTTGAATTTTGCACATTCTAAATAATCTGTAATTTGCTGCTGATTGTAATAAACAACTTAGTGATTTATGTGTTTGCATCATGATTTTCTATTTTGTCTGTTCAGACACCGGTGGGAAAAGAGTCAACAATACGAACCATTTATCAGTGACTTTGTAAATAATGGCTCATTTTTAAGAAAAGTAACCAACACAATTATTTACTGAAGACTGTAAAACAAAATAGAGACATCTGCAAAAGTACAAAGGTTAATTGTCAAAATTCCTAGGGCAATACTACATGAATACAAGTATAGTTCACTGTTGATGCAGAGAATATATATTTATACAGTATCTACATGTAGTCAGCAATACTCAATACAATATATTTCCAGTTAATCCACGTATTTCTCCATGTAACATTGTGACTGCATTATTTTAATTACTTTTAATCCTAGATCCATTTGTTTTGGCTTAAAATGCATCATAATTGTTAAATATATCTTATGCCTAACTCAGTACTGTTTACCTGTTGAAATATATATTTAACGGCTCATAAGCTACAATATGGCACCTGATCCATGTTTTGCCACGACACCACTGGTTGGAGCAGGTAAATTCCATGACGTCTCAACAGTTTCTCCATGATTTTGACCCAGATCAGAAGCTAAACATTTCTACAGACATTATAGCCACTTTGCGTTTGTGAAGTTGGGGTCACATCACTGTGTTGCACGTTAACACTGACCGTTTGAAGCGGTATTTTTGCCACAAGAGAGCCATCTGAAACACACACACACACACACACACACAGAATACATATTTTAGTACCTAATATTGATAACTTGCCAACATTACAATGTTGTAGGGCGGACTTAAACGCAAAGTAGCATTAGCAATCATTAGCTTACCTTGATATGTGATGTTGTTTGTATCCTCATGGCTTCTCCTTTATACTGCTCTATGGATTCCTAAATGCTACAGTACTTTTCCAGAGTGTGTAGTTTTGCTGCCTCTGCTTTCTGTTCTCCTTTTGTATATTTATTCAGGCAAAAAAAGACAGAGAAGGCAGACGTCTCGTATCCTGCCAGCTTGTGTTTTGCGTAACGTTACACTTGTTTTAGGCCAGTTACGCTTGTTTTACGCCAGTTACGCTGGCTTTACGTAGCGGGAGGGAGAGGGTTGTGCCGCCTCCCTGTAACTATTCCCACCCACTTCAAATGGGACCTACTGCAGTGGAAAAACAAAGCGGGCCGAACTGTACCGTCCCGTCCCGTACCGAACCGTACTGTACTGACCCTAGTGGAAAAGCACAATTGTATCTGAAACCCTGAATAAGTCACACATCCAAACATTTCTGCAGACTCAGCTCAGAGTCCCATCAGCTGATCTTGTGAAGCGTCTCTAGCAGTCAAAGGGTTTGGGGTTTCTGCCAGAGTGGTGTGCTCTGCACTGAGCCTCCATTTCTTCCACCAAAGCCATGCTCCAGTCCCAGGCAGGAACAGGCTCCAGCTCTCCAAACGGGTCTCCTGAGTCTGGACGGAATGATGGACACAAGGTGCTGAGCGGAGAGGCCGGCGGAGAGAAGTCTGAACACACAAGTACACAACATGTTAACCAGTATCTCAAAGGGAACATTTTATGCTGTTTACCCATATGATGCAGTTCCCCGAGGTCTTAATGAAATGTGATGTCAGCATTAGGCCAATGTCTAGCGAAAGAGCAAACCATCTATCAGGAATACATCTATCAGATGTATTCCTGATATAAACTTTGTACGTTGGGCTGACATTGGTACAATCATTCGGGGTGGGGGGGGGGGTATTTTTACTGCCAGCAGAACAAAAACACATGCAACAGTACAATACAAAAACCAAAAGATATCAATAAGTCAAATGTAATTCATCATTTACTACCACTGATTCTTCGGACAGGGGACAAACCATGTCCAGCAACTGTAACTGCTACTGAACAGAAAAATGAACTATTTAAAACTGCAGCTGTCATGAGGGATTAACTGTCGAATGAATTGAGCACAATAATTTAATTAAGCAATTAAGCAATATGAATGAATGAATAAGGTTTATTGTCAATACTACCATACGTAATACATACAGGAGAATTGAAATTTGACTTGACATTGGGCGCGCTCAGTAAGCGCATCCCATAGCCGGGGCAGCCCGAAGGCGCCAGTCGAATAGGGGGGGGTGAAGAGGGGGGGAGGGGGGAAGGATAGGGAAAAACACAATAGGAGAGAGAAAAAACGCATTGTTGCTCAAAATAGAGCTCATTTGTGACCAAAATTTTGATTACAAGAAAAAAAACTCTCAAATGCACAATTAGCAGACAATAGATCACACAATGACAAAGCAGTGTTGAGAGAGTCAGTGTATTGTGAATATGCATCAGTAATTGTGTCAGTAGTGTAATGTTGAGTGCAAGTGTAGGTGTGTCAATTGCCAGTGAACAGCAGAGGGCACCTCCTGGCAGTGGATAGATGTTAAAGTCATGTGATCTAAACAGTCTAGCGTCTCTCGCTCTGCTTGCAGGTGGTAAATTGTCACATGGTGCACTGTCCTTGAGCGTTCATCTGTTGAAACAATAACAACTGTGTCTTGTTTGGGTTAGCAGAGAGCCGCTCCTTCCGCTTATCTTCGTCAGGAGGAATGTAAACACGGGGCACAAAAGACAAGGTCAAATCAAATCAGCACAGTGCACTCAGAGAATAGAATTTTTCCTCATCCGTGCAATTCTGTGCCTTCATAATTTCCATGTGCAGGCTTAAGCTTTTTTCCATGGAGAGCACAGGGCTCCAGATGTATTCCTCCACTGAATCACTGTCATTCAGTTCACCTTTGCCGCTACTCGTGCCCTCCCCAACTGGTCGAATTTGATGAAGGAGCTTGCCGGGTCCGCTTTGATCAGCTCTCTCACCTTCCTTCAATTTCTGATGCATCAGGGAACTTCACAGCCAAAAATAGAAGTCCTGAGATCATAACCAATAATGTTTCCACAGACGCATGAATTCCAATGTCCATGAGTCTCCTCGCAGGTCCCAATTCTTGGGCTCCCCCTTGGCCCGATTCTTGTTGAAAAATAGTGACAATAGCACATTTAAGCCGCTTCCAAATCCATAATTTCCGTTTAGATTAAGATTCAGCAGGAGAAGAGCGACTAAACACAGACGCAAAACAAAACAACGCAACATTGCAAAGCTGGGAATAGGTCACGAAGGCAGACGAGAGGAGGGAAGAAAAATGCGACTGCTCTCTCTCAAGGCAAGAAGAAAAAGGGATTAGGCATTAGACAAAAAGGCATTAGACAATATTGTGTCTAATGCCCGATGCATATCACACCCACACTTACTAAATTCATGATACCATACTCTTGTGTAATATTGCTTTTATACAACAGCTTCACAAGTACAATTTATTAAATGACAGCAATACTGGACAAAATATTATTATTTGTTCATTTAAGCAGTTATTTTGCACAGCTGAGAAAAAAATAGTCCCTTCTAAATGCAGCCAGTAACTGTTGCTAAACATCTCAATCAGTACGAAGACATCTATTCTCATTTCACACAGATGTAAACAAATTAAATATTGTCAAGTGCAAAAGTTATACGTGTTTATAAAAAATACTGGTCACATGTTGAGTCAGTCCCACAGAACCGCCAAGATCAAAACATGACCAACGCCGGTGGCTCATTAGCATGCTAGTGACTTGGCTTTGGCACGCTTTGCTCGCTTTTCTTCGCATTTTCAGATGAAACAAAAGAGTCCATCACCATAAAGGTATTGTGGTTTGTTAACTGAGACAACAAATCCAACTCTAGCACTGCCTATTTTTTTTTAACCCCTTGCACTCCGTTCAATTTCCCTAAAAACGCCAAAAAATAATGTGCCCAAATTAAATCCAATGCTGTTCTTCAACCCTTTGTAGCATCTTCATGGGGTTGATCTCATTTAAAAGAAAACACTTTGAATTTTTTGGCAAAACAGTCATAATCTCTCTAAGTGCTCCGGCCACTGAGTTACAGTCATCTAAACATAGTGAACTTGAAGAAAATAAATTTGGCCTGGGTGTTTTTTTGGATACAAATGCTTGCAAATAACACAGCTTCAGATCCGGGCTGGAAAATGCAACAGAAATGTAGAACCAAGTGTTATCCAGCTGAGGTCCAAATTTTGTAACAATACCACAAAAAATGAATATATTACACAGCTTTTTCCTCAGGTTGTTCCCAGGCGTTTTTGAACTTTGCCAAATTGTGCCAAATGGCACAGTTTGGAAAAACGTCTGTAACTTTTGAATGATTCAATGTAGAAGCTTCATTTTGGGCTCTAATGAAAGGTCACACTCAGGGCTGTGTCTGTCTATGTGTGTGTGTGTGGGGGGGGGTTGTCCCCCCTCCTTGCTACAGAGGAAAGACATCGCCCGTTGCGCCACGGTCCGTCATGCAGCGATGATGCACAGCTGCAATTTACCGATCGGTCAAAAGTCATTTTGATTACAATTTTCAGGGATAAAGAATAATTTAGCTTAGAACACCTTACCTCTTCACAGCAGAAGCGGAGCTGGCGAACTTCTTCCTCATTGTCAGACGAATGCGACGCTGGTCTCGCGACCCGATCAAAACATAATTCCATTATTGCAGTTTTGCGCTTCCATGATTGCAGTTTTTGGCAAACGATTTTTCAAAATAAATAACAGTAGTAATTAAGAATAGACTGGCAAACGCGTGTGTGTCACTCTGCCTTCGTCATCGGCCTCTGTCAGTCTATGATGACCATAGAAGACAATCCTAATGTCTATTCTGCTGGGACAAAAACAAAAAAAGCACCGCCTGGCCGAACATGCCGATGCGTGAATGGCAGTCGCTGTCACACAGGTTCCACTTGTGGATGGTCTCTGTGCTGCTGGGTGTGTGGGGTTCTTCCTGCGGGTCCTTTTTTTATCTGCTGCAGGCAGCAGTCTGTCTTCACCCAGCCTAAAAAAAAACAGCTCGCGAACTTCTCTGCTTCAATTGGCTCACTGCATTCACAGCTTTGGTAGGCGGGTCCTTCTTGCTAGGTTTTCAGTCATTGGTTCTTCAAGGTTTCAGAAACCCAATTCAAGGCTCTTATTAGTCAAATGAGAGGTCAATCAGATGATCTAATCTGTTCGCGGCTGTGTCTGCAGTGGAAGAACGGATATGCAGCTCCCGCAGCTCCATCGTGCGTCCAAGAGCGCACGAGGGCGCTCTCGTGCACCCTCGTGCACTCTGGGATGCAGAGACTTGCCCGCCCGCGGTACAATGGAGTGCAAGAGGTTAAACAGATGTGAAATTGCAATCCTGGAATTTCCCCGTTGTGGGACTAATAAAGGCTTATCTTATCTTATCTTATCTTAAATAGCTTCATGATGTTTATACAAGAGCAGACTTTGTAAACGGAATAAAGTTTTTTTTCAAAAGGGTGGGACTTCCGGGTCAGGTAAGAAATCTTTTCAAACAGCGCCTCACTGTGGAAATTAAGGTATCCAACACAGTATTGCAATTGTCACTGAGAGTTGACAGTAAACTGCAACAAGGACATTGAGTTGCTAGCTGTTATCATGCAACCAGCATACCTCCCCAGAGAGTTCTCACATGTCGTTGAGATTGTTATTTATGTACCCCCCTCTGCGAGCGCTGAGGCAGCGTGTGACGTCATCCACTCAGTCACTAGCAGGCTGCAGATCCAGCACCCAAATGCTCTCCTCTTCATCTCTGGTGATTTTAACCATACTCCCCTGTCCTTCATTCTTTCCACTTTCACCCAGACGTGCCACACCAGAGACAATAAAACACTGGATTTATTTTATGCAAACACCAAGGAGGCTTACACCTCATCACCACCCCACCCCCCCTTTCCGGAAGATTGGACTACAACTTGGTTCACCTCCTGCCTGTGTACAAACCCCTGGTACACAGACAACCTCCTGTTACCCGCATAGTGAAAATATGATCTGAGGAGGTGGAGGATGCTCGGAAGGACTGTTTTGAATGCACTGTATGGGAGAAGTTTTGTGATCCACATGGTGAGGACATTGACGGCCTCACACACACCATCACAGAGTACATCCACTTCTGTGTGGAGAACACCTTACCCACCAAGACCATACGGTGTTTCCCAAACAACAAACCATAGATCAACCCTGAGATAAAGTCACTGTTGAAGGAGAAGAAAAGGATCTTTTGTCTTTGTTTGAAAAGGATCTTCGGCCTCAGTTTGTGAGAACCCGGGACTGTGTGTCCGACACGATCATCGGTAGCACGGGGGCCCCCCAGGGAACGGTGTTGGCTCCCTTCCTGTTCACTCTTTATACTGCGGACTTCTCACACAACACAACACACTGCCATCTACATAAGTTCTCTGATGACTCTGCGATCGTTGGCCTCATCTCCAATGGAGATGAAGCTGAGTACAGAGGGCTTATCCAGGACTTCGTGGACTGGTGCCATCGGAACTGCCTCCAGATCAACGCGAGGAAAACTAAGGAACTGGTGGTGGACTGCCGCAGGCAAGGACAACCACTCACAGCACCAGTAAATATACAGGGAACAGACATCGAGATGGTGACATCCTACAAGCACCTGGGTGTTCATCTGAACAATAAACTAGACTGGTCACACAATACTGATGCGCTCTACAAGAAGGGACAGCGCAGGCTGTTCCTACTGAGGAGACTCAGGTTTTTTGGTGTACAAGGGGCGCTGCTGAAGACATTCTATGACACGGTGGTGGCATCAGCCATCACTTTTGGAGTGGTCTGCTGGGGCAGTGGCATTACAGCAGCCGATAGGAAGAGACTGAACAAACTGATCAAGAAAGCTAGCTCTGTCCTGGGGCAGCGCCTTAACCCGGTGGAGGAGATAGGAGAGAGAAGGACGGTGGCTAAACTGTCACCTCTGCTGGAGTCCAAGTCCCACCCTATGCAGGACATACTGAATGCACTGAGAAGCTCATTTAGCAGCAGACTACATCATCCCAGGTGCACAACCGAGAGGTTTCGCAGGTCCTTCCTACCAACGGCTGTCAGACTGTACAACCTAAGCAGGGCTGCTCGCAGAGATAGCAAAAAGACGTATCAACCTAATAGTTTTGAATGCAAAAGATGCAATAGACTTACACAATGGTCCCCTCCGGCATACAACTAGGAAAATACCGGTCGCTGTGGAGGGTGAGAATATGTATGGGCACATAATCATACCATGTAGGATAACTAAGTAGACGGTTTGCTGTTTCATCCCATCTAGCAACAATGCTCTGCACTGTGTGTGTTTATATATGTACATATTTATTCCATCTAGCTACAATGCTCCGCACTGTGTGTTTATATACTCATATATTTATTCCATCCAGCTACAATGCTCTGCACTGTGTCTGTATATATATATATATATATATATATATATATATACAGTATATATATATATATATATATATATATATATATATATATTTATAGTAATATGTACATATGTATATTAGCTGCTCTTGCTTTTTTTTTCTTGCCTTCTGATTGTTGCTCTGAGTGTTGCTATCCCTGTGCTGTTGCAATCCTGGAATTTCCCCATTGTGGGAGTAATAAAGGCTTATCTTATCTTATCTTCAGGTCGGGAAGCAAGGAGGAGCTGAAGTCCGCCCAGCTTGATCTAAGGAGCAAGATCAGAGAGGGGAAGGACAGCTCCAAGAAGAAGATGAAGGACAAGCTAAAGCAGAGTAACATCAGCGGTGTCTGGAGAAGCCTCAAAACCATCTCTGGGCATCAAAATACCTCCTCCCAGACCACGGGGGGTAGGAAGTGGGTGAACAACCTGATCCTGTTTTAACAGGTTTGACCAACCACCCTCTTCTCCGCCTGCCCAACAACCACTGCTGCCTCCACCTTAATTTAGTCCTGCTGTCCATGGCCCTCCCTCCTATACATCCCCCTCTGTTTTTTCCCCCCACA
Organism: Pholidichthys leucotaenia; assembly: GCA_020510985.1. Classification (NCBI taxonomy): domain Eukaryota; kingdom Metazoa; phylum Chordata; class Actinopteri; order Cichliformes; family Pholidichthyidae; genus Pholidichthys; species Pholidichthys leucotaenia. The sequence continues at coordinate 258,749,414 of CM035839.1, forward strand.
GACCCAACACCCCCTCCCAGCACACAGCCCCCCTGTCCCAACCTGACCCTCACTAAAACCCAGGTGAGAGCTGAGCTGAAGAAGATCAAGGCAAGGAAGGCTGCGGGTCCGGATGGCATCAGCTCGAGGCTCCTCAAGTCTTGCGCAGACCAGCTGTGTGGGATTGTGGAGCACATCGTCAGTCTGAGCCTAAAGCTGGAGAGGGTACCACAGCTGTGGAAAACATCCTGGGTGGTACCCATGCCAAAGACTCCACACTCCAAGGACCTGAACAGCTACAGACCAGTGGCCCTCACATCACACCTAATGAAGACCCTGGAGAGGCTGCTCCTCACCCACCTCCGCCCCCTGGTGGGACCAGCGATGGATCCACTTCAGTTTGGCTACCAGCATGACATCAGGGTGGAGGATACAGTGATCTTCCTCCTACAATGTTCCCTGTCCCACCTGGAGAAGCCTGGGAGCACTGTGAGGATCATGTTCTTTGATTTCTCCAGTGCTTTCAACACCATCCAACCAGTGATCCTGAAGGACAAGCTGCTGTGTGCAGGGGTGGACCAGCACCTGTCATCATGGATCCTGGACTACCTCACAAATCAACCACAGTTTGTGAGAACCCAGAATTGCATGTCTGACACTATCATCTTCAGTACGGGGGCCCCCCAGGGAACAGTTCTGGCTCCCTTCCTGTTCACCCACTACACTACTGACTATTCTCACAACACAACACACTGTCATCTACAGAAGTTCTCTGATAACTCTGTGATCATTGGCCTCATCTCTGATGGGGATGATGTAGAGTACAGAGGACTTATCCAGGACTTCATGGACTGGTGCCTGTGGAACTGCCTCCAGATCAATGTGAGGAAAATCGAGGAACTGGTGGTGGACTGCCACAGGTGAGGACAACCCCCCACAGCACCGGTAAACATCCAGGGAGCAGACATTGAGATGGGGACATCTTACAAGTACCTGCGTGTTCACCTGAACAGTCAACTGGACTGGTCACACAACACCAACGCACTCTACAAGAAGGGGCAGCACAGGCTGTTCTTCCTGAGGAGACTCAGGTCTTTTGGAGTGCAAGGGGCACTCCTGAAGACCTTCTATGATTCAGTGGTGGCATTATCCATCACATTTGGAGTGGTCTGCTGGGGCAGCGGCATCATGGCAGCCGAAAGGAAGAGACTGAACAGGCTGAACAAAAAAGCTAGCTCTGTTCTGGGATGAAGCCTCGACCCAATGGAGGAGATAGGAGAGAGGAGGATGGTGGCTAAGCTGTCATCTCTATTGGAGTCCGAGTCCCACCCCATGTAGGACACACTGAATGCACTAAGGAGCTCATTTAGTGGTAGGCTGTGCCATCCTAGGTGCATGTTGGAGAGATTCCGCAGGGCCTTCCTACCTATGGCTGTCAGACTACAACCTAACCAGGGCTGCTCATAGAGGTCATATTGAATGTACTAAATGTAACAACTTTGCACAATAGAGATCGTCCCCTCCAATACACAACTTAGACAATTACAATTATTATCGAGGGTGGCAACAACACTGTTGATTCAAATGCGAAATATACTGTCTAGGTACATATTCATGTTCTGCAGGGTAATTTAACAAGACATAATGCTGTTTCATTACTGTTAATTCCATCTAGCTGCAGTGCTCCATCACCATGTATATAACTGTGTACATATGTATATTCATCTACTAACCAGGCTCACCAGTTCTTATCTTATTATCTTTTTAACTATTGCTCTGAGTGCTGCTATCCCTTTGCTGCTGTAATCCTGGAATTCCCTGATTGTGGGACTAATAAAGGCTTACAGTAAGTGTTTTCCATTAATTTAGTTTTGATATCACTGGTGATATCACTGGTGACTCTTTTGTCCACCATGCCATCACACTCTATAACTCCTCACTTGGGGGGGGGGGGGGGACATAGAGTACAGAGGACAGTAGGGCATTCATAGTGCAATAACCTTAACCATACTTGTACAAGCCATATTTAGCTTTGTATTTACTGTATATTGTGTATATTATGTTAAGTGCTTTTTTTTCTGTTTTGCTTTTCTGATCTGTGTGCTCCTTTTATGTGCTGCTGGAAATTTTAAATTTCCCAGAGGGAGTCATGCCAAAGGAATTAATAAATTTAAGTCTGAGTCTAAGTCTAAGTCTATTTCTCCTCGTAGGCTTAACAGTGAATTTCACTAGGGGGTTCACTGTTTGTCTTTGGCTTAGTGAGGCATGAAAATGGCTGGGGTCACATCCATGGGATTCCCTGTGAGTTGCCGCGTAGCGGTTGCTTGTCAGGCCAGTGGGATTGCGATTAAAGATCCTCCCGCAAATAGCTGGCCGAAGACTAGGGTGTACATTAGTTTTGTGACTAGTTAGTCAGGGAGGAGAATTTCCAGTGAATCAGTTTTTTTTCTCCTCTCGGCGCCACACCAGTCGGCTGCCTTTTGCAACAGCGGCTCGATTCCGAGTTTTTTTTTCCCTTCCTCTCTCTTTTGATCACTTTTTTTTTTCACCCCACTTATATCACGGACACACAGATCATCCCAAATGTCTCCTGAGCCGGTGGACGGAGCCACTGTTTATAGCAGGATACGATATAACAGGGAAGAGCTGCTAGCATTTAACCGCCACCCGGTCCCACTGGAAAAACTCGACATACCGAGAGAACTGAGGCGAAAACGCCGCGGCTGCCGGGCTGGAGTAAGGCGGAGGACAAAAAATATAAGGTACAGACCCTCCCTTCCATCTGTTGTCATGGGAAATGTACGGTCGATACTGGGAAAGTTAGATGAGCTAGCGGCTATCTCCCGTTATGATAGCACTTACCGGGAGTGCTCTCTCCTTTTGTTTACTGAGACGTGGCTAACTGAACTAGCAGCAGATGCTAACATTGAGCTGGAGGGTTTTCACACGATACGAGCTGACCGAACACCAGAGAGTGGCAAAACTAGGGGCGGTGGAGTGATCATGTATGTTAACAACAACTGGTGCAGACCGGGACATATCACTGTTAAACAACGACACTGCAGCAAAGACATTGAGTTGCTAGCTGTTAGCATGAGGCCTACATATCTCCCGAGAGAACACTCACACGTGATCTGCATTGTTGTTTATGCAAATCCGACGGCGAACGCTGGGACAGCGCGTGACGTCATCCATTCAGTAACCAGCAGGCTGCAGACAGAACACCCAGATGCTCTTCTCCTCATCTCAGGCGATTTCAACCACGTTTCACTGTCTCCCATTCTGCCCACTTTCACCCAGTATGTCACATGCCACACTAGAGACAATAAAACACTGGATTTGTTCTACGCAAACACTAAGGAGGCGTACACCTCATCACAACTCCCCCCACTTGGGAGATCGGATCACAACTTGGTTCATCTCCGACCGGTGTACAAACCCCTAGTGCACAGACAACCTCCGGCCATGCACACTGTGGAGTTATGGTCTGAGGAGACAATGGACACTCTAAAGGACTGTTTTGAAGCCACTGCCTGGAAGCAGCTCTGCGATCCACATGGTGAGGACATCGATGGCCTCATTCACACCTTCACGGGCTACCTCAGCTTCTGTGTGGACAAATCCGTTCCCACCAAGACCATACGGCGTCACTCAAACAACAAACCCTGGATCAACCCTGAGATAAAAACACTTCTGAGAGAGAAGAAGAGGATCTTCAGGTCGGGGAACAGGGAGATGCTGAAGTCCGTACAGAGGGAGCTGAGGAGAAAGATCAGAGAAGGCAAGGACAGCTTCAGGAAGAAGATGGAGGACAAGCTGCAACAGAGCGACATCAGCGGGGTCTGGAGAAACCTCAAAACCATCTCGGGGCTCCAGAATACCTCCCCCCAGGCCACGGGGGGCAGGGAGTGGGCGAACAACCTGAATCTGTTTTTCAATAGATTTGACCAACCGCCCTCCCCCCTGTCTGCACAACAACCACTGCTGCCTCTAAGAAATCAAGTCCTGCTACCCACTCCCCACTCCACCGACACCCCCCCCACTCCCAACACACAGCCCCCCATCCTGACCCTGACCAAGACCCAGGTGAGGACGGAGCTGAGGAAGATCAAGGCGAGGAAGGCGTCGGGACCGGACGGCATCAGCGCAAAGCTCCTCAAGTCCTGTGCAGACCAGCTGTGTGGGATTGTGACGTATATCTTCAACATGAGCCTGAAACTGGGGAGGGTACCACAGCTGTGGAAAACATCTTGTGTGGTACCTGTACCAAAAACTTCCCACCCCAAAGACCTGAACAGCTTCAGACCGGTGGCCTTGACGTCCCACTTGATGAAGACCCTGGAGAGACTGCTCCTTGCTCATCTCCGCCCCCTGGTGGAACCAGCGATGGATCCACTCCAGTTCGCCTACCAGCATGGCATTGGGGTGGAGGATGCGGTGATCTTCCTCCTTCACCGTTCTCTGTCCCACCTGGAGAAGCCCGGGAATATGGTGAGGATCATGTTCTTTGACTTCTCCAGTGCTTTCAACACCATCCAACCGATGATCCTGAAGGACAAGCTGCTGCGCGCAGGGGTGGACCAGCACCTGTCATCATGGATCCTGGACTACCTCACGAACCGGCCTCAGTTTGTGAGAACCCGGGACTGTGTTTCCGACACGATCATCAGTAGCACGGGGGCCCCCCAGGGAACGGTGCTGGCTCCCTTCTTGTTCACTCTTTATACTGCGGACTTCTCACACAACACAACACATTGCCATCTACAGAAGTTCTCTGATGACTCTGCGATCGTTGGTCTCATCTCCAGCGGAGATGAAGCTGAGTACAGAGGGCTTATCCAGGACTTTGTGGACTGGTGCCATCGGAACTGCCTCCAGATCAACGCGAGGAAAACTAAGGAGCTGGTGGTGGACTGCCGCAGGCATGGGCAGCCCCTCACAGCACCAGTAAATATACAGGGAACAGACATCGAGATGGTGACATCCTACAAGTACCTGGGTATTCATCTGAACAATAAACTAGACTGGTCACACAATACTGACGCACTCTACAAGAAGGGACAGCGCAGGCTGTTCCTGCTGAGGAGACTCAGGTCTTTTGGTGTACAAGGGGCGCTGCTGAAGTCATTCTATGACACGGTGGTGGCATCAGCCATCACTTTTGGAGTGGTCTGCTGGGGCAGTGGCATTACTGCAGCCGATAGGAAGAGACTGAACAAACTGATTAAGAAAGCTAGCTCTGTCCTGGGGCAACGCCTTGATCCGATGGAGGAGATAGGAGAGAGAAGGACGGTGGCTAAACTGTCATCTCTGCTGGAGTCCGAGTTCCACCCTATGCAGGACATACTGGATGCACTGAGGAGCTCATTTAGCAGCAGACTACATCATCCCAGGTGCACAACCGAGAGGTTTCGTAGGTCCTTCCTACCAACGGCTGTCAGACTGTACAACCTAAGCAGGGCTGCTCGCAGAGATAGCAAAAAGACGTAACAAACTAATAGTTTTTTTTTTTTTTTTTTGAATGCAAAAGATGCAATAGACTTACACAATGGTCCTCTCCGGCATACAACTAGGAACATACCGGTCGCTATGGAGGGTGAGAATATGTATGGGCACATAATCATACCATGTAGGATAACTAAATAGACGGTTGTGCTGTTTCATCCCACCTAGCAACAATGCTCTGCACTGTGTGTGTTTATATATTTACATATTTATTCCATCTAGCTACAATGCTCTGCACTGGGTGTGTTTATATTTATATATCTATATATTTATTCCATCTAGCTACAATGCTCCGCACTGTGTTTTTATATATCTACATATTATTCCATCTAGCTACATTGCTCCGCACTGTGTGTGTTTATATACTTGCATATTTATTCCACCTAGCTGCAATGCTCCATACTGTGGGTGTTTATATATTTACATATTTATTCCATCTAGCTACAATGCTCTGCACTGTGTGTTCATATATTCATATATTTATTCCATCCAGCTACAATGCTCTGCACTGTGTGTCTGTGTGTGTGTGTGTGTATATATATATTTTATAGTAATATGTACATATGTATATTAGCTGCTCTTGCTTGCTTGTTTTTTCTTGCCTTCTGATTGTTGCTCTGAGTGTTGCTATCCCTGTGCTGTTGCAATCCTGGAATTTCCCCGTTGTGGGACTAATAAAGGCTTATCTTATCTTATCTTATCTTATCTTATCTTATCTTGTTTGGGAACACTTTGTCTGTTTGTGACCCAGTTTGGTCTGTTCCGGTTGTGCAATCTGCTCACATGTGTGAATAGAGGTGTGGCGGTTTGTTGTGAATGAGTGAGTGGCTGTGGTGTCTGGGTGATATCAACACTCATTTGTGTAGCGTTTGCCACAGACAGACAGACAAACAGACAGACAGACATACAGAGGGGACGCTGTCTCATCGGCACAGTCCCCGACGTCTTGGGCGAACACCTCCTTCGCCCGTGATGTGGCTGCGAGGCTGGTAAATGGTGAGGAAAAAGGGATGTCGGAGTCAGGGAATGCTGCACCATCAGCACAAGCTCTGGTGCCCCACATAACTTCCTCACCAGCCCGTGGTATGTCTGGTGGAGGCTGGAAACAGTGCCCAGTAGTCCTGCCAGTTCAGGGTACCTCTGCTAACTGGGGTGCGGCTCCACAATCCCAGTCACGGCGTCCAGGCACTCCAGGGTCTCCTACCACATGTGGGAGGCATGGGTGTCTGACACAAAGTCCTGGATGAACTGGGCTGCCCACTGCTCATCCACATTAGGACTATCGGCCACCAACCTCCCTTTGCTCACTGAGTCCTTCTTTGGTTGGGTCCTACTGTAATGAATGCCCCTCTGGGGCGGATGAACAGATTCACTCACAGGGTGACATTCAACCATGATTCATTAGAAAATAAATGCAGTGTGAGAGCTGAAACACAAAATAAGCCATAACGGCTGTAGGACGGTAATACTGGGGCAAGAAACGCAAACAGCAGTAAGGAAATATGTGCTGTGACACGAGAAAGCAACTAGGACCCAACAAAGAGATAAGGGAATGACATCAATAAATAGGGATGAACATATTTAACAAACACTGGGGGGTCAGATGACATGCCTGCGCGATAGTATCACAAGGCCACTTTAAGATGACATAGCACAAACACACAGTGTCGCAGTTCCTCCTTTTCAGCTTGTGGCGAAAGCGGAGATTTGTGTTGATAAGGCAAGTAAAACCAGAGTTATGAGAAAATAATTACCGTCATGCTTTTCCTAATATTTTTGTCAATTTTGGTGCATGTTTGGAGCAGCAAAAAACGGTAAAAATCAGAAAAATGAAACAAAGTGAAAGTGCAGATTTGAAACACGTTTGTTGACAGACCCTGTATACATAGAGAAATTGTTTTAATTTTATAGTACAAAAATATTTACCTGTGTATAAAGGTGGAATGGGCAGGCATCGTGTTTCTTTCCATATATTTATTTTTTTTGTCATTTTACTTGACTTGATTTTAGATAGATCGATAGATAGATAGATAGATAGATAGATATCAGTGTCAGGTCAGGCATTGGTTTGCTTGCTACCGGATAACCATGAAAACTGGTACTACCTGTCTGTCTACCTGTCTGGGTCGGGCCGTCGGCAACTCAACCAGCAACTCCGCCCTTCCGAGGGCGTGGAGGGTGAAACTGGGCATCCTGGCAGAACTAAAAACAATATCTGTCACAAGTCTGTAGTGGACCACTCCCAGTTACACGGGGTAAGACTGGACATCCTGGCAGATAAACACATCTGTTGCAAGGTCTGTGGGGGACCTTTGCCAGTCGGTGTATTGTGACATGCACTACACAAAGAGCAGAGAGAAACAAACCTATCATCTGGTCAGTCACTGCAACAGATACTGGAGTCAGTTTGTCTTGGCCTGTCCTTGCCACTGATAATACCTTTATCTGCCAAGAATGTGCCGCTAGTCCAGCAAAAGCTAGCGGTACTCAAATGCTTTGCAAGAAATTTCATGAAATGGTCAGTCAGAAAGCAACTCATACTGGCTCGGACGTCGCCCGGGTCAACAAGGTCAGGAGTTCCTGGCAGTGGAAGGTGAAAGACAGAGCTGCAGAGAGGAATCTGATCAGACCTAAATGAAACAGTCATTGTCACCCCAGACAGACTGCTATGATGATATATATTGATAGATAGATAATAACATAAATACATTACATATATTTGTCATTTTACAAAATGGAAAAAAGTGGTCAGATCAGCTGTGTGTGATTGTGTTGTGCAAACAAGCTGATATTCCCCTCTGTGTTGTTGTAGACAGGAACTGCTTTTTTGAGTGGCACAAATAATTTGTGTCGTCTTTTTGTGACACGATTGTTTTATAAATAGTTGTACAAAAAATGCCTGAGCACTGCCTGCATTTTCATGTAAATAGTTGTATATAATGTTGTTTGCTAAATTTTTACATAAGATTTTGAAATTTACAATTTATATTTGCATCCTTCCTTCCGGTTCCGGCGCCACACGAGTTGGCTGCCTTTTGCAACAGCGGCTCAATTCTGAGTCTTTTTATCTTCCTTCTTCTTTCTGATCCGGCACACCTTTCACTCTATATATATCACGGACACACAGATCGCCCCAAAGGTCTCCCGAGTCGGCGGACAGAGCCTCTGTTTACAGCAGGAGACGATACAGCAGGGAAGAGCTAGCTAGTACTCAACCGCCCCCCGGTGCTAACGGAGAAACTCGACATACCGGGAGAACTGAAGCGAAAACGACGTGGGTGCCGGGCTGGAGTTTAGGCGGCGTGCAAGAAATATAAGACAGAATAATAAAGAGCGATGGCAAGAACCAAGCAGACCTCCCGTAAATCTACTGGAGGAAAAAGCCCCCAGGAAGCAGCTGGCCACCAAGGCTGCTCGGAAAAGCGCTCCGGCCACCGGCAGAGTGAAGAAGCCTCACCGTTACAGGCCCGGTACCGTGGCTCTGAGAGAGATCCGTCGCTACCAGAAATCCACGGAGCTGCTCATCCGTAAGCTGCCCTTCCAGTGCCTTGTGAGGGAGATCGCTCAGGACTTCAAGACCGACCTGCGCTTCCAGAGCTCCGCCATCATGGCTCTGCAGGAGGCCAGCGAGGCCTACCTGGTGGGTCTCCTCGAGGACACCAACCTGTGCGCCATCCACGCCAAGAGGGTCACCATCATATCCAAAGACATCCAGCTGGCCCGCCGCATCCGCGGAGAGAGAGCTTAGACTTTCTGCTGCACATCCACCAACCACAATGGTTCGCACTGTGTGTCTGTATATATATATATATATATATATATATATATTACAGTGGGGCAAAAAAGTATTTAGTCAGCCACCAATTGTGCAAGTTCTCCCGCTTAAAAGATGAGAGAGGTCTCCAATTTTCATCATAGGTATACTTCAACTATGAGAGACAAAATGAGAAAAAAAAATCCACAAAATCACATTGAAGGATTTTTAATGAATTAATTGGTAAATTCCTCGGTAAAATAAGTATTTGGTCAATAACAAAAGTTCATCTCAGTACTTTGTTATATACTCTTTGCTGGCAATGACAGAGGTCAAACGTTTTCTGCAAGTCTTCACAAGGTTTTCACACACTGTTGCTGGTATTTTGGCCCATTCCTCCATACAGATCTCCTCTAGAGTAGTGATGTTTTGGGGCTGTCGCTAGGCAACACGGACTTTCAACTCCCTCCAAAGATTTTCTATGGGGTTGAGATCTGGAGACTGGCTAGGTCACTCCAGGACCTTGAAATGCTTCTTACAAAGCCACTCCTTCATTGCCCGAGCGGTGTGTTTGGGATCATTGTCATGCTGAAAGACCCAGCCACGTTTCATCTTCAATGCCCTTGCTGATGGAAGGAGGTTTTCACTCAAAATCTCACGATACATGGCCCCATTCATTCTTTCCTTTACACGGATCAGTCGTCCTGGTCCCTTTGCAGAAAAACAGCCCCAAAGCATGATGTTTCTACCCTCATCCTTCACAGTAGGTATGGTGTTCTTTCTCCTCCAAACATGACAAGTTGAGTTTTTACCAAAAAGCTCTATTTTGGTTTCATCTGATCATATGACATTCTCCCAATCCTCTTCTGGATCATCCAAATGCTCTCTAGCAAACTTCAGACGGGCCTGGACATGTACTGGCTTAAGCAGGGGGACACGTCTGGCACTGCAGGATTTGAGTCCCTGGTGGCGTAGTGTGTTACTGATGGTAGCCTTTGTTACTTTGGTCCCAGCTCTCTGCAGGTCATTCACTAGGTCCCCCCGTGTGGTTCTGGGATTTTTGCTCACTGTTCTCGTGATCATTTTGACCCCACGGGGTGAGATCTTGCGTGGAGCCCCAGATTGAGGGAGATTATCAGTGGTCTTGTATGTCTTCCATTTTCTAATAATTGCTCCCACAGTTGATTTCTTCACACCAAGCTGCTTACCTATTGCAGATTCAGTCTTCCCAGCCTGGTGCACGTCTACAATTTTGTTTCTGGTGTCCTTTGGCAGCTCTTTGGTCTTGGCCATAGTGGAGTTTGGAGTCTGACTGTTTGAGGTTGTGGACAGGTGTCTTTTATACTGATAAAGAGTTCAGACAGGTGCCATTAACACAGGTAACGAGTGGAGGACAGAGGAGCCTCTTAAAGAAGAAGTTACAGGTCTGTGAGAGCCAGAAATCTTGCTTATTTGTAGGTGACCAAATACTTATTTTACTGAGGAATTTACCAATTAATTCATTAAAAATTCTTCAATGTGATTTTCTGGATTTTTTTTTCTCATTTTGTCTCTCATAGTTGAGGTATACCTATGATGAAAATTGGAGACCTCTCTCATCTTTTAAGTGGGAGAACTTGCACAATTGGTGGCTGACTAAATACTTTTTTCCCCACTGTATATATATATATATATATATATATATACAAACACAGTATATATATATACACACAGTGGGGTAAAAAAATATTTAGTCAGCCACCAATTGTGCAAGTTCTCCCACTTAAAAGATGAGAGAGGTCTCCAATTTTCATCATAGGTATACCTCAACTATGAGAGACAAAATGAGAAAAAAAAAATCCAGAAAATCACATTGTCTGATTTTTAAAGAATTTATTTGCAAATTATGGTGAAAAATAAGTATTAGGTCAATAACAAAAGTTTATCTCAATACTTTGTTATATACCCTTTGTTGGCAGTGACAGAGGTCAAACGTTTTCTGTAAGTTTTCACAAGGTTTTCACACACTGTTGCTGGTATTTTGGCCCATTCCTCCATGCAGATCTCCTCTAGAGCAGTGATGTTTTGGGGCTGTCACTGGGCAACACGGACTTTCAACTCCCTCCAAAGATTTTCTATGGGGTTGAGATCTGGAGACTGGCTAGGCCACTCCAGGACCTTGAAATGCTTCTTAGGAAGCCACTCCTTCGTTGCCCGGGCGGTGTGTTTGGGATCATTGTCATGCTGAAAGACCCAGCCACGTTTCATCTTCAATGCCCTTGCTGATGGAAGCAGGTTTTCACTCAAAATCTCATGATACATGGCCCTATTCATTCTTTCCTTTACACGGATCAGTCGTCCTGGTCCCTTTGCAGAAAAACAGCCCCAAAACATGATGTTTCCACCCCCATGCTTCACAGTAGGTATGGTGTTCTTTCTCCTCCAAACACGACAAGTTGAGTTTTTACCAAAAAGCTCTATTTTGGTTTCATCCGACCATATGACATTCTCCCAGTCCTCTTCTGGATCATCCAAATGCTCTCTAGCAAACTTCAGATGGGCCTGGACATGTACTGGCTTAAGCAGGGGGACACGTCTGGCACTGCAGGATTTGAGTCCCTGGCGGCATAGTGTGTTACTGATGGTAGCCTTTGTTACTTTGGTCCCAGCTCTCTGCAGGTCATTCACTAGGTCCCCCCGTGTGGTTCTGGGATTTTTGCTCACTGTTCTCGTGATCATTTTGACCCCATGGGGTGAGATCTTGCATGGAGCCCCAGATGGAGGGAGATTATCAGTGGTCTTGTATGTCTTCCATTTTCTAATAATTGCTCCCACAGTTAATTTTTTCACACCAAGCTGCTTACCTATTGCAGATTCAGTCTTCCCAGCCTGGTGCAGGTCTACAATTTTGTTTCTGGTGTCCTTTGACAGCTCTTTGGTCTTGGCCATACTGGAGTTTGGAGTCTGACTGTTTGAGGTTGTGGACAGGTGTCTTTTATACTGATAACGAGTTCAAACAGGTGCCATTAATACAGGTAACGAGTGGAGGACAGAGGAGCCTCTTAAAGAAGAAGTTACAGGTCTGTGAGAGCCAGAAATCTTGCTTGTTTGTAGGTGACCAAATACTTATTTTCCACCATAATTTGCAAATAAATTCTTTAAAAATCCTTCAATGTGATTTTCTGGATTTTTTTTTCTCATTTTGTCTCTCATAGTTGAGGTATACCTATGATGAAAATTGGAGACCTCTCTCATCTTTTAAGTGGGAGAACTTGCACAATTGGTGGCTGACTAAATACTTTTTTTGCCCCACTGTATATGTATATATATATATATATATATATATATATATATATATATATATATATATATATATATATATTAATATGTACATATGTACACTAGCTGCTCTTGTTTTTTTCTTGCCTTCTGATTGTTTCTCTGAGTGTTGCTATCCCTGTGCTGTTGCAATCCTGGAATTTCCCCATTGTGGGACTAATAAAGGCTTATCTTATCTTATCTTAAACATGGTTTGTTAGACATGTTTGTAGGTTTCACAGTAAAAAAATCAAACTTTTTCTGTTATGATTCCCCATGTGTTTCTACGCAGTGTACAGAGAAGAAGAAAGACGGATTTACGTGCAGGGTTAGACCACAAACACATTTATTAAAGTAAGGATTCACAGTTCCCAAAAAGTGCAGACGTACAAAAAAGGCAACAAACAGGATACACTTACAGCTTAACGTGGCGGGACGTGTTGCGGGCAAACCACAGTGGAATGTGGTGAGGGCAGACCATGGCGGGACGTGGCTGATAGAGACAGAAACAATAATCCAGCAGTGCTTGACTGGCAATGAGCTGCTTAAGTAAAAACACTAATGGCAGAGAGAGATTAGGTGCACCTGGGTGAGGAGCGGGAAAAGTAATTACCAGGAGTGGAACAAGCTGACTGTCAAGAGAGAGGGGGCGTGGTCGGACCGGCAAGCTTTCAGACAGCGCCCACACAAGTGTAGGCCAAAGAAGGCTACCTCACAGCTGCCGGCCAGAAAATAGTGGCTACATGTACGGAAACAAAACTGGGAAACAGAAACTACAAGAAAACTCAAAAGATGAAACAATACAAAAATACACAGACGAACCTGAGACACAGAAAGGTCAGAACCGAGCCCGAAGGACAAACCAGCTAGGTTCATGACAGATCCCCCCTCTCAATGGGTGGAATCCAGACACCCAAGGTAACAACATGAAGAAAGGAAAAAACCCTGCCACCCCCCCCCCCCCAAGCAGGACAACAACAATAATCAACCCAGGGTGGGAGGTGGGAGAAACACTTCAAGAGGGAACAAAAATAATCCCACCCAGGGCCCACAACAGAAAAAACAATTATTAACCACCACCCCCAAGTCCAGAGGCATGAAGGCTCGGGAGGTCGCCCAGAGTCCCAGGCCCAGCAGAAGGTCAGTCCGGCGGCCTGCCAGAAAACATGAGCCACCTGACCCAGAGACTCAGTCCTTCAGGTGGCCGGCCAGCGCTGTTGAGCCACCAGGACCAGACGGGTAAGGCAGGAGGTGGCCTGCTCACTGGTGGGTGGCCAGGCTGTAGGAGGGGAACCCCCACGGTGCCTGGTGAAGAGAAGAAGGGGACCACGACGGCGTCTGACTGAGAAGGGGAGCGAACCACGACGACGACCTGCGGGGAAGAGGAGAGGGCCATGACAGCATCAGGCTGAGGAGTGAAGGCCCCGGCATCCTCAGGCTGGCCCGCAGCACCCTCGGTGATCTCAGCTTGGGGCACAGCTGCACCCTCAGTGGTCCTGGCTTGGGACACAGCTGCACCCTCGGTGGACCCCGGCTGGGCCAACCCTGCACTCTCAGTGAACCCTGGCTGGGCCAACGCTGCCCCCTCGTTGGACCCCAGCTGGGCCAATGCTGCCCCCATGATGGTCCCGGCTTGGGACACAGTTACATCTGCGGTGGGCCCTGGCTGGGCCAGCGTAGCACCTAGAGGGGTCCCAGCCCCCAGGCTGCAACAGTGTCCCAACACTGCTGCACCCGCAGTGGTCCTGGTCCAGGACATGGCTGCACCCATGGTGGGACCTGGCTGGATCATGGCTGCACTTGCGATGGGGCCCGGCTGGGCCACGGCTGCACTCGCTTTGGCATCCACGGCAAGGGAAGCTGGGCACACAGCGACCTTGAGCTGCAAACCTGGATCCTCGGTGGCCTCAAATGGTGTTGGCCGCTCTCTGGCGACCCTGGGGGAGAGCTCAGAGACAGGACAGAGAGACAAATGGTCAGGGTTGCTGGCAGTGGTGGAGCCCGGCAAGGCGGGCCCAGATGCAGCGGGTGGCTGCACCCGGCATTCCTCACCAAGAACCAGACAAGGTTGCTCTAATTCAGAAGAGAGAGAAGCAAATGAGAGCACTTGCCTGGACTCGAGCTCCACCGCCATCCAGGACTCCGACAATCCAGGTGGTGGAGGCTCCTCAGGCAGAGGAGAGGTTGCACCCATGGTGGACCTGGCCTGGGCCAAAACTGCACCCAAGGAGGTCCCAGATTGGGGTGAAACCCCCACGGTGACCTCTACTGGGGATCCAGGACCAGGGATGACCTCAACGGTGAGAGGGACTGGACTCGCGATGTCTGCAGGTGGTGTGACTGGGTCCATGAGAGCTCCAGACTGGAGCGGATCCTCCCCGGCAACCCTGGGATGAAACTCAAACAACAGGAGAAGAGACATGGTCAGGGTCGCCGGCAGCAGTGGACCCCGGTGAGGTGAGTTCAGGCGCAGCTGTTGGCTGCACCCGACTCACCTCCTGAAGAGCCAGGCAAGATTGCTTCAAAACAAAAGGGAGAAACACAAATGGAAGCACTTGCCAGGGCTCAAGCTCCACCGCCGTCTAGTACTCCATCGATCCAGGCGACGTCACAGGCCTGGCCTCGAGGCGGTCCAGCGCAGGTCCCTTCTCCGCTGCGGTGACCTCTGCAGCTGGCTTGGTGGTGGTGGTAGTCCTGGTGCCCCCAGGTAAAGACTTCAAAGCTGGCGACTGATCCAGTGAGGAAGCTGGGGGCTCACTCCGTGCTGGCACTGGTCTAGACTCCTCTAGGGTCACGGGCTCCTCCATCGTCCAGCGGCTAGGTTCAGGGGCTGGCGGACACTCAGCGAAAAATGGGGGCGACACGGAGAGAATAGGAACAAAATTAACCATTGCAGCTGGAGGAGAGGACCCAGCGGACTGCTGAGATGGGGCCTCTCCCTTGGGAGATAGACAAGGTTTATCATGATTAAGTTGAATAGAATGACAAAACACTTGCCTGTCCTCCTGGTCTCTGGTGTAAACAGCTGCAGGTGAGAGGCAGTCATCTCTCTCCGTGCCTATATTGGATTCGGGCCCCCAAATGGAAAGTGAAGGAGCCGTCTCCATGGCGACGGAGGTGGTTGAGACTGGTGCAGGATGTTTATGGTGAGCCCTCCGGGAATGGTGGCGATGAGAGGAAGTAGGTGGCGTGAGCTCCGGTTCCCTGTAGAAACTACAGTTACCACCAGGGATCGAGATGGAGAGAGCCCACCGCACCGGGAAACCTGGAGGAGAAAGACCGAGGCCCATTGTGGTCAAGTTCCTGTGGCACAAGGACAGGATGACCATTCTTCAAAGAGCCAAGTCCTTCAAAGGAACAAAAATCTTCATCAATGAGGACTTCACTGATTTGGTAAGAAGGAAGAGAAAAGAATTAATGCCAGAGCTGAAAGCTGCAAGAGCACAGGGGGACATAGCCTACTTAAGGTATGACAGACTCATTATTCACCCACGCCATCCCCGTAACAGTACACCAAAATCAATGGAGCCAAAAATCAACCAGAAATGACTGACATTTCATTATCAACTTAGAGATATAAACTGTGCATTTGTTTCCATTGACTGGAATAATTATGATGCAGACTTTTATAGGAAACAGCCTCATTGTTAAAGGGTACGAATATACTGAGCTTAAGCCACACAGTGTTGAATATGAAACTGATCCGGAAAATCACTTTTTCAACAGTATAAAACATCAGTGTGAATACTTTAGCTCAGACCAACTAAAAAATACAATTTCTGACCAATCATTGCCAATAATACACTTTAATAGTAGAAGTATCAGCATGATTTTTTCCAAAATCCAGGACAGTTTGTTGCAATATAACACAATTTTTTCTGCTGTTGCAATTTCTGAGATTTGGCTAAAAAATGACCAACTTCATACAGTGCAAATGAGAGGCTATGATTTCTATACCACAAGCAGGTCAAAAAAAGGGGTGGTGGTGTTGCTTTATATATCAGGTCCTGCTACCAAAGCCAAGTTGTAGATAATATGTCTTTTGAAATGGAAAACATCATGGAGTGTGTAACTGTGGAATTAATTACAACTACAAAAAACATCATAATAAGTTGCATTTATAGAGCACCGGGTACCGATATTGACATTTTCATGTCATGCGGTGGCCCTCGCGAGCCACTATAAGACGCCACAAGACACCGGTGAAGTTTGAACAGTTTATTGTCGAACCAAAAGAAACACAAAATAATGAGCCACAGTGGGCTAAAACGTACTACACTACACACAGGTGACCATAAGGTAAATAAGGAAGCACACTTACGATCGTAGCGGTGGGATGGTCGATGCGTCAGACCGTGAAGGAATCTTTGATGAGACTGCCACATTTTTCCGCTCCCAGTGCCCTCTTAAATGGAGGACCACTGATGAGCCGAAATGCAGCTCAGCTGTCAAACTTGACAGCCAGAAGCCCCTCTGAGCGCTTTCACAATAAAGGCTCAGGGAGCTGGAAGGTACACACTGCTGTCAAAACCGGCGAGGATGATGCATGGCTCGAGCGTGGACGAAATCGGCGCTCAAACCATGACATTTCAAAGAGAAATTGTCTGAGCTTTTCAGTGCAGTAGCTAATAAGAAGCTGGTATTTATCTGTGGAGACTTCAATATTGACTTATTAAATCAAAATGACCATATCCAAATAAGTGAATTCATAAATTCCATGTCTTGTATGGGTTTTTACCCTTCAATAACGTCATCTCAGCTGGAGATGACGTCAAGGAGGAGGGGGTGACAACCAAGGCGATCCGGGCACGAGGAACTGACGGAACAGCTGAGACAGATGACCCGGGGGAGGCGACTGCGGGGATTCCCTCCTGTCGTGACGTGGGAGATGCAGCTGACTGGGAGGCTGGGTTCCTCCGACAACCCGGAGCTGGATCCGGACGGGATTCTCGCTGGGGCCTGGTTGTGACACGGCGACGAAGCTTACTGGCCGACGGTGCGGCGAGGGGACCAGGAACACATGGCGCCGGGACTGGACGGGTGACAGGAGCTGAATTCCAAAACGTGGAGCGGGGATGCCTCTCCGTTGGCATCCTGCCGGGATTTCCCTCCAGCCTACGGATCTCCACTCTCGTCGGGGATGCTGTACTCGAGGGAGGAGGAGAAGGTTCCTGGAGCGCCTTTTCAATTAACTCTCGCTGAGTCACAATCCATGTTAACCTCTCCTTTCCTTCCGGAAAGGAGGTGAGATGGTATTTCAATACGGCCCACTGGGCGAGGAACAAGTAGTCATTTGCTGCTTGAGCGGGCATGAGACGAGAGGCTTCAGCCAGATAGCCGTCAATCTCCTCAAACCACTCAGGGCAATACCCACGCTTGAGGGTGGACATCCTGTTCACAAGCCCAAGCGAAAGGGAAAAACTCCAAACCACGGCAAACTCACGGTGAAAGGCGTCTCAGTTTGGCGGTAGTATACTGTCATGCGGTGGCCCTCGCAAGCCACCATAAGACGCCACAAAACACTGGTGAAGTTTGCACAGTTTATTGTCGAACCAAAAGAAACACAAAATAATGAGCCACAGTGGGCTAAAACGTATTACACTACACACAGGTGACCATAAGGCAAATAAGAAAGCACACTTACGATCGTAACTCTTTCTAAGTTACAACTTAGAAAGAGTTGTTGCTATGCAATTATTTGACCACCTGCAGGGAAATGGTTTACTTGAAGAGTTTCAGTCTGGGTTTAGAATCCATCATAGTACTGAAACAGCCTTAGCGAAGGTCACTAACGACCTCCTCATTGCATCTGATAATGGACTAGTTTCTGTACTTGTCCTTTTAGACCTTAGTGCAGCTTTTGATACTATCGATCATAATATTCTACTTGATAGATTAGAACACTATATTGGACTTAATGGAACTTCGTTGCAGTGGTTTAGATCTTATTTATCTGATAGGTTCCAGTTTGTTCATGTAAATGATGAGTTTTCTTTCAGCTCAAAGCTTAGTCATGGAGTTCCACAGGGATCTGTGCTAGGCCCTACTCTTTTTAGTTTATATATGCTTCCGTTAGGCAACATTATTAGAAAGCACTGTATACATTTTCATTGTTATGCAGATGACACACAATTATACCTGTCAATCATGCCAGATGATACTAATCAATTAGCCAAGTTAGAAGCCTGTCTTAAGGAAATCAAAGCTTGGATGACTTGTAATTTCCTGCTATTAAATTCAGATAAGACTGAAGTCATTCTTGTTGGTCCAAAAAACCTTAGAAATTCCTTTCCAAATCAAACTTTCAGTTTGGATGCAGTTACTCTTTCTCTTAATAGCTCTGTGAGGAACCTTGGAGTTATTTTTGATCAGGATTTGTCCTTCAATTCACATATTAAATTTGTTTCTAAGACTGCCTTCTATCATTTGCGTAATATTGCCAAGATTAGGAGCATCTTGTCTCAGAGTGATGCTGAGAAGCTGATCCACGCTTTTGTTAGCTCGAGATTAGATTATTGTAATTCTTTATTATCAGGCTGTCCTAAAACATCTTTAAAAAGTCTTCAGCTGATTCAAAATGCTGCAGCAAGAGTTTTAACAGGTACTAGAAAGAGAGATCATATCTCTCCGGTTCTGGCCTCCCTTCATTGGCTTCCCAGAGAGTTTAGAATTAAGTTTAAAATCCTTCTTCTTACTTACAAAGCTTTAAACAATCAGGCTCCTTTTTATTTAAAAGATCTGATACTACCGTATCATCCTAACAGAGCACTACGCTCCCAAAATGCAGGATTACTTGTAATACCTAGAATCTCCAAAAGTACAATGGGAGGCAGAGCCTTCAGTTATCAAGCTCCTCTCCTGTGGAATCAGCTGCCAATCTGGATTCGGGAGTCAGACTCAATCTCTGTTTTTAAGAATAGGGCTAAAACCTACCTTTTTGATATAGCCTACAATTAGGGAGGGATCATGCGTTTCTGAACCCTCCCTTAGTTATGCTGCTAATAGGTTTAGTCAGCCGGGGGACCTCCAGTAATGCACTGGGCCTCACTCCTTTCCTCACTCTCTATGAAATATTTTTTTTTTGCTGGTCATTAACATTTGTTTGTTCTCTCCCATAGATTGAGTCCCCATCGTGCTGTTTGCTCTCTACATGTCTGTTCTTTTCTTCTTCTCTATGCCCTCACCCCCCAGCCAGTCGCAGCAGATGATTGCCCCTCCCTGAGCCTGGTTCTGCTGGAGGTTTCTTCCTGTTAAAAGGGAGTTTTTCCTCTCCACCATCGCCAAGTGCTTGCTCACAGGGGATCGCCTGATTGCTGGGGTCTTTCTGCAACTGTGGGGGTCCCCCCTTCAGTTGATAGTGCTATGAGATGACTGTTGTTGTGAAATGGCGCTATATAAATAAAGTTGAATTGAATTGAATTGAATCGTAGCAGTGGGATGGTCGATGTGTCAGACCATAAGATAAGCCTTTATTAGTCCCACAATGGGGAAATTCCAGGATTGCAACAGCACAGGGATAGCAACACTCAGAGCAACAATCAGAAGGCAAGAGAAAAAAAAGAAGAAACAAGAGCAGCAAGTATACATATGTACATATAAATATAAATATAATATTTATACCATATATTACAATATACAGTATATATATATATATATATATATATATATATATATATATATATATATATATAGACACAGTGCGGAGCATATAAACACACAGTGCGGAGCATTGTAGCTAGATGGAATAATATGTAGATATATAAACACAGTGCGGAGCATTGTAGCTAGATGGAATAAATATGTAGATATATAAACACACCCAGTGCGGAGCATTGTAGCTAGATGGAATAAATATGTAAATATATAAACACACACAGTGCAGAGCATTGTTGCTAGATGGGATGAAACGGCACAACCGTCTACTTAGTTATCCTACATGGTATAATTATGTACCCATACATATTCTTACCCTCCATAGCGACCGGTATTTTCCTAGTTGTATGCCGGAGGGGACCACTGTATAAGTCTATTGCGTCTTTTGCATTCAAAACTATTAGGTTGTCACGTCTTTTTGCTATCTCTGCGAGCAGCCCTGCTTAGGTTGTACAGTCTGACAGCCGTTGGTAGGAAGGACCTGCGAAACCTCTCGGTTGTGCACCTAGGATGATGTAGTCTGCTGCTAAATGAGCTCCTCAGTGCATTCAGTATGTCCTGCATAGGGTGGAACTCGGACTCCAGCAGAGATGACAGTTTAGCCACCATCCTTCTCTCTCCTATCTCCTCCACCGGGTCAAGGCGCTACCCCAGGACAGAGCTAGCTTTCTTGATCAGTTTGTTCAGTCCCTTCCTATCGGCTGCAGTAATGCCACTGCCCCAGCAGACCACTCCAAAGGTGATGGCTGATGCCACCACCGTGTCATAGAATGTCTTCAGCAGCGCCCCTTGTACACCAAAAGACCTGAGTCTCCTCAGTAGGAACAGCCTGCGCTGTCCCTTCTTGTAGAGTGCGTCAGTATTGTGTGACCAGTCTAGTTTATTGTTCAGATGAACACCCAGGAACTTGTAGGATGTCACCATCTCAATGTCTGTTCCCTGTATATTTACTGGTGCTGTGAGGGGTTGTCCTTGCCTGCGGCAGTCCACCACCAGCTCCTTAGTTTTCCTCGCGTTGATCTGGAGGTAGTTCCGATGGCACCAGTCCACGAAGTCCTGGATAAGCCCTCTGTACTCAGCTTCATCTCCATTGGAGATGAGGCCAACGATCGCAGAGTCATCAGAGAACTTCTGTAGATGGCAGTGTGTTGTGTTGTGTGAGAAGTCCACAGTATAAAGGGTGAACAGGAAAGGAGCCAAAACCGTTCCCTGGGGGGCCCCTGTGCTACCGATGATCGGGTTGGACATCCAGTCCCGGGTTCTCACAAACTGAGGCCGGTTAGTGAGGTAGTCCAGGATCCGTGATGACAGGTGCTGGTCCACCCCTGCGCACAGCAGCATGTCCTTCAGGATCGGTTGGATGGTGTTGAAAGCACTGGAGAAGTCAAAGAACATGATCCTCACCGCATTCCCGGGCTTCTCCAGGTGGGACAGAGAATGGTGAAGGAGGAAGATCACCGCATCCTCCACCCCAATGCCATGCTGGTAGGTGAACTGGAGTGGATCCATTGCTGGTCCCACCAGGGGGCGGAGGTGAGCAAGGAGCAGTCTCTCCAGGGTCTTCATCATGTGGGACATCAAGGCCACTGGTCTGTAGCTGTTCAGGTCTTTGGGGTGGGAAGTCTTTGGTACAGGTACCACACAAGATGTTTTCCACAGCTGTGGTACCCTCCCCAGCTTCAGGCTCAGGTTGAAGATGTACTCCATAATCCCACACAGCTGGTCTGCACAGGACTTGAGGAGCTTTGCGCTGAGGCCTTCCTCGCCTTGATCTTCCTCAGCTCCGTCCTCACCTGGGTCTTAGTCAGGGTCAGGTTGGGGGGCTGTGTGTTGGGAGTGGGGGGGTGTTGGTGGAGTGGGGAGTGGGCAGCAGGACTTGATGTCTTCAGAGGCAGCAGTGGTTGTTGTGCAGTCAGGGGGGAGGGTGGTTGGTCAAACCTATTGAAAAACAGATTCAGATTGTTCGCCCACTCCCTGCCCCCCGTGGCCTGGGGGGGGGGGGGTATTCTGGAGCCCAGAGATGGTTTTAAGGTTTCTCCAGACCCTGCTGATGTCGCTCTGTTGCAGCTTGTCCTCCATCTTCTTCCTGAAGCTGTCCTTGCCTTCTCTGATCTTTCTCCTCAGCTCCCTCTGTACGGACTTCAGCATCTCCCTGTTCCCCGACCGGAAGATCCTCTTCTCTCTCAGAAGTGTTTTTATCTCAGGGTTGATCCAGGGTTTGTTGTTTGAGCAACACCGTATGGTCTTGGTGGGAACGGAGTTGTCCACACAGAAGCTGATGTAGTCCGTGATGGTGTGAGTGAGGCCATCGATGTCCTCACCATGTGGATCGCAGAGCTGCTCCCAGGCGGTGGTTTCAAAACAGTCCTTTAGAGCGTCCATTGCCTCCTCAGACCATAACTTCACTGTGCGCATGGCCGGAGGTTGTCTGTGCACTAGGGGTTTGTACACCGGCCGGAGATGAACCAAGTTATGATCCGATCTCCCGTGTGGGGGGAGTGGTGATGAGGTGTACGCCTCCTTAGTGTTTGCATAGAATAAGTCTAGTGTTTTATTGTCTCTAGTGTGGCATGTGACATACTGGGTGAACGTGAGTAGAATGGGGGACAGTGAAATATGGTTGAAATCACCTGAGATGAGGAGAAGAGCATCTGGGTGTTCTGTCTGCAGCCTGCCAGTTACTGAGTGAATGGCGTCACGCGCTGTCCCCACATTCGCCGTCGGATTTGCATAAATAACAATGCAGATCACGTGTGAGTATTCCCTCGGGAGATAGGTAGGCCACATGCTAACAGCTAGCAACTCAATGTTTTTGTTGCAGTGTTGTTGTTTAACCGTGAATTGTCCCGGTCTGCACCAGCTGTTATTGACATACATTATCACTCCGCCCTGTAAGTGGCACAACCCAGTCCAGAGCTGATTTTACTTTTTGGTTAAAACTGTCAGTAATAAAATCACATGATGCAGGTAGAACCTCAGCAGGAGCGTCACTTAAAACCCTAATAAAACTTGCAGCTACTTCAGAAGTCAGATGGTGCTTCCTCACAGTTCTCACCATGGTCTCCCACTGATTAAAACTGGTGATGTTAAAAAAACACAGAAGTGATGTGAGATAGCCAAGTCTACAACAGAGAACACACTAGTCGACAGGCTGTAGGTGATGACAAGGTCTAAGGTGTGTCCTCTGTTGTGAGTTGGCTGTGTTGTGTGTTGTTTAAAATCCTCACAGTTAAGAAGGTTTAACAATTTACAAAAAAATGCGTTAGAGGCATCATCTTTGTGAAGATTAAAATCACCAGCTATGACTGCCTTGTTATATTTTGCATGGATGATTGACAGCATGTCAGAGAATTTGATGATAAAAGAGCCACATGGTTTTGGTGGCCTATAAACTGTTAGGCATACAATTGTGGGGCTGTTTAAAACAAAGGCATGGTATTCAAAGGTGGAGTACTCATTAAGTGTTATTTCTTTATAATTAAAATCGCTCATGTAGGTTCATTTTGTCTTCTTTTAATTATTTACCTTTTGTTCTTATTAAAGACAAAAATAGAAAGAGGTTTTTTACCTTCTTTACATGACGAAGGCTGCAGTGAACAGTCAAAACATGTAAAGAAGGTAAAGACATCTTTCTATTTTTGTCTTTAATAAGAACAAAAGGTATATAAATTAAAATAATTAGAGATTGTTGTTGCAGTTCCACCACCTTTCTGACCCTTCCTCATAGAAAATAAAAAGTTAATATTGGGTGGAGAGGCCTCGGTGAGAACGACTAATGCATCGGTACCCAGCCCCGCCTCAGTTAAAAACAGACAGTCCAGTTTATAAAATCAAATTATTATCAATAAAAGATTGATTTAAAAGGGAGCAGGCATTTAGAAGTGCCATAGTGATTACTGACGGGTTGGTGTGTGAGGTGGTTTGTTGGGTGTTCGAGTTAATTCTGACATGGTTCTTGTGGTTTACTCCACCAGTCTGAATCAGGTGTGGTCGGTAAACTGGGCTTACAGTAGGAGACAGTCAGGCTGACGGAGCAGTTAAAACAGAATAAAACATGTTGTCCGTTAAAAAAAAAAAAAAAAAAAAAAATCCATGAAAAGCAGCACGCTGAATTTATTCAGGCCACAAGCTGCATATCAGTTTGGTATCATATCGGCTCATACCCAGATTTAAAATGATCAGAATAAATATGAAAAGAAGTTGTATATACAGTAAATCAAAAATTACAACTGAATGTCCTTGAGTAAGAGTACACATTTTCTTCACAAATTTGCTCGTGTAAAACATTTCCTGCAATAAAACTACTCATTACCGTACATTTCTGTGGAACAAGTTACTTGAGTAAATGTAAAGGTGTGTTCCAAACACAAATGCGTGAACTTTTCATGTGGCACGATTACACATTAACTCAATGTAAACACATGAGTAGACATGAATTAACCATCTGAGCGAGTTGCAGATGGGCGGAATTGCCTTTATAACTTCTGCAGCTGTGTTCTACCTGCTGTGGAAATGCTCAAAACACCGTCATGTTCAGGTTTACATTATATGACGGTTCTCTCACCTGCAAAAATTGTACCTCTCTCCAGAACTTTACAAGATGATGGTTGTTTACATTGCTAGCCCTTGTTAGCCCATCTGTAGCAGGAGTCTGTGATACTCCCAACACTCTGATTCAGCTGCAGAGCCCTGGTCCATCTGTCCGCAGGTGAGTCTCATTTTCAAACTACTTTACTCTCCAGTGTTGATACTTTTACTCCGGTGACAGCAGAATCTCAAGCCCATTACTAGCTTGTGCTATCCCTCGGATGCGAACGTGCAAATTCACATGCATTTGGTTCTTTCCATTGACGTTGTATGTATGCATGCCACATGAAAAATTTGCTGTGAATGCACCTTAAGTGGTTTCTACCACATCTGAAAGCAGTTGCAGAGAAATCAGTTAAAGAGTTCACAGCTCTGACAATGTGAAAATCATCTGAGAAAGAAATCAAAAGTGGGGGTTTAGTGAGTGGAGTAAAGGTGGATGGGCCTGCAGCAGGATGGCAGCACGGCTGAAGAGGTGACAGAGAGGGAAAGGGAGAGTCATGGGGGTGGAGGATTGTGTGGTGCCACCAGGAGTTCGACTGAGTGTGATGTGTCTTGAAGCTGCACCCACACTCACAGGCAACTCGGATGGCAGGAAGGATGACCTCTAGAGGCCAGCTTTCCTCTGCTGAATTCACACCAGATCCACTGCATAACAGCAGATAAATCCACCCACAAACCATAAACTGACTCCTTCTTCACTGCTAGGAGACTTGGGTCTAATCACCACCAGACAAGCTTATGTTCCTCTGGTGTGACATGCTTGAAGTCATCATGTCAGTGAGGTTATGAATATACCAGAAAGCATGAAGCTATGGGAATGGTCACTTATCCAAACACATACACATCTAAACTCTGAAATCACCCTTGTCTGATGAATCAACAGTCAGTAATATTTGTTCCTTACAGCTCAAGTGTTTTCATCCTGAGTCTGGAGCGATGCTATGGTGTAGTCATGATGACGTGCTTTTTATTCCAGTGTTTATCACAGGAAAATTAAAAACATGTCTGTTGCAACGACATGTGACCTGGGAGTGAATGTTGGGTTAATGCAGTCTAACCACTGACAAGAGGCCAGTAACTGGTGAGACAGGACGGATGTCCAGGTTTTACACGCTTTTGGAGACAATCACAGCAATGTTCGAAACTGTCTGGAATCATTGACAATGAGAGGGCTCCATCTAGTGGAGAAATGCTAGAACATCACCCTGGCACCTGTGAGATGGGATCCAGAAACAGACGGGTGACTCGTGGGAAAAAAGCTCTGGATTTTTATGTGGTAATAGCAGTAAAAAGAAAAGGTGCTGAGTCAGACCTTTCAGTATTAGAGGACAGGTATAAAACCAAATTAGAAAAAAGTTGGAACAGCATAGAAAATGAAAATTTAAAAAAGGAACTCTACAATTTACTTTGACTTGTATATTTAATTGGAGAAATTACGAACCCATGTTGTCTGGTTAGCTTCATTTCATGTTTTAAAGCAGAACTATGTAACTTTCCTGTTTTTGGTAGGGACACTGAAAACACTACGATCGAATCTCAATCTCCTCCCTAAACTCTCGACCCTGAGCCTTTGTAGACTCTGGCTGCTGCCATCAGTAGTGTCTGGCCGAATCTCATTCTCCTCCCTCACAAACTCGATGACTTTAGGCGCGTTCATGTTAAGTGACTGAGGGTTTAGGGCTGTCCCAGTCCGAAATCAGGAAGTGGCTGATCACTGCTGACTTTTTGAGCCCTTAAATGAGCCTTTCTCTGAGTCAGCATGCTATGCTGACTTAAGGTAAGGGAATACCCACAGTTTAGACCGCCATGTTGGGGTTTCTCAAGGGGAAGCTCCTGATTGGTCACCTGTTCATCACTGACCTCCACCCCCCCCCCAAAAAAAATACTGCCTTGACATGAATTTAAGATCTTTGCCAAAATAAAAATATATGACACAAAGACTTCAAGTTTATTCTGCATTACACACCATTTAAGCAATTTAATTACATTTTGGTTAATTATGCAGTTTGAAAAAAGATGATTTGCAGTTGTAATCAGTTAATCAGTTCATTCCTGAAGAAAGTAGAAAGTCTGAGAGTCACAATAGATGGTCACATGCTTTCATGTCACACAAATTAAAAGTTTGGTTAAAATAAATAGGTTAAAAAGATAGATTTCTGTTAAAATGGTAACACTGAAAATGAAATAAGATATAATTCGATCCCTTTTATTTCAATAAGCCTGAAACACACAAAGCCTAGAACTTTCAGCATCATTTTCTTTTCTCCTTTGTCAATAAACCCTGTTTGTTTCTGATTTTTGTTTTGTCTGGAGTCTGTTTTTATTTTGTCCTGTGATCCGCACACTCAAACACTACTGATGGCGGCAGTCTAAGTCTATAAGGGCTCAGGGCTCGAGGGTTTAGGGAGGAGATCGAGATTCAGCTGTTGAGTGTGCAAGTGTGTGAGGGGATGAAGTGGCTCAAAATGGTAGAAATAGGACACGCTTTGCTACCTTGGCAACACTAAAAGTTTTTTTTAGGGCCTGAGCCACTGTGTCAGTTGGCGAAAGCCCTATTGTAATTGCTCAGCTCGAAGAAATTCTTCCTCCTAAACAAATGAATTTTTCACCCTCTGAACGTTAACCAAAACGCGATTTTTTTTGGCAGACCCCTCAGACCCGGTGAAAAATTCGATAAACTGGAAAACATATGTGCACCCCACCCCTAATTTTTGTGGGTGGGGCCAAACGTACAAGGTCTATGGAGACTGGAGACCATAAACTTTACCGTACAGACAAAAAATTTGGGTGAGGTGTGCATCACCTCAAGACATGCAAAAAACATAATTGTGGCCCATACCCACCACCAACAGGAAGGCCGCCATCTTGCCTGTAGGGGGCCTCGCAGACTCTAACCGGTCAAATCCCCTCTCAAGTTGCACACTGCCCATCAGATTTTGCCATAACTCCATCGGGCACCTCACTCATGCACTGGTGGATTCGGGGGCAGAGCAAAATTTCATTTCCAAGAGCCTGGCAACCCGTTTGGGTATACCCTGTCAGCCATTGTCAACCCCTCTTAATCTGATCACCCTCTCTCGCTCTCCCCTGGGGGTAGTGACGCATCGCACCAAGCCAGTGCCTATAATTATCTCAGGCAACCACCGTGAGGACCTGACTTTATATGTCCTGTCTTCCTCTTCGGACCGTGTCATTCTGGGTTACCCATGGCTGCGTCTGCACAACCTCGTCCTCGATTGGAGGTCTGGTAATGTCCTTTCATGGAGCCCCTTCTGACTGAGCACCTGTCTCCAGTCTGCGGCCTGTGCCCCATCCTCTCCTCCGCCCGCGCCGGTCTCCGATCCTCGGGACCTCACCCTGGTGCCCCAGGAGTTTCACGACCTGGGGATGGCGTTCAGCAAGTCCAAAGCCATGTCTCTTCCCCCTCACCGGCCGTATGACTGCGCCATTAACCTCCGCCCGGGGGCACCCTTACCATCCGGCCGTCTCTACAGCCTTTCAGCTCCTGAATGTGAGGCAATGGATTCATACATCCGGGAGTTGCTCAGTGCTGGGATCATCCGTCCCTCCTCGTCCCCGCTCGGTGCTGGCTTCTTCTTTGTCTCCAAGAAGGATGGGTCCCTTCGCCCGTGCATCAACTTCAGGGCTCTTAATGACATCATGGTCAAGGACCGCTACACCCTGCCTCTGATGGACACCGCTTTCCACTCCCTCCAGGGGGCGACCTGGTTCACGAAGTTAGATCTCCGCAGCGCCTACCGTTCGGATCCGGGAGGGCGATGAATGGAAGACGGCCTTTAGGACGCCCAGCAGCCACTTCGAGTGCTTAGTGATGCCGTTTGGGCTCACCAACGCTCCTGCCATCTTTCAGCGACTCATTAACGATGTCCTACGAGATTTCCTGGGGGTCTTTGTCTTCGTCTACCTGGATGATATACTCATCTTCTCCAGGTCACGGGAGGAGCACCAGGCTCACGTGAGGCGGGTCCTGCAGCAGTTGCTGGAGAACAGGCTCTACATCAAGGCAGAGAAATGCGAGTTCTATGCCAAGACCACCTCTTTCCTGGGATTTGTCATCTCTCACAACTAGATCCTTCCCGACCCTGCTAAGGTTAAAGCGGTGGTCGAGTGGCCCACGCCTACCTCCAGGAAACAGGTGCAACAGTTCATCGGCTTCGCCAATTTCTACCGTCGCTTTGTCCCCAACTTCGGCGCCATCGTTACTCCCCTGACCCGCCTCACTTCTTCCAAGGTGCCCTTCCAGTGGTCCGAGGAGGCGGAAACCGCATTCAAGACCCTCGAGACGGAGTTCTCATCCTCCCGGGTCCTAACCCAGGTTGACCCCGCGCTGCAGTGCCTGGTGGAGGTTGACGCGTTTGACACGGGGGTGGGGGCCGTGCTCTCTCAGCGTTCACCAGTGGATGGAGTCAAGCGGCCCTGCGCCTTCTTCTCTCGACGGTTGTCAGCAGCCGAGCACAATTATGACGTCGGCGACAGGGAACTTCTGGCTGTCAAGCTCGCACTGCAGGAGTGGCATCACTGGCTGGAGGGGGCAGCTCAGCCTTTTGTGGTTTGGACGGATCACAAGAATCTCGAGTATTTGAGGTCAGCGCGGCATCTGAATGCCCGCCAGGCGCGCTGGTCTCTATTCTTCGCTCGATTCCAATTTACCATCACCTACTGTCCAGGCTCAAAGAATGGGTTGCCCGATGCCTTGTCAAGACAGTTCGCTCCTGAGGCCCTGGAGGAGTCGGACCACACCATTCTTCCCAGCTCGTGCGTCGTGGGGGCGGTTGCCTGGTCCATCAGGGACAAGATCCGTAAGGCGCAGGAGGCGGAACCAGACCCTGGCGGTGGTCCGGAGGGCAGGCTCTTCATCCCATCAGCGGTTCAGGGGGAGGTTATTCACTGGGCCCACACGTCCAAGCTCGCCTGTCACCCTGGCATCTCCCGACTGGTGGACCTCCTTCAACGCTCTTTCTGGTGGCCGGTTCTCCAAAAGGATGTTGCCAAGTACGTCCGGGCTTGCCCCCAGTGTGCCACTGGCAAGTCTCAGAACTCTCCTCCTGCGGGTCTACTCCAGCCCCTGCCGGTTCCAGGCAGGCCCTGGTTGCACATCGCTCTTGACTTCGTCACTGGGCTCCCTGTCTCTAACACCTACGACACGGTTTTGACAATTGTGGATCGGTTCTCTAAGGCCGCCCACTTTGTGCCACTTTGGGGTCTCCCTTCGGCACGAGAGACGGCTGATCTCCTCGTCCAACATGTGGTCAGACTGCACGGGATTCCTTTGGATGTCGTATCGGATTGAGGGCCTCAGTTTGTATCACAAGTGTGGAGGTGCTTCTGTAATGCTTTGGGGGCCACGGTGAGTCTTTCCTCTGGTCATCATCCCCAGTCCAACGGACAGTGTGAACGTACCAATCAGGAGCTGGAGGCTGCCCTGCACTGTGTGACCTCTTCCAATCCATCCTCCTGGAGCTCCTACTTGGCCTGGGTAGAGTACGCCCACAACACGGCACGGTCTTCGGCCACTGGTATGTCCCCCTTCAAGGCGTCATTGGGGTATGATCCCCCCTTGTTCCCCGAGCAGGAGGGTGAGTTGACTGTTCCCTCCATTCAGGCATATGTGAGACGCTGCCGGAGTTTGTGGACCAGGGTGAGAGAGGCGCTTTTACGCACAGCGGCGTGCAACAGCACCACTGCCATTCGCCACAGGAGGCCGGCTCCTAGTTACCAGGTGGGTCAACGGGTCTGGCTTTCATCACAGGACATTAATCTCAAGGGCGAGAAGAGGAAGTTGGCTCCATGGTTTCTTGGGCCCTTCGTTATTTCCAAAATTGTCAACCCGGTGGCTGTGCGTTTGGCCCTCCCCCCCAACCTTCGTGTGTGTCCCACTTTCCATGTGTCCAAAGTTAAGCCTGTTGTCTCCGACCCACTCTGTCCTCCTCCTAGGGCGCCGCCTGCTCCCATGATGATCGACGGTCACCTGGCATGGGGTGTTGCTTCCATCCTGGACTCCCGGCGCTGAGGCCGTGGGCTGCAGTATTTGGTGGATTGGGAGGGATATGGCCCAGAGTGGAGATCCTGGGTGCGCTCCCCTTTTGTGCTGGACCAAGATCTCATCACGGAGTTCCACCGGGCGCATTCGGATAAACCAGCGCCAGGAGGCGCTGTTGGGGGGGGGATACTGTCACCACTCGCCGCTCTCAGGCATCCACCTCAGCTGCGCGCACACCTGCGCCTCATTAGCGCAGAGCTATTTATTCCACCTCGTCCTGAGCATCGGTCTGGAGCCGTCTGTTCTACAACGCACTCAATTCCTCAGCAGGATCATCTCTCCAGTCCTGCCTCTCAACTCTACTTCACGTAAGCTGTCTTATCACTTACCTGTTCTCTCAGCCTTCCCCTGTGCACAGGTGGATTCCCTGGCGGCGGAAATCCTCACCTTTGCCATCATCTCCTCCCCGCATCTCCACACCTCATTGTGTGCACAGCAGGGCGCTGTCTCCCATGCCTGGAATCCTCGCCAACGCCAGCCACCAATATCTCTGCAAGTAAGCACATCTCTGCATCACTCTCCCGTGTGGTTTTGCCCAGCTCACTCCCTGTTTGTGTCTCTCCCATAGGGTTGCCTGGCCGCACGGCGTGCTCCTCTGTTCCTGTCCTCATCTTCCACCCACAATACATTACCATATCACATACATGCATCCAAACACATTTTCTTGGTTGAATAAAGCCTTCAAATCTACCTGAGCCTGCGTGCGTGTTTCCTGGGCCGAGAATTATGTCAATGAGTTGTCTGTATTCTTATGTTTGTCCTTATAGTCCTTATAGTGGCGGGTGAAGAGAGACTGACTGCTGCTGCAGATGAAAAAAGGACCCGCAGGAAGAACCGCCACAGACCCAGCAGCACGGAGACCACCCACAAGTGCAACCTGTGTGACAGGGACTGCCATTCGCGCATCGGCCTGTTCAGCCACAGGCGGTGCTGTTCCAGCAGAGTAGACGTTTAGGATTCTCTTCCATGGTCATCATAGACCGACGGAGGCCGACGACGACCTTATAGTCCTGTCCAGTTATTGTGTGTCATTTTGTATTTTTGGTCTTATTGATATCCCAGACTCTGGGACCTTGATTTCTAAATGAAATGCAAAATTTACATTTATCTGAACAGAGGTCATCTGCTGGTGTTTGTCCACGAAAGTCTTGATAAGCACAGTGAAAGCGAAAGAGTGGAGAGACACAGAATCTAAGTTGCTTGAGATTTAGTGTGAAGTTTCCACAATCAGTGATGATTTGAGAAACCATGTCATCTGCTGGTGTTTGTCCACTGTGTTTAATCAAGACCAAAGTCAGCGATGTTTGTCCACTGTGTTTAATCAAGACCAAAGTCAGTGCAGTCATCTACCAGGACATTTTAGAGCACTTCATGCTTCCCTCTGCTGACAAGCTTTACGGAGAAGCTGATTTCATTTTCCAGCAGGACTTGGTACCCCCCTACACTGCCAAAAGTATCAAAACCTGGTTTAATGGCCATGGCATCACTGTTTGATTGGCCAGCAAACTCTCCTGACCTAAACCCCATAGAGAATCTATGGAGTATTGTCAAGAGGAAGATGAGAGACACCAGACCCAACAATGCAGACAAGCTGAAGGTCACTATCAAAGCAGCCTGGGCCTTCATAACATCTCAGCAGTGCCATAGGCAGATCACCTCCATGCCACGCCACAATGATACAGTAATTAATCCAAAAGGAGCCCTGACCAAGTATTGAGTGTGTACATGGACATACTTTTCAGTCGGTCCACATTTGTATTAAAAAACTATTTTTTTAAATTAATTTTATGTAAAATTCCATTTTTTTGAGAAACTGAATTTGGGGTTTTCATGGGCTGTAAGCCATAATCATCAAAATTAAAATAAACACCTGAAATATATCACTCACTGTGTAATGAATCTAGATATGGGTTTCACTTTCTGAAATTAGTGACAAAAAATATTGAACTTTTTCATGATATTCTAATTTTTTGAGATGTACCTGTACTGTTTACCTCCTCAGAGGATTCTGTCTGCACCCTAAGCAAGAGTATCTTGCGCAGAGGAGAACAGGAGGGCTTCGTCCAGATACGTTTATCTCTTTTCCCTTAATCTCAGCCGTGAGCACCGCTATACTTCGGGTGTGTCTCTGGCAGATGTAATCTCTTTCCCCAGTGTTCCTACATGCCTCAGCCTGAGTTCCCACCAGGTTGTTCCCCTCCTGTGACGTCTAGCCCCGTTCACCTCTAGTGCACCATATCCCTCTTTATAAGATAAGATAAGATAAGATAAGCCTTTATTAGTCCCACAACGGGGAAATTCCAGGATTGCAACAGCACAGGGATAGCAACACTCAGAGCAACAATCAGAAGGCAAGAAAAAAACAAGCAAGCAAGAGCGGCTAATATACGTATGTACATATTACTATAAAATATATACTGTATATATACACACACACACAGACACACAGTGCAGAGCATTGTAGCTGGATGGAATAAATATATGAACATATGAACACACAGTGCAGAGCATTGTAGCTAGATGGAATAAATATGTAAATATATAAACACCCACAGTACGGAGCATTGCAGCTAGGTGGAATAAATATGCAAGTATATAAACACACACAGTGCGGAGCAATGTAGCTAGATGGAATAATATGTAGATATATAAATATATAAACACACCAGTGCTGAGCATTGTAGCTAGATGGAATAAATATGTAAATATATAAACACACACAGTGCAGAGCATTGTTGCTAGATGGAATGAAACAGCATAACCGTCTACTTAGTTATCCTACATGGTATGATTATGTGCCCATACATATTCTCACCCTCCATAGCGACCGGTATGTTCCTAGTTGTATGCCGGAGGGGACCATTGTGTAAGTCTATTGCATCTTTTGCAATCAAAAAACTATTAGTTTGTTACGTCTTTTTGCTATCTCTGCGAGCAGCCCTGCTTAGGTTGTACAGTCTGACAGCCGTTGGTAGGAAGGACCTACGAAACCTCTCGGTTGTGCACCTGGGATGATGTAGTCTGCTGCTAAATGAGCTCCTCAGTGCATTCAGTATGTCCTGCATAGGGTGGAACTCGGACTCCAGCAGAGATGACAGTTTAGCCACCGTCCTTCTCTCTCCTATCTCCTCCATCGGATCAAGGCGCTGCCCCAGGACAGAGCTAGCTTTCTTAATCAGTTTGTTCAGTCTCTTCCTATCGGCTGCAGTAATGCCACTGCCCCAGCAGACCACTCCAAAAGTGATGGCTGATGCCACCACCGTGTCATAGAATGACTTCAGCAGCGCCCCTTGTACACCAAAAGACCTGAGTCTCCTCAGCAGGAACAGCCTGCGCTGTCCCTTCTTGTAGAGTGCATCAGTATTATGTGACCAGTCTAGTTTATTGTTCAGATGAACACCCAGGTACTTATAGGATGTCACCATCTCGATGTCTGTTCCCTGTATATTTACTGGTACTGTGAGGGGCTGCCCATGCCTGCGGCAGTCCACCACCAGCTCCTTAGTTTTCCTCGCGTTGATCTCGAGGCAGTTCCGATGGCACCAGTCCACGAAGTCCTGGATAAGCCCTCTGTACTCAGCTTCATCTCCATTGGAGATGAGGCCAACGATCGCAGAGTCATCAGAGAACTTCTGTAGATGGCAGTGTGTTGTGTTGTGTGAGAAGTCCGCAGTATAAAGAGTGAACAGGAAGGGAGCCAGCACCGTTCCCTGGGGGGCCCCCGTGCTACTGATGATCGTGTCGGACACACAGTCCCGGGTTCTCACAAACTGAGGCCGGTTCGTGAGGTAGTCCAGGATCCATGATGACAGGTGCTGGTCCACCCCTGCGCGCAGCAGCTTGTCCTTCGGGATCATCGGTTGGATGGTGTTGAAAGCACTGGAGAAGTCAAAGAACATGATCCTCACCATATTCCCGGGCTTCTCCAGGTGGGACAGAGAACGGTGAAGGAGGAAGATCACCGCATCCTCCACCCCAATGCCATGCTGGTAGGCGAACTGGAGTGGATCCATCGCTGGTTCCACCAGGGGGCGGAGGTGAACAAGGAGCAGTCTCTCCAGGGTCTTCATCAAGTGGGACGTCAAGGCCACTGGTCTGTAGCTGTTCAGGTCTTTGGGGTGGGAAGTTTTTGGTACAGGTACCACACAAGATGTTTTCCACAGCTGTGGTACCCTCCCCAGTTTCAGGCTCATGTTGAAGATATACGTCACAATCCCACACAGCTGGTCTGCACAGGACTTGAGGAGCTTTGCGCTGATGCCGTCCGGTCCCGGCGCCTTCCTCGCCTTGATCTTCCTCAGCTCCGTCCTCACCTGGGTCCTGGTCAGGGTCAGGATGGGGGGCTGTGTGTTGGGAGTGGGGGGGGTGTTGGTGGAGTGGGGAGTGGGCAGCAGGACTTGATTTCTTTAGAGGCAGCAGTGGTTGTTGTGCAGTCAGGGGGGAGGGCGGTTGGTCAAATCTATTGAAAAACAGATTCAGGTTGTTCGCCCACTCCCTGCCCCCTGTGGCCTGGGGGGAGGTATTCTGGAGCCCCGAGATGGTTTTGAGGTTTCTCCAGACCCCGCTGATGTCGCTCTGTTGCAGCTTGTCCTCCATCTTCTTCCTGAAGCTGTCCTTGCCTTCTCTGATCTTTCTCCTCAGCTCCCTCTGTACGGACTTCAGCATCTCCCTGTTCCCCGACCTGAAGATCCTCTTCTTCTCTCTCAGAAGTGTTTTTATCTCAGGGTTGATCCAGGGTTTGTTGTTTGAGTGACGCCGTATGGTCTTGGTGGGAACGGATTTGTCCACACAGAAGCTGAGGTAGCCCGTGAAGGTGTGAATGAGGCCATCGATGTCCTCACCATGTGGATCGCAGATATATACGTAAGTTATATATATATATATATATATATATATACGTAAGTTTAGTGTCTTGTGTATGTTTGTCTTTCTGTTAATAAATGTGCAAAACTCAAAGCGAGCAATTGGTGTCCTTCTACAGCCCTTAAAAGGTCAGTTTATGACAAAATCATCTTATTTCAAACTGCATAATTAACCACAAATTTAATTAAATTGCTTAAATGGTGTGTAATGGAGAATAAAGTCAACATATATTTTTATTTTGGCTAAGATCTTAAATTGATGTCAATGCAGTTTTTTTTTTTTGTTTGTTTTGTTTTGTGGGCTGAAGGGGTGGTCAGTGATGAATAGGTGACCAATCAGGACCTTTCCCTTGAGAAACCCCGACATAACGCTCTTAACTGTGGGCAATTCCCTTACCTTAAGTCAGCATAGGATGTTGATTTACAGAAAGTCTGATTTAAGGGCTCAAACAGTCAGTGAGTGATCAGTCAGCCACTTCCTGATTTCAGATTGGGACAGCCCTAAACTCTCAGTCACTTCACGTGAACGCGTCTAAAGTCAGTGAGTCTGTAGGGAGGAGAATGAGAGTCGACCTACAACTTTTACAGCTTAAGTCCCAGTAGTCAATCACAGGAGGCTTTGTTAGTTGCTAGCTAAGGTCATGCCTGGTGATTGGCTAATTAAAACAAAAGTTATATGTGAGTAGATTTTTCTCAGATTTGACAAATTTCACAATTTCCTCAAAGGTGCGAATTTACAAGGAAAAAAAGTTGCATATTCATGAATAAAGACTTGTAAATTTGTATAAAAAAAACTGTCATGAATTTTTCACAAAATATACGAAAAAGTCCAAAATTCATGAGAAAAAAAATACAGAAATGATCATAGAAATAAGTCATCAATTTATAAGAAAGTCACAAAGTTTAGGCAAAAGTTTATAAGCAAGCAGTAGTAAATTTAGAAGAGTCAGAAATTTAAGAGAAAAAAACTGCAGAGAATAGTTGTTACTAGAGAGGGAAGGTTATACTTTTCATCAAACTTTTTGACAGGTGACCTTTGACCTTCCCCGCCCCTGACCTGACCCATGTAATTAAATGGAGATTATCTCTAATTAAATGGGAATTATCTCTAATTAAGTGGGGATTAGCTTTAATTAAATGGGGATTAGTGTGGGGATGGGATGCTAATTATGTATAAATTAAAAATGATCTTTGACCTATGGGATTAGTGTGGGAGTGGAATGTTAATTATATATGGATTAAAAATAACCTGACCTGACCCATGAACTGACTCGTCTAGTGAATTCATTTTCTATGGGATTAGAATGAGAATGGAATGTTGGTTGATTTAAATGTTAAAAAAATAAAATGGTGATAGCGCTTTTTTCCCCATTTCAAGCTGAACAAGTCAGGCTGAACAAGAAGGCGCTTAAACATACCTACATATGCACACACACACACACACACACACACACACACACACACACACACACACACACACATTCCGATGAGTACATCTTCCTCCTCCTTACGTGCTTTAAAAGCACACCCTCCATGGCAGACATTGATGTGCTCCATCTGCTCAGCAAAACTCTGGAGGAGTACCAGCGTGAGAAATGTGTGGGGTGTCATAGTAATCACCCCAGCAAGCGGCACCGCGAACCAAAGCTATCATTTTACTCTGAGATCTTAGGTGATTCCCAGAAGCCTCTTAAGAGGCTTCTGGAAATGAAGAAAAGACCATGTCATGGCGGCCGCTGGGCCGTCATCAGCCTCGGCTGCAAACACACCTGCCGCCAATCATCAGCGGACCTTAAAAGCCAGCGTCTCTGATGGCTCAGCACGGAGTCGTCTGCCTACTTCGCCACGCAACGCGTCACGGACTCATCTTCTTGCCAGAGCATCCACAACGCAGTCTTGCCAAGCTTCGCCACGTAAGCATCAAAGTAACTTACCTTGTCAAAGTGTTATCCCCTGTGCACAGGTGGACCTCTCTGGCGGCGGACCAGTCTCCCCGAATAACGGAGCCACTCCTCCTCCTCCTCGGAACTCCTCCACCACTCCACAGTACCGAGCATCACCTACACGAGCCACTGCGAGCCGCAGAGCCAGTGCGAGCCTTCCAGCGTCACCTGCAAGTAAGCAGTACTCTTCATTACATCCCTGTACTGCGAACAGCACTAATCTTCTGTGCTTGTGTGTTCCAGGGTTGCCAGGTCGCGGCAGGACTCGCTCAGCCCCAGCGGTTCCACAGCATCACACTCACTCACACCTTCACACACATTACACACCTAATTCAATAAATAATTGTCAAAATAGTCTACTCGTGTCAGTGTCTGTCTCCTGGGTCAAACAGCCATGTCAGTACAACTCCGTCAAGACGACCCAGCAGACAGTGCGCTGTCGCGCCGTCTAAACACCCTTAGCGCTCGGGTAGACCCGATTCACCATCAACAGACAGTTATTTTGTATCAATTAACTCAAATTAACAACCGGCTGGATCGCTTGGAAGGACTCCAGGCGTTCCCCCCGGTCGCCTGGGCGTCACCAGCCCCTGCTAACTTTCCGGCTAGTCAGGCCCACCAGCCTTCCTCACCTCGCCTCACCCCCGTGCCCACCCCTGCCCACTTTAACGGCAAACTCAGGGAGGTATGAGGTTTCCTGCTGCAGTGTGAGACAGTTTTTCATCGTGTCCCCGGTGATTTTCCCACGGATCATAGCAAAATCGGGTTTATTTCCAATCTGCTCGAGGGCAGAGCGTTAGCTTGGGCTTACGTGATCATGGTGAAGCCCAGCTACGCTCAATTCACTTACCAACAATTCGTAGCAGATTTCCTGGAGATTTTTGATCACACGGATCGGGATGCGGTGTTAGCTGACCACCTCTTAAATCTTCAGCAGGGCAGTAAATCTGCAGCCGATTTTGCCGTGGACTTCCGGGTTTTAGCTGCAGAGGCGGGGTGGGGGGACTCAGCGCTATGTAGTATTTTTCTCTGCGGCCTTAGCTCAGAGCTGAGGGATGAGCTGGCAGCACGGGAGAAATCGGGCAGACTGGGTGAACTAATCTCACTAGCCGTTAGTGTTGATAACAGGCTGAAGGAGCGGGAGCAGAACGTAGGGCTGCCAGCTGCTCGGTGAGGCCACACCCCCGCTCCTCTCGGCCATCCCTGCCAGCTCTGCCTCCGCC
Organism: Pholidichthys leucotaenia; assembly: GCA_020510985.1. Classification (NCBI taxonomy): domain Eukaryota; kingdom Metazoa; phylum Chordata; class Actinopteri; order Cichliformes; family Pholidichthyidae; genus Pholidichthys; species Pholidichthys leucotaenia. Next base: position 258,788,281 of record CM035839.1, read on the forward strand.
CGAGGGACTTCCGGGGCAGGAGGAGATGATTATAGGACAGTCGGGTGTTTCGGTGGCTGAGAGGCAGCGCCGAAGTGATTTGGGCCTGTGCTTTTACTGTGGTAGTGAGTCCCATGGGGTGGCTGAGTGTAACTATCGGTTAAAAGGGGAGGTCCGTGGGTCACAGTAGGGGGACTCATGGACAAAGACCAGAAAAAGCCCCTCACCCGTTGCCTCGTAGCCATTAGACTACTCTACAAACACAGAGAACACACAACACATGCTCTTATTGACTCTGGGGCTGAGCAAAGCTTCATTTCTGAAGACCTGGCAACCCGGCTGGGCCTCAGCTGTCAACCACTCCACCCGCCTGTCAACCTTATCACACTGTCTAAGACCCCGCTCACCACTGTTTCCCACCAGACAGTCCCTGTTTCGTTGATTACCTCTGGAAACCACCGGGAGGATATCCGGTTCTGGGTGCTGCCCATCTCCACGTCGCCTGTGATCCTGGGTTATCCATGGCTACACCTTCACAACCCCACATTTGATTGGCAGGCGGGAAACATTACAGCTTGGAGCTCCTTCTGTCTCAGCACCTGTCTCCGGTCTGCAGCGTGTGCCCCCCTCGGCTCGGTGACCCCGCCCACACTTCCACCTTCAGATCTGTCCAGAGTACCAGAGGTATACCACGATCTGGGAATGGTATTTTAGTAAGTCACGGGCGCTGTCCCTTCCCCCCACCGGCCCTAACGACTGTGCAATCAACCTCCGGCGGGGGCCCCATTACCGGTGAGTCGATTATACAGCCTGTCGGCTCCGGAGAAGGAGGCCATAGACACGTACATTAAGGAGTCCCTCAGCTCTGGAATCATCCGTCCATCCTCTTCAGCGGTGGGGGCAGGTTTCTTCTTTGTGGGAAAGAAGGACGGTTCCCTGCGCCCCTGCATCAACTTCTGGGGTTTGAATGAAATCACCGTCAAGGACAAGTATACATTGCCTCTTATGAACTTGGCCTTTGACTCCCTCCAGGGGGCGTCGTGGTTCACGAAGCTGGACCTTCGCAATGCTTATCATCTGGTGCGCATCAGGGAGGGCGACGAATGGAAGATGGCTTTCCGGACCCCAAACGGCCATTTTGAATATCTTGTGATGCCGTTTGGGTTAACCAACGCTCAGGCCGTCTTCCAGCGTTTGATCAATGATGTCCTCTGGGATTTTCTGAACTCCTTCGTGTTTGTGTATTTGGACGACATCCTGATCTTCTCTCGCACGTTGGAGGAACACCAGGTGCATGTTCGGCGGGTGCTGCAGCGCCTCCTGGAGAACCAGCTATTCGTCAAGGCCGAGAAGTGCAAATCCACATGAATACGTCCTTTTAGGGTTTCATCATCGCCCATAACCAAGCGCGCCCGGATCCGGCCAAGGTCAAGGCGGTGGTGGATTGGCCCACTCCTACGTCCAGAAAGCAGTTACAGGGGTTCTTGGGCTTTGCCAATTTTTACCGTTGGTTTGTGCTGAAGTTCGGGATCATCGCTCGCCCATTGACCAACCTTACGTCCCCTAAGACCCCCTTCCGCTGGAGCGAGGAGGCTGCTGCAGCATTCGGGAAGCTGAAGGAGGAGTTCGCCTCTGCTCGCGTTTTGACCCAGGTGGACCCGGAGCTGCAGTGCTTGGTGGAGGTGGACGCCTCGGACTCTGGAGTAGGGGCGATCCTTTCCCAGCGCTCCCCCGTGGACAGGGTGATTCGCCCGTGCCCCTTCTTCTCCCACCGGCTGACGCCCACCGAGAGGAGTTACGGCATTGGGGACAAGGAGTTGCTGGCTGTCAAGCTCGACCTGGAGGAGTAGAGGCACTGGCTGGAGGGGGCTGCCCAGCTGTTCATCGTGTTGACAGATCATAAGAACTTGGAGTATCTCCGGACGGCCAAGCGGCTGAACTCCCGCCAGGCGCACTGGTCTCTCTTCTTTGGGCGGTTCAACTTTACCATCACCTACCGGCCAGGGAGCAAGAATACCAAGCCGGACAAGGCCCTCTCCAGGCAGTTCGTAGAGCCATCTGGGGACCATGATGAGACCATCCTGCCAGCATCCTGTGTGGTGGGCACCCTCGTGTGGGAGATCCGGGACAAAGTCAGGAAGGCACAGGAGAATGAGCCTGACCCAGGTGGGGGTCCCCCGGGCCGTTTGTTCGTCCCCTCCTCGGTCAGGGGTGAAGTTATCCAGTGGGGCCATGCCTCCAAGTTGGCATGCCATCCGGGAATCTCTCGCACCGTCGACCTGCTCCAGAGAGCCTTCTGGTGGCCAGGGCTGAGGAGGGATGTGACCAACTATGTCCGGGCCTGCGCTCGGTGCGCTACTGGGAAATCATCATCCTCCCCCCCCGTCAGGTCTTCTCCATCCTCTGCCGGTCCCTTCTCGTCCCTGGTCCCATGTTGCCCTGGATTTTGTGACAGGCCTGCCCCCTTCAGACCATTTCACCGTTGTGCTGACAATAGTGGATCGCTTCTCCAAGGCCGTCCATTTTGTACCACTCCAGGGGTTGCCCTCGGCCCGGGAGATGGCGGACCTCCTGGTTCAGCATGTGGTGCGTCTTCACGGCATCCCTGTGGACATCGTCTCGGATCGGGGCCCGCAATTCGTTTCTCAGGTCTGGAAGGCATTCTGCACGACGTCGGGGGCTACGGCGAGTCTCTCTTCAGGGTATCACCCACAGAGTAATGGTCAATGTGAGCAAGCCAACCAGGAGCTGGAGGCTGCGCTCTGCTGCGTCATCTCGTCCTGTTTTTCATCTTGGAGTACGTTCCTGCCCTGGATTGAGTACACACACAATGCCACGGTGTCCTCAGCAATGGGAGTGTCTCCGTTCAAGGCATCTCTGGGGTATGACCCCCTGCTGGTCCCGGAGGAGGAGAAGGAGGTGGCCGTTCCGTCCGTGCAGGCTCATGCCAAATGCTGCCGCCGGATTTGGACCATCACCCGCAAAGCTCTCCTCAGGACTACGGAAAGCAATATTCAGGTGGCTAACCGTCATAGGAGACCTGCACCGAATTATCAGGTGGGGCAGCAGGTTTGGTTATCCACAAGAAATATTAATGTGCCGGCCGAGAAACGCAAATTGACTAAGCGTTTCATCGGTCCATTCGAGATTACTAGAATTATTAACCCAGTGACTGTGCACCTAGCTCTCCCCCCTTCCATGCGCATCTGCCCCTCTTTTCATGTCTCCCAGGTGAAGCCCTACATCTCCGACCCTCTGTGCCCCTCCCCCCGCGGTGTCCCCCCCCTTCCGAGGATGATAAATGACACCCGGCTTGGGGAGTTACCGCCATGTTGGATGTCCGTTGGCGGGGCCGGGGTCTTCAGTATTTGGTGGACTGGGAGGGGTTTGGTCCTGAGCACCGTTCCTGGATTCGCCCAGCGTTGATTCTGGATAAACAACTCATCTGTGATTTCCATCGAGTGCATCCAGGTAAGATGGGGCTGGTGCCTGGAGGCACCTCTAGAGGGGGGAGTACTGTCATGGCGGCCGCTGGGCCGTCATCAGCCTCGGCTGCGCACACATCTGCCGCCAATCATCAGCGGACCTTAAAAGCCAGCGTCTCTGATGGCTCAGCACGGAGTTGTCTGCCTACTTCGCCACGCAACGCGTCACGGACTCATCCTCTCGTCAGAGCATCCACGACGCAGTCTCGCCAAGCTTTGCCACGTAAGCATCAAAGTAACTTACCTTGTCAAAGTGTTATCCCCTGTGCACAGGTGGACCTCCCTGGCGGTGGACCAGTCTCCCCAAATAACGGAGCCACTCCTCCTCTTCCTCGAAACTCCTCCACCTCTCCACAGCACCAAGCGTCACCTACACCGAGCCACTGTGAGCCGCAGAGCCAGCGCGAGCCTTCCAGCGCCACCTGCAAGTAAGCAGTACTCTTCATTACATCCCTATACTGCGAACAGCACTAATCTTCTGTGCTTGTGTGTTCCAGGGTTTCAGGTCGTGGCAGGACTCGCTCAGCCCCAGCGGTTCCACAGCATCACACTCACTCACACCTTCACACACATTACAAACCTAATTCAATAAATAATTGTCAAAATAGTCTACTCATGTCAGTGTCTGTCTCCTGGGTCAAACAGCCATGTCAGACCATTCTCTTAGCTAAACAGAGAGGGATATTTCCCATATCTCAGGCTCTGGAACCAGACACCAATGATATCAACTGTCCTAAAACCCCCGAGTTCTACAGACGTCAAGTGTGACTGTGGGGATCAAACCAAAGCTAGGGTTTTACTTTGAGATCTTCAACACCAAAAGCCTCTTTTCAAACCCTCTGTCAGTCAGGGTGTCATGAATTGCCCCTAGGGGCAGAGAGGAAGACCCAGATGCTGAACTGTTGTTTGTGGTATTTATTCACAAAAAAGTCCCACACAAAGCACCAACACAAAAATCCAAACAGATAAATAAGCTGGCTTCGCACAGATGAAATGGAACAAAACTCACCAGAACAGGGGAAGGGTTCTGGGGGAGAGGAAGATGTGTAACTTAAGACTGCGGCAAGGAGAAATGAAAATAACCACCCTTAAATAGGGTCAGAAACAAATCACATAAGTAATGACAGGTGTGGGTCACATGAGCGGGCAGAAGGTAACAATGATGAATAATTTGGACCAGCTGGGAGCACTGAGAGGGGAGCAACTGGAGCCGACAGCTGACAGGGGCAACGCCCACACGAAGCAGAAACCTGGAAATGCCACTGACAGCTATCAACCCAGAGGTAGAAGACAACAGTAAGGGATATAAATAATAAAATATCATCAAATACAGACTGAGATATAAATACAAATTAACCCAATGGCTGCCTATGGTGCACCATTGCGCTGTTTCCTCCTCTCCCCCTGGTGGTCAAGATCTTTTTCAAGAAAATGTTCAGTTCAAATGCCAGAGATTTCCAAAGCTATAACTTGAAAGTGGTAAGAGATAATGGCTTACTGTCAAATAGAAGGATGTAGAATATGATCCAAAGTTTGAGATAGGAGTAAATTTGTGTGTCTAATTTGCATAATGCCACAGTAGCCATATCGAATTACATAACTTTCGGTCAAAAGCTGACTCTGGACATATTTACACAAAGGATGGTTTTGTTTTTTGTCACTGTTTGTTGTTTTGGGCATTTTGTTGTCTTTATCTTTAAAGTATATGAACCAGAAAATCAGTTACAATGTAAACAAACAAAGAAATTTGTCACGTACCACTGGCCAGGCGGCGCGTTTCATTCATTTTCGTCCATCCTGGTCGTTATTTTGTCTTCTGTCGGAAATTTTTGCTTTCTCTCCCACATCCAGAAACTTATGATTATTTCACCACAATTTCACTTTTATTCCACCACAGTTTATCTCATATGATGACCAGAAACCAGTGCGATTGTTCTGTCCAGTCACATGGTGCTGGGGGTCGATGGCAGGTGCAAATCAACCAGCTTTGCCCAACCTCTGTTATGAAAAAAAAATGTAGATATTTACTTTCATAAGCTAAATAATCTCTTTTTAGAATCATAGTTGGCAAATTTGGGAGCAAATGCCTCCTCCGTCTTGCGATCGATCACCATTTGTTTATAAACTCTTCTTCTCTGGTGACCAGAAGTGTGTGTGTGTGTGTGTGTGGGGGGGTATATGGAGGCCATTAGTCCTCCAAGGCAAGACCAGTAAGTTATACGTGTCTGCCACCTTGTAAGGTGGAATACTTTGTGAGTGCGCTTTTTGTGTCCATAAATAGAAGGATGTCAAAGTGTTAATACAAAATAAGAGCGTAATAAAACTATGACATAAAACAGGGAAAATACAAAACAGTATGAGAAATACAGAAACCAAAAGGCACAAAATACAACAAATATATAAATATAGAGAAAAAGACATGAGACTGAGCATGGCGGAAATCTCCACTGCTCAGCTCATGACAGAGCCCCCCTCTCAAGGTGTGGATACCAGACACCCCAGGGTAACATCAAAACTAAAAGAAAGAACACCCTCCCCCCAATAGGAGCACAACAATAACCCACCCCGGGTGGTCCAGGAGGCGGCTGCCCAACGGCAAGAACTAATGGCGGGCAAGACAGAGGAGTCGGGGAAACCATAACGATGTCAGGTGGAGGACAGGGAATGATGACAGCCTCGAGCAGAGGAGAGGGAACCACGACGGTGCCTGGCAGAAGAGGAGGAACCACGACACCCTTGCCTGAAGCACCCTCGGTGGTCCCGGACTGGGACATAGTAGCACCCGTGGTGGCTCCGGGCTGAAGCAAAGCAGCACTCATGGTGGCTCGGGGCTGGAGCGAGGTTGCACCCACAGTGGACCCAGACTGGGACAAAGCTGCACCCTTGGTGGACCCAGACTGGGCCATAGCTGCACCCTTGGTGGACCCGGACTGAGCCATAGCTGCACCCATGGTGGACCGTGGGCTGGAGCGTAACACCCATGGTGGACCCACACTGGAGCGCAGGACCCACATTGGGTCCAGGCTGGGGCACAGAACTCACAATGGTCCCCGAGTGGGACACCACATCCACATAGACCCAGACTGAAGAGAAGCTGCACCCACGGAGGTCCCGGACTGGGATGAAGCTGCACCCTCGCTGGACCCAGAGTGGGTCTGAGCTGCACCCTCAACGACCTTAGCAGGAGGGGGGGCAGCACCCACGGAGGTCCTGGGCTGGGACAGAGCACCCACGACAACCTCAGCGGGAGTAGCTGGACCCATGGGAATCTTGGGCGGTGGGCCTGGACCCGCCGAGACTTCTGACAGAGCTGGACAATCCTCGGTGACCCTGTGGGAAAGCTCAGGCAAAACAGGCAGAAAAAAAAGGTCAGGATCACTGGCGGCAGTGGAGCCTGGCGAGGTGAGCTCAGGTGCTGCTGATGACTGCACCTGGCTCTCCCCACCAAGAGCCAGACAAGATCTCTCCAAAACAGAAGCAATGAAAACAAAGGAGAGCACTTGCCTGAGCTCCACCGCCGTCCAGGACTTAGTCGATCCAGGCGGCGATGACTCAGGCCAGGCCCTCTAGAGGTCCAAATCCAGCTCTGCTGCAGTGGCCCCTGCAGCAGGTATGGTGACCAATGAAGTCCCAGGACCCCCCACTGAGGTGACCCACGCAGGTGGTTCGTCCTGCATGAATTCAGGAGGTTGATTTTCTGCTGGCGCCGACTCCTGTGTAGCTGAAGCCAGGGGACACTCTACTGATGGTGCAGGCTTCAGGTTGGAGGCAGTGTTTTCCCTCTGTCCGGCCCACAGCTGCAGGGCTGGAACCTGGTCCTCCAGGTGCACAGGCTTCTCCATCGTCCGGCGGTCCAATCCCACAACCAGCGGACATCTAGGGGATATAGAAGGAGACACGGAGAGAGCATGTGAGGTATTTATGACTGCAGCAGGAGGTGAGCACTCAGAGGACTGCAAGATCTGAGCCTCACCACCGGGATTCAGGCAAGGTAGTTCATGGGAGGATGACAGAGAATGAAAGAGCACTTGCCTGTGTTCCTGGGGCACAATGTTCTCTGCTGCAGCTGGCGTAGAGTCATCCCTCTCCGTGGCTATGGTGGACATGGGCCCCACAGAGGATTGTGGAGGAGATGCTCCTGTGGACATGGAGACAGGCAGAGCCGGAGAAGAAACAGCCAACCTCTCAACAGCGGGAGACGACATAGAGGAGGAGCAGGAAACAGCAGCTGCAGAGAAGGAAGAAGCTGACAATACAGCCGGAGAGGAAAAACACAGAGAGGGCACTGCTGTTGGAGTCTTCTGTCTCAGCGAAGGGGAAGCTGCTGCCTGAGAGGTGGGGGAATTCTTCTGGTGGTCCGGAGCTGGATGACAGCGTCGTGGAGCAGATGATGCAGGAGCAGGTGTGGGTGCACTGGAGGCGAAGCAGGGCGTCTTCCACGGAGCGCACTTCCATGTTGGCTCTGGGTTCGCTGAAGGCAGGCCCCATATCAGCCAGGGAAGAATTGTTGCAGCACGGAGAGCATGGCCAACAAGTCCACAAACTGGGCATGCCTCCACAATCCAGGGTGCGTCTCGAAAATAACGATCACCAAATTCACTTTCTCCCAGATCTTCTTTGGGCTGTGGGAGGCAAGGGCTTCATCCACAAAACCCTGGATGAATTTGGCAGCCTATTCCTCCTCCAGAGGTGGCACGGTGGCGGAGTGGTTAGCACTGCGGCAGCACAGCAACTCACCCTTGGCCTGAGGATCCTGGGTTCGATCCCAGCCCCTGACCAACAGTGATCTGTATGGAGTTTGCATGTTCTCCCCGTGTCTGCGTGGGTTTACTCTGGGATTTCTCCGGTTTCCTCCCACATGCCAAAAACATGCAAGTTAGGTTAATTGGCATCAAAACTGGGGATTCTAAATTGTCCTTAGGTATGACTGTGAGAGAGAATGGTTGGTCTGTCTCTCTGTGTTGGCTCTGTGATGGACTGGTGATCTGTCCAGGGTGGACCCTGCCTCTCACCCAAAGATACTGGGATAGCTCCAGCCGACCCGAAAAGGATTAAGCGAAAGAAGATGAACGAATTCCTTCCTACAGGTTCGGAGATCCAGCCTGCTGATCTCCCCTTGAGTTGCTGGAGGTCGGGTGTACTGGGACATAATGAGCTCCACAAAACAGGTTCAATTCAATTCAATTCAGTTCAATTCAGCTTTTTTATGCTGCGCACATCACAGCAAAAGCTGCTTGTTGGCGCCAGGTGAGAGAAACAGAAAACAAAAACCCATCAAATCACAGCAGCTGGGTCTCTTACGGGCCGGAGTCTTCTGTCATGAATTGCCCCTCGGGGCAGAGAGGAAGACCAGATTGCTGAACTGTTGTTTGTGTTATTTATTCGCAAAAAACACTAAAGTCCACACAAAAATCAAACAGATAAATAAGCTAGCTCCACACAGATGAAATGGAACGAAAGACTCACCAGAACAGGGAAGGGTCTGGTGGAGAGGAGGATGTGTAACTGTAGACTGTGGCAAGGAGAAATTAAAATAACCACCCTTAAATAGGGTCAGAAACAAATCACACAAGTAATGACAGGTGTGGGTCACATGAGCGGGCAGAAGGTAACAATGATGAATAATTTGTAACAGCTGGGAGCAATGGGAGGGGAGCGACTGGAGCTGACAGCTGACAGGGGCAACGCCCACACGGAGCAGAAACCTGGAAACACCACTGACAGCTGTCAACCCAGAGGCAGAACACAACAGTAAGGGATATAAAGAATAAAATATCAACAAAAACAGACTGAGCTATAAATACAAATTAATACAAAATAAGTGTCACCATGGGATGAGACGCCATCTCGGCGCTCAGCCCATGTCTCCTCGTTTCCGCCTCTCATTGGACAGCGTCTCAGCTGGCTCCCAGCTGTCAGTATTACGGGACGGCTGGGGCCAATTAGTCCTCATCAGCTGGGGCGCTGCTAATGAGAATAAAAAGGAGCAGCCTCGATCACTCGGGGCAGCGACTTAAAGCACTACAGGCTGAAACCCCTATTCCCAGCGTCAGCCCTTACTCCTCTTGCAGTAACCTTGTGAGTGTTCCCTGCTGTGAGTATTATGCCTTTGGTATCCTATTCTCTCGGTTGCCAGCCCTTTACTCTGTACCGTTCTTACTCGTGAGTTTAACCTGTTTATGAGTAGCTGTGCTTTGGGTCTACAACGACCGAGTTCCTTACCCCGTGTCCTTATCCCCTTGTTCCTAACCCTTCCTTATAATAAACATCTCAACTCACTGGCTCGCCCTTGGCTCTTATTGCGTGGCTCCCTAGAGCCACGTGTAACAGTAAGTCACAGCCAGACAAGTTGCCGGCGGCCGTGAGTTTGTGGAACTGGACCTTCCTTGTCCGGGTGTTAGCGCCATTAGCACGCCGTTTCCCAGGAGTCACTCCCGACGCCAGGGCGACGAGCTGAGGTCCATCTCGGGGGCTGTCAACAGGATGCTCTTCACTCTGCACGACGCCTCCAATTCGAGACGCTGGCATCCGGGCCGTGCTGAGGATCTCCTGGACTGTCACCCTCTTTCTTTGTTCCATCTCGAGGTCAGTGACAGGATTGACGCCATGGTCACACAGCGAGAGAGGCTCCGCGGGTTGGATGGAAACCCCGGCAGGGCGCCGAAGTGGATGACGTTGCCCCCCGCTTCGGGACCCCGTTCCTGCTGCCATTCCTGCCCGGGAGTCCGCGGGTTGGATGGAAACCCCGGCAGGACGCCGAAGTGGATGACGTTGCCCCCCGCTTCCGGACCCCATTCCTGCTGCCGTTCCAGCCCGGGAGTTCGCACCACCCAGAGGGCTTCCCCCGTTCTGCATTACGTCACTCGGGATTCCCCCCATGGAGCCGCAGCTGACAGCAGTTACGTCTGGGACCGAGCGGCTGACGCGATTCCCGCTGTGTATCCATTCACCATCTGCAGGCACATGGCGGCGGCAGTGAGATTGGTGGAGAGGACTCCAGAGCAACGAAGCCTTCCCAAGCTCAATGCCTTCCTCGCCTCGGTCTCTGATCAGGAGCGGCGATTCCTGGGTTCCCCCCTCGCTTCATCCCCTGGGAGAAGTTGTCGTCACATCGCCAGGTCACCTCAGCATGAACCCCGTCCGGACCCAGTTGGCTGCTGCCAGGACCTCTCCTCCCACGCAGCTGTCACCTTCTCGCCTCGTCAGTGTGGAGATTTCACAGCCTCGCTCCCTGAGCCTCATTCCCCCGCTGTCATACCAGGACATTCGGGCTGGCTCACCGCGGCTGTCACCCCCTCCTCCTCGACGCGTCTCCTGACTACTGTGTGTGCCTGGAAACCCCGGCTGGTGAGCCCTCTCCTGGAGACAACGCGAGCGGTTCCCCAGCCGATTTCCCAGGGGGTCTCTGTTATCGCCTGGCAGGGAGAGGAAGAAGCTATGTCCACGACAGCAGGTGCCATCGAACCTCCAGGAGGAAGGCAAGTCTTTGTTTATTTACATCAGTTTTATGATTTGCTCTGTCACACTCCTGGAGGTGGAGTTCAGGGTCCGCAGCTCCCTGAACTCCCACCACCTGCTGTAACCCATGCCTTTAATCCTGCATCCTCTGTGTCTCTCTCCGCCGAGCGATCCCCGGCTCCGGGTCAACGTGGTGGGATAAGGAGAGGGCCTGCAGTTCTGCAGCTATGTTGTGGACGGAGGAGGAGGACTGACTGCTAGTGAGTCTGCGCCGACGACAAAGCGTCCCAGGTCTCCACGGAGGTGCGGTTCGGTCCAGCGGGACGAGGTTTATCCTGCCATCACGCGTGTGGATCGTCGGTGTGTTGGGTTACCAACGCGGGAGGAGCCCTCAAGCTGCGCTGACCATCGTGCTGGCCTGCGGGGCCCGACGCAGCCAAGTGGGAGCCCTGACAACGACTTTCTGGACGACGGATCCTGGATCTTCGCAGTCCTGGACGGCGTCGGAACCCAAGATCAGGCGAGTGCTCTCTCTCTTTTCTCCCTCTATTTCTCTGAGCACTTTAGCCTGTCTCAGGGGGGATGAGACCGGGTGCAGCCGGTCGCTGCAATCCAAGCTCGTTTCGCGGTTTCTGGCGCTGCCGGTGATCCTGACCCCGGTTCTGTTTTTTTCTCCCGAGCTTCTTCCAGGGTCACCGGCGAGGAGTTGCAGTTCCTCGTGATGTGGAGGGTCAGGTTCAACATTGGAGGTCGGTTCTGGTTGCTAGTGCCGATCCAGTTGGGGTCCGACGCGGTGTGCTGCCTCGGTGGTGTCCGACGTGGGTTCGCCTAAGACCAATCGGGGTCCGATGTGGGTGCTGCGCAGCGCTGTGTCCAGGTCCGGTGAGGAGATGGCTGTTTCCAGCGGCCCTGACGCTCGTTTGCCCTCGTCATCGGCTCTCCCCCTGTGCCTTGTCCACCGGGACCCGCTTTGACCCTTCGTCCGTCTCAACAGTCCTGGTGGTTGAGTGATGCGGGTCGACGGCTCGACCCGCAAGACGTCCGGTTTGGCGATCTGGTCCAACTCCCTGAAGAACTTTGTGCTTCTGGGTGGCCTGGCACGGCTACCGGCGGACTGGTTTCTCGGGATCTGGGTTTGGACTTAGCCGCCCGAACATTTTCCTCTTATATTTAGTGCTGTGTATTGTTTTTCCCTTGTTAACCGTACTCAGCATCTTATCCCACTGTTATCCTATGTACCTGTCACCGTTATTCCTCTAGGTGACCCCTCGTATATTTAGCGCTGTGTATTGTGTTTTTTCCCGTATTAACCGTACTCAGCATTTTATCCCATTGTTATCCTATGTACCTGTCACCAGTATTTCCCTAGGTGACCCCCCGTATATTTGGCGCTGTGTATTGTGTTCTCTCCTTATCAACCATACTCAGCATCTTACCTCATTATCCTGTGAACCTGTCACCATTCTCCCTCTAGGGGACCTCCCGTATATTTAGCGCTGTGTATTGTGTTTCCCCTTATTGACCATACTCAGCTTTTTACTTTATTGTTGTCCTGTTATCCTGTCACCGTTATTCCTCTAGGTGACCCCTCGTGTATTTAGTGCTGTGTATTGTGTTCTCTCCTTACTAACCATACCCAGCATCTTATCTCATTGTTCTCCTGTGAACCTGTCACCAGTATTCCCCTAGGTGACCTCCCGTTTATTTAGTGCTGTGTATTGACCATACTCACCATCTTATCTTATTGTTGTCCTGTTACCCTGTCACCGTTACTTTCCTTGGTGTCCTTCTTTGCATATGGTACCGTGTATTTTGTTATCTTTCTACTTACCGGTGCACGTCATTCCTACTATTTTTGTCCTGGTCTTAGCCCGCTTTTGTTTCATGGAGTAATGTGTTTTGGTTCCTTTATCAACCATGCTCTGTGATCACCTTCCTGTTCTATTTAACGTTGTGTATTGTGTTTGCTATTTATCACTTGTACTCAGCGTTTTTGCTCTGTTACGTTTTGGTGGTTTTTTCCTTGCCCTGAGCCACACATTGTTTGTATTTCTGGGTAGTGTGTTACCAGTGTCTGACTCAGTTTTCTCCCCATCTGTGCCCTGGGTTAATTATTCCCTGTTTTGTAACGTATTGTATTTGGGTTTTTCTTCTCTCTGCCCTGCTACCCTACATTGTCCATTGGGGTTTTTTTTGTCCTTCCCTTTGCATCTCCCCCTCTGGTCCTGCCCCCCTTCCACCCACCCTAGGTGGGGGGGGGGGAGCTGGGGTGTTCCTGGTCGTTTGGGAGCCCGACCTTGAGGGGGGGGGGGCTCTGTCACCATGGGATGAGACGCCATCTCGGCGCTCAGCCCATGTCTCCTCGTTTCCGCCTCTCATTGGACAGCGTCTCAGCTGGCTCCCAGCTGTCAGTATTATGGGACGGCTGGGGCCCATTAATCCTCATCAGCTGGGGCGCTGCTAATGAGAATAAAAAGGAGCAGCCTCGATCACTCGGGGCTGCAACTTAAAGCACTACAGGCTGAAACCCCTATTCCCGGCATCAGCCCTTACTCCTCTTGCAGTAACCTTGTGAGTGTTCCCTGCTGTGAGTATTATGCCTTGGTATCCTATTCTCCGGTGCCAGCCCTTTACTCCTGTACCGTTCTACTCGTGAGTTTAACCTGTTTATGAGTAGCTGTGCTTTGGGACTACAACGACCGTGTTCCTTACCCCGTGTCCTTATCCCTTGTTCCTAACCCTTCCTTATAATAAACATCTCAACTCACTGGCTCGCCCTCGGCTCTTATTGCGTGGCTCCCTAGAGCCACGTGTAACAATAAGAGCATAACAAAACTATGACATAAACAGGAAAATAATTCAATTCAATTCAATTCAACTTTATTTATATAGCGCCATTTCACACCAACAGTCATCTCATAGCACTTTCAACTGTAGGGGAAACCCCCACAATTGCAGAAAGACCCCAGCAATCAGGCGATCCCCTGTGAGAAAGCGCTTGGCGATGGTGGAGAGGAAAAACTCCCTTTTAACAGGAAGAAACCTCCAGCAGAACCAGGCTCAGGGAGGGGCAGTCATCTGCTGCAACTGGCTGGGGGGTGAAGGGATAGAGAAGATGAAAAGAACAGACATGTAGAGAGCAAACAACACGATGGTGACTCAATCTATGGGAGAGAACAAACAGATGTTAGTGACCAGCAAAAAAAAAAAAAAAAAAATATTTCATTGAGAGTGAAGAAGAGTGAAGCCCAGTGCAATTATTGGAGGTCCCCTGGCTGTCTAAACCTATTAGCAGCATAACTAAGGGAGGGTTCAGAAACACATGATCCATTCCTAATTGTAGGCTATATCAAAAAGGAAGGTTTTAACCCTATTCTTAAAAACAGAGATCGAGTCTGACTCCCGAATCCAGATTGGCAGCTGGTTCCACAGGAGAGGAGCTTGATAACTGAAGGCTTTGCCTCCCATTGTACTTTTGGAGATTCTAGGTATTACAAGTAATCCAGCATTTTGGGAGCATAGTGCTCTGTTAGGATAATAGGGTAGTATCAGATCTTTTAAATAAAAAGGGGCCTGATTGTTTAGAGCTTTGAAAGTGAGAAGAAGGATCTTAAACTTAATTCTAAAACCCTATGGGAAGCCAATGAAGGGAGGCCAGAACTGGAGAGATATGATCTCTCTTTCTAGTACCTGTTAAAACTCTTGCTGCAGCATTTTGGATCAACTGAAGACTTTTTAAAGATATTTTAGGACAACCTGATAATAAAGAGTTACAATAATCTAATCTAGAGCTAACAAAGGCGTGGATCAGTTTCTCAGCATCACTCTGAGACAAGATGCTCCTGATCTTGACAATATTACACAAATGATAGAAGGCAGTCTTAGAAACAAATTTAAATTGAAAAACAGATCTTGATCAAAAATAACTCCAAGGTTCCTCACAGAACTATTAAGAGAAACAGTAACCACATCCAAACTAAAAGTTTGATTTGGAGAGGTATTTCTAAGGTTTTTTGGACCAAAAAGAATGACTTCAGTCTTATCTGACTTTAATAGCAGGAAATTACAAGTCATCCAAGCTTTGATTTCCTTAAGACAGGCCTCTAACTTGAGTAATTGATTACTATCATCTGGCTTCATTGACAGGTATAATTGTGTCATCTGCATAACAATGAAAATGTATACAGTGCTTTCTAATAATGTTGCTTAATGGAAGCATATATAAACTAAAAAGAGTAGGGCCTAGCACAGATCCCTGTGGAACTCCATGACTGAGCTTTGAGTTGAAAGAAAACTCATTACTGACATGAACAAACTGGAACCTCTCAGATAAATAAGATCTGAGAGGCAATGAAGACTTCACTGCAATGAAGTTCCATTAAGTCCAACATAGTGTTCTAATCTATCAAGTAGAATATTATGATTGATAGTATCAAAAGCTGCACTAAGGTCTAAAAGGACAAGTACAGAAACAATTCCAAGGAAAATAGAAAACAATACAAGAAATACAGAAACCAAAAGGTACAAAATACAACAAATATATAAATATAGAGAAAAGCCATGAGACTGAGCATGGCGGAAACCTCCAGTGCTCAGGTCATGACACGGGGTCTGTGACCTTGGTCTTAAAGGTCTGATGACACACTTTGACTTCATCTAATTTTTCAACACATAATACAATATGATGAAATAGGTTGGTCTGTGCAGTTCTAAGTCAAACAGGCTTTTTTTCACGCGAATATCCAACGTTTTCATGAGCGCCACGTCACCAATTGCGTCAGTGGCTGGAAACCCCCCCGGCCATGTTGTAACGTCATCGACAGAACACAGCACTTGGCTGCTCATTGTACACACAGGATGGAAGTGGTAGAAAACATCGACGATGGTTCCAACACATGTAGTCTGGAATTGGTTTGTGTTGTCCAATCTTCAGACGATTATAGTTCCAAAGAATGGGATGACAATGAAGAATCTGGGGGCATCAGACCGTATAGTTTTGAGCTGTGCCAAGCGGGCATCATGCCTAGTGAGTCAGACTCAGAGAGTGACGTGGAGAGGCACACATGCCCGCCACAGCAGCAGCGGCAAACACATGGCAGGGGAACACCGAGTGGTATGCTTTTGTTACAGATATATCAACAAATTAATTGTTCATAAATATAATTTATTTAAACCCGATTTTTCAATAAAATAAGGATAAGGGGGATAAGGGCCTGTACTTAAATAGCTCTTTTCTAGTCTCAAAGAGCTTCACTAGCACTAACTCTCTACTCTAAGGGCCTATAGGAGACAGATATCTAGGGACAATTTAGAGCAACCAATTAAACTAACATGCATGTCCTTGGATTGCGGGAGGAAACTGGAGCCCCCGGAGTAAACCCATGCAGCACAGGGAGAACATGCAAACTCCACACAGAAAGGTTCCTACCTCTGCCAGCCTGGGGATTCAAACCTGGAACCTTCTAGCTGTAAGGCAACAGTGTTAACCACTGCACCACCGTGCTGTCCAAGATCATAGCAGTGTATTCTCTGTGGCTCAGGCATCAGGTTTATTATGTATTATATTCTGAGTTCTTGTTGTTTTTGTTTTGTACATGTGTTTTATGTGTGTTTTGAGCCACTTTCAGGTGGACACTGTCCAAGGTTCGCCGGTCCGACCACACGCCCTCTCCCTTTGACAGTCAGCTGTTCATGTTTTGTGTGCATCATCTGCTGTGTTGTCAGCCAGCCAATATTGCCAACACTATCACAACGTGTTCGCCACTCCACACAGCCGTGGTTCTGTTGAACCCCTTGAAGCGATGTCAGCCCTGGGGCGCAACTGTGATTAACACATCTCCTCTCCATGTTCGCTGGGCGATGTCGGCCCCAAATGCCAACTGTAAGTGTTTCTGTTTATTTTTGTAAGTCTTCACCTTTTTGGGAACTGTCATTCTTATGTTCAATACATGTGCTGTGGTGAATCCTGCGTGTAAATCCATTCATCATGTCCCCCCCATGCCCTCTTACGCAGGGCATGGAGAGGGAGCATGAAATAATGAGGATTTATGTGCAGGGTTCACCACAGCACATTTAATACAGAAAGGCAGACAATTTGCAAAAAGGTGAAGATGTACAAAAAACACAAACGCACTTGGCGTTCGGGGGCCTGCATCGCCCAGAGAACGAATGAGAGGAGACGTGTTAGCCACAGGTGCAGCCCAGAGCTGACATCGCTTCAAGAACACACGAGAACCATGGTGAACATGGCGTGACTAACACGTGGTGACAGTGCTGAAAATATTGGCAGACTAACAGCACAGATGACAATACTATGGACCAGCAGTGCGTGACTGGCAAACGGCCGCTAAGTACACGCTCTGCTGGTGATGGTGTGATGAGAAGCACCTGGGCGAGGACCGGGAAAGATGATCAGCGGGAGTGAGAATCAGCTGATGATAATGAGAGTGGGGACGTGGCTGGACTGGCGAGCTGTCAGCATGCGATCACAGAAAGTAGGTCAAAGCTGCGCGTAAATCCATTAATCCTTCCCCTCCTTGTACGCTCCTCCTGCGTAAAAGCGCACGAGGAGCACATGAGGAGGCTTATGACAGTTGGAGCTGAAGCGTGTGATGTGGTCTTTCATGACCTGCTGTTTATCTAAGCCTGCGACACAACGCGAAGGCGTAGTCGTAAAATTAAAACAAGAAACCAGAGAAACTGTGAGCTACAAAGCTGCTGTCATTCCAGTCAACAACACCGGAGTCCGTTCTGTCGCTTACGTCATGGTAGTGCTGCACTTCATTCGGTGGGTGGCACCACAGTCCAGTCAGCGGCTGCGGTTTTTGATGATAACTAGTTTATGCAGGCGCGGTTATAAATATTATATTGATCATCGACAATGACTTTTGGGTTTGCACAACATGCTAAAAAATGTCAAAATCGTGTCATCAGACCTTTAACCAACACACACACACACACACACACACATGAATGAAGGGATCTTACAACAGAGATTCTACCAAGACCAGAGCTATTGTTTTTACTCCGTGGTTCATTCACATTCCAAAGCCTTTTTCAATCCCCCTATTGGGGTCTGCCCCATGTATGAGTGAAACTCATCTTCACACCTACAGGAACGTGACTCAGGCAAGATGAGAGGTGATATTATTTGACTTTTAAAACTTTATCAAAAAAACCTTTTTTCTATATTGTTAAATAAAACTTTGCTCATTTTTAGAAATTATAACACTTGCAGAAATCCACTCACCACCAAGGTACCCTGGTAAGTCTTATCCATTTTATTTTTCTAATTACTCAATCAGCTTTTTAATCTGTTTTTGTGACTTGTCTGTGAAAAGTGTTATACAGATAAAGCTATTATTATTTATTTTATAAAGCATGTATTTCATAATTTGTCTCAAAGTCAGAACTGGTTTAAAATCGTGTTTTTTCTGTCTTTTTAAAGTTATTCCTGCTCAATTGGAAGGAGTTAACTTTACCCTCTCGGACGGGGTTATGTTCATTTTCCCCCTCTACCAACCACTATTGCATCTATAAACATGAACCGTCGTTGAAAAGACAAGTACTTACAGATTTCGAGGAGGGTGAGAATCAGCACCAGTCTGATGATGAAGATAAGATAAGATAAGCCTTTATTAGTCCCACAATGGGGAAATTCCAGGATTGCAACAGCACAGGGATAGCAACACTCAGAGCAACAATCAGAAGGCAAGAAAAAACAAGAGCAGCTAGTATACATATGTGCATATTAATATAAATATATATATATATATATATATATATATATATATATATATATATATATATATATAGACACACAGTGCGGAGCATTGTGGTTGGTGGATGTGCAGCAGAAAGTCTAAGCTCTCTCTCCGCGGATGCGGCGGGCCAGCTGGATGTCTTTGGGCATGATGGTGACCCTCTTGGCGTGGATGGCGCACAGGTTGGTGTCCACGAAGAGACCAACCAGGCAGGCCTCGCTGGCCTCCTGCAGAGCCATGACGGCAGAGCTCTGGAAGCGCAGGTCGGTCTTGAAGTCCTGAGCGATCTCCCTCACCAGGCGCTGGAAGGGCAGCTTACGGATGAGCAGCTCTGTGGATTTCTGGTAGCGACGGATCTCTCTCAGAGCCATGGTACCGGGCCTGTAATGGTGAGGCTTCTTCACTCCGCCGGTGGCCGGAGCGCTTTTTCCGAGCAGCCTTGGTGGCTAGCTGCTTCCTGGGTTTTTTTTTCCTCCAGTAGATTTACAGGTGGTCTGCTTGGTTCTTGCCATCGCTCTTTATTATTCTGTCTTATATTTCTTGCATGCCGCCTAAACTCCAGCCCGACACCCGTGTCGTTTTCGCTACAGTTCATCGGTATGTCGAGTTTCTCCGTTAGCACCGGGTGGCGGTTGAGTGCTAGCTAGCTCTTCCCTGCTGTATCGTCTCCTGCTGTAAACAGTGGCTCCGTCCGCCGTCTTGTGAAGACGCCACGGCTATTTAATAGTAGACCTCACACCCTCCTGTCCAGAACAATACAGGCTGAGGATGGGTATACTTCCTCACGAGAGGTTGACCGTCTATGTGCCCAAAACATGTCCCTAGTTTATCATGTCTGCGCGTATGAAGAGGAACGCAATCTTACTCACAGCGCTATACCACGCCTCGCCCAAAAAGCGTAGGGATATCCTCACTCACAGCTCTTCGGACTTTATTCAGACATTGTGCGACATTGCTCTGAATCTTTTAAAAGGGAACATTCCATTGTCCGATTGTCAGTTCAAGAAACTAAAAAGGTGGAAAAAAATGATCACACTGTTGACCAATAAGAAAATTAGTTTAAAACGCAAACATCAGGTTCTGAAAAAACAGTCGGGCGGTTTTCTATTGCCTCTGCTAACCGCTGTGGTGCTCATGATCCATCTTATCAGTGGATTGGTGAGAAGAAATTCTTAAAAAAGATGACTTTGAAGATGTTTCTGCTCACACCCCAACAGTTAAACTGTCTGACCGAGCCAACAACTGTCAGAGAAAATGCAGAGGATGATGTGGACTCCAGAATGAGAGCCATATTAAACAAATCAGGATTGAGGACTTATGAAAAAATTAAAAAGTACAACGTTTTACTGCAGAGATACCTCACGCTCGTGAAACAGGATCATAATGAGTGACGGTGAGTAATGCTGACTCTGCAGTGGGAGCATGACCACCTACCTCTATCTGGTGTTGGCGGGGCTGGTGAAAGTGAGTGTACTCGTGCCTCATCTCCAATCGGTACCAGCGTGTTATCCTTCACGGGTGTCCCTACATCATCACGCAGCATGCGTGACGGTTTAGATTTTGACGTTGCAGTTGAGGAGGTTTTGCAAAACCTCCTCACGCGTGATCATAAGAATGCCGAATATATCCTAAGGAAATTGCCCCAGAGTTATGGGGGGTGGAATTCAAAGGGAGAGTTTGTTTACAAGGGCGAGGCGTTGAAAGGTTGTCATATGATTGATTTATTCAAACACCTCTCACTCCCTTATAAAAAACCACCAACACTCGGTGCCTGCGGGGTGGTCAAAATTTTTAAACACTCTCTCAGAACTCAATATTCCTTTGGCTGTGAGCAACCCCCAAGCGCACGATCAATGTCGACTTCTTAAGATGAATGCGAGCGACATCGCCGATGTGGGTTTTGAAAAACCTTGAGATGTACATCAAACGAGAGAAAAAGAAGAAACTTCTGCTGCCCAAAAACCTGGATCACACCCCGTGAGAAAAAAGAGCCTGAATTTGAGACTAGAACGCGGAGGAATAGGAGACAAAAGAATCTCTTCCCTCAGTGAATCACACCTAAAGAAGAGAAATTTGAGATTAGATATAATTGTTAACCATCTCCTCTGTCCTTTAACAATAAAATGTTTATTAATCATACTTTTCAAGTGTACATTATTTTTTTCTTTCATATAAAAACACAAAAAGGGTAATTATTGATTAACATAATAACATAGTTGTCAAACATACACTCTAGACTTTATCCGAAGTTTCTACACAAGACAGTTTTTAAACAGTTGTAAAGAACAACACCCCTGTTTATGGGGTGTACCAAATTTATTTTTGGTACAATCTTGATATTTTCTCACAAAACTGTACACCATCAGGTCATTTTTCATCACATCTTCATTGTACAATGACAGTACCTGATCAAAAGATCATCCGCAGGTCCAATGTGTGAGGTAATAGATGCAGTGTTGACCACAAGTTGTTGATAGTTGATGCTGTAACTGGGTGTTGTGGTACTTGATGTTTTGTGAATGGCTTCTCAAGAACTTCAAGATGCTGTTGGGATAGTAAAAAAAAAAATGGGTGGAAACCCTAAGAATCAAAAACAGGTGGCTTCACCTGTCCTTTTCCAGGGTGATCAGTAGCCAGTGCTCTCGGGCAAGTGTGCCAGGGTGTGTGTTGATGAGAAGTAGGAGGGGGGGTCTAAAAGGTGGGGGGTCAACAACTGACAGCTGGTCAGAGTGCCCAACACCCCCACAAAACACATCCCCCAGCAGATGATGCAGAAAACTTCCCCACTTGAATATTATTCATGTTCCTAGGTAATAGTCCACCAGCACTTTCTTTTACAGTTAATTTCTAGAATAGAATCGTAACAGGCGTAGACTAATCAGTATCGTGGTGCTGGGGCAGGGCTGTTTTCTAAATCTCATCCCACAGTTTTAATTACCATTCGAGATGGTGGACAGGGCGTCGTTGTCATTCAGCCCTGGGCCGAGATTAAACACAAACAGGGTGTACCATTGTTAAATTCTCTCTGTCGATACTGAGAGTAAATGAATGAATGAATGAATCTTTTTTATTTCGAATAGATTAAAAGTACAGATTAAAAGAAACCGAATAATATAAGAAAGGGGGGAATAAAATCCAACAAGGTCAAATTAGACAATAACTCCTCTGATTATACAGTTCAACATAAGTTATCCAAATGGGTGATGGCTGAAGCCGCAGCTTATATTGCCCACCCATATTCCATCCAAGAATTCAAAAGAAAAACAAAACAAGAGCGATTACAATTCAGAACAAAGCTAAGACAAAATGTGACAAAAAAAATAAGCTACAACAAAACACAGACTGGATATGACAACCCTTATGTGATTTTTACATGTCATCCTGTATATATGTTTGGAGTATTTCTTCCTTAGTTTTTGTTTCTAAATTGTCCAAGCGTTGTACATGATTTTAATACAGGTCCCAAATCGTTCCATAATCTGACTCCTTGCACTGAAACACAGTGTTGCTTGGTGGCAGTTCTCACTGAAGGTTTTTGAAAATACCATGTTCCTCTGAAATGATATTGTTTTCTCCCTTATTGGAACCAACTTTTGGATATTGCTGGGAGTTGATAGATTCTTCACTTTAAACATTATTACTGCAGTTTTAAAATCAACCAGATCTTTCAACTTGAGAGCTTTTAATTTAAGAAAAAGTGGGTTTGTTGGTTCCCTGTAAGCAGCTTTGTTTATTATTCTAATAGCTCTATTCTGAAGCATAAAGACTGGATATATGTTTGTTTTATATGTATTTCCCCATACTTCAGTACAATATGTCATGTATGGGAGTATTAATGAATGATACAAGGTATATAGTGTGGGTTGATTCAGCAGATATTTCACTCTGTGTAGTATTGCAATTGATTTAGATATTTTACCTTTAATATAATTAATATGTGACTTTCAACACAGTTTATTATCAATTATTACTCCAAGAAATTTAGTTTCGGATACCATTTCAATCTCTACACCATTTACACTGAGCTTAGATACTAAGTTGTTGTGATGGTTGTTAAAAACTATAAATTTTGTCTTACTTAAATTGAGCGTTAATTTGTTTGAATCAAACCACAGTTTAAGCTTTCCTAATTCCTTTCCGAGTGTATCCAAAAGTTGTTCCAAATTGCTTCCACTGCATAATAAATTAGTGTCATCGGCAAACAATATTAAATCCATTTTTCTGAAACTTTACACATATCATTTATATACATATTGAATAACAGTGGCCCCAAAACTGAACCCTGTGGGACTCCAAAAGTAACCTTCAGTAACTGTGAGTTTTTGTTACCAACACATACATACTGATATCTATTCTTTAAGTAACTACATAACCAGGACAGTGCTACCCCCCTAATACCACAATTTTGTAGTTTCTTTAATAATAAATTATGATCCACTGTATCAAATGCTTTTTTAAGATCCAGGAATACCCCAACTGAATACTCTTTATTTTCAACGGCAGTTGATATTTTTTCTATAAATTCCATCAAGAGCAAATGCAGTTGTCCTCTTGTGTCTGAACCCATATTGCTGCTCACACAATAAATTATTCTTCAGTATGAAGTTGTCAATTCTCTCATAGAATATTTTTTTCAAGTATCTTGGAAAATTGCAGCAATAGTGAAATTGGTCTATAGCAGGGGTCAGCAACCTTTACCACTCAAAGAGCCATTTGGACCCGTTTCCCACAGAAAAGAAAACACTGGGAGCCACAAAAACCCTTTTGACACTTAAAATGAAATAACACTGCATATAACTTTTTTTTCCCTTTATGCTATGTATAAACAAACTATAATGTGTTGCATTTATGAAATCAGGGAACTCCTGCAGAGAAAACAAAATTACATTTCTGCATGCAACAAAAACATTTTGAACTCCGAAAAAAAAAAAGACATTGGGTTGAAGGTTGACGTTGGGGTGAAAGGAGAGTGCTATTTCTAGCACTGATGACTCCTGATCCTTCGATAAAAATCTCATAACTCCGCTGAAAACAATACCGAAAGCTCAGAATTCCAACACGAACCAGGGATGTGATTTGGGGTTGGGGAAATTATCTGAAAATTCAGCAGGGGGTCTGGGGGACACAGTCCCCCAGCGGGGTCCGAGGCAGAGCCCCGGTGGGGTGGGGGTGGGGGGCAAGGGAGGCAAAGCCCCCTGAAGCTCCTGGGTTTTTATGATTTTTAAGTACCAGAACTGTGCTTAAATGACATAAAACAAACAGCTGAATGCCACTTATTACTGTATAATATTGACTTACGTTCCAAGAAGATAGCATTCCTAAAATATTCCAACAAGCATTATCCATCACATGCTTTTAACACTTGATCAAATCAAAATCAATTAACTTTATCTGTTCCATAATAGAAATAAAATTCCAACATACCATTACTTTTTATAATTTCAGCATTCATTTCAGATCACCAGTTTCAATCTCCATTGAGACTTGAGCAGTTTATTTTGTACAATCACTGATGCAGCCAAGTCTTAGAAATATTCAAAAGTTATGAGTCAATGTCCACTGTGCACTGTCAATTTCAATCTGTTTGGAATCATAAAAGGGGATGGTTAACTTTTATTACCGTTTCATTCCCCGCGCAGCCCTCTGTTAATGGCTCTCCACCTGGCCATACGCCACTTCCGGTCCTGCCTGAAAGGGCGCAGCTTCACTGCGTTCGTGGACCACAAGCCGCTAACGTACTTAACGTACTTTATCTTCCTGGAAGATAAAATAAAGCGGAATTCGGCGAATTAGCAGAAAATCACATCCCTGAGAACACGCCGCCAAGAATCTTTGAAAAAGCATACAACGAGCCATTTGATTGGTCCAATCGTTTGCAACTATCCAATCGCAGGGCTGTCAAGCTACTGCAATACAGCAGTAGCTTGAACACAACACATCTGGGTTATCGCGGGAGACGACTTCCGAGGAAGCGACGAGCGCTAATGTTATCGTGTTGATTTTCGCTGACAGTGATTAAACTTCAACACGTTTTTTTTTTTTTAGATTTTACAAGATCACCATAATCTTCAAATTTAGAATTACATTTTAAAAGCTAATTAACTAAAATAAAATACATTTTAATTAAATACTCATTATTTATTTTCCAAAGCCACAGGGAGCCGCAGCAGAGGGATGAAAGAGCCACATGCGGCTCCGGAGCCGCGGGTTGCCGACCCCTGGTCTATAGTTTGAGAATTCCCCTCTGTCACCCGTCTTGTATATCGGAATTACTTTAGCTATTGTCATTGCATTGGGAACTATACCTCTTTGGAGAGACAGGTTACAGATATATGTCAGTGGTTTCACTAAGCATTCAATAATAGTTTTGACTAAGAGCATGTCAATACCATCACAGTCCGTAGAGGTTTAACTTTTAAACGATTTACAATCTCAATGACCTCTCTCTCGTCTGTGTTCTTTATGAAAATGGAGTCTTTTATAGCAGTGTTTTTGCTTATTGTATCACCTGTAGGTGCTGTAATGGGTATTTCTCGAGCCAAATTAGGACCAATGTTATCAAAAAAGTAAAGTAAGTAAATCTTTAAGATGTCTCCCCGGTGCCAGGAACATGTTGTAAAATTCCCTAACAGACAGTTGGTTATTAAACTGAGGCTGGAAAGCCTTAGCAGGGATCTGTCAACCATCCTGACAGAGAGCCAGATATTCCACATCGTTGTGAATAAAAATGAAAGGTGATAGGTCTCTTCTCCCCGTGAAAGCCTCGTGATGCACCATACCCAGAACCATGTATTTGGGAATGGCCCCTGTTGTGTCCATAATCTCTTATTGAAATGACCAGGCCGGAGGTGCAATGAATGTAGCTTTGTTACAGCACAACTATATACAATGCAGTACAGCACTCCTGCTTGCCAAGGGTCGACGGCGAAAGACAAGATGGCTGCCTCCAGCCGTGCCCCTTATAACCCGGGTGACATCACCACTGGAAAGGCGAGCCACCAGCCCTTGCTATTCCCCGGTAACCCCGACCACCATATTACTAATACTAATATTATACTATTTACACACATAACATTGTCCACCCCCCCACCCCCCCACCCCCCGCAGAAAAACGGCAAACACACCAATTGAGCCTTCCCAAAATTTACAACCCGGGTCACGCACTAAGCAATAAAACCATATGTACAAAAAGGAATAAATAAGCCTATCCACTCATACAACAGAAACTAGAGGGGCCAGGTAGACTACCGGCAACACCTACACAGCCAGGTGGGTTATTCTGCCGCCTAATCCTAAAAGGTCCAAAGTAAAAATAAGCAGTATTTCCTAAAACCAAAATAATGCCAGAACACATTGAATACATATATAAAGCACAAATAAATAATAGCATGCCCCTATTGGTGACCTCCACCCCAACACACTCACCCCACACATGGGCACACTCACAAAACACTCAAAAATAAATCACAGTGTTGGGCAACACACATCACAGTTTCACATGTCCCTCACCCGGGACGACAGAACACCCTTCTCATTTTTCTTCAGTACACAATTAACTCAATTCAATCAGAGGTTTTTTTTGTAAACCCACTCCAGAATTAGTTTTATGAAGGGCTGCACGGTGGCGCAGTGGTTTAGCACTGTGGCAGCACAGTTTACCCTCAGCCGGGGGATCGCGGGGATCATGAGATCGTGGGTTCGATCCCAGCCCCCGACCAACAGTGAGCTGTGTGGAGTTTGCATGTTCTCCCCGTGTTGCGTGGGTTTACTCCGGGATTTCTCCGGTTTCCTCCCGCATACCAAAAACATGTAGGTTTAGGGCGCTCGCGCACGCAGCGACCAGCAGCCGGTGGCTTGTCACCAGACTGCAAACCAAATCTACCTACGGGTACAAATAATTAACAAAAAAAAAAAAAAAAAAGTTCTCTTCATAAAACACACACAGATGGGGCACAACCCAATAAGTCTACTTAAAACTATGAACAACATGACCTGGGGAACTTAGAACTAAAACACACACATTACATGCACCCCAGTCACTTTACCAACCCCGTGGAGCCCCGGTCCCCCGGATTGCCATCTGGTGGATCCCACCCAGAGCGCCTCCGTCTTCTGGCCTCTGGAGATGGGCTGCACCGCCTCCTCTTCTCCACCATGTGGCGCAGCTCATTGGGGTGCCTCCACATCTCGTCGGAGAGCCCCAAATAGCCGTCACTCTGGGCTGCTGTCACCTGCAGCCGCCTCTGGTCCTCACACTGGTCACAAAGTCGGTGGGTCCCTCTCAGCCGAGCTTCTACCCTTGGGCGAACCTCATCGCTGACACACAGGGGAACTCTATTATGCTTCTTTGGACCACTGTGTCGTGAACGGGTCTCCCATTTTGGGTCGGTCGTCTTGCCAACCCAGCCTGAGACCCTTTTCAAAAGCCGTCGTTTGATGCGCTTTATAACTGTACCCGTTGGTCTTGCCCCTGGGTCTTTCAGCGCCTCGGTCCTACCAGCCGCACCAGGGGTCCCGTCGTGCTGTTCAGTTCCCACACCGAGGGCAACTCAAACCCTGGCATCGGGTCCGTCCCAGGGTGGCATTCCGAGGTGCTTTGGTTGCGATTCTCCTGTGATGCCAGACCAGTCATAGTCCCAAACTTCACCATCCTCTGTATGCGGAGCAGGTTGGTCCCACAAACCGCAGCCCGACCACTCCTCACCGGTGTCGTTGGCGATAGAAAAGCCCAAGCCATAGAACATGTCACATCCCACAATGTTGGATCCCGCAGCGGTCACCACCACCCAGACGTTTGCCATCATTCTTGACCTATACACCGCTGACAGTTCCACAGACCCTACAACGGCCACAGACCCTTCCATAGCCGTAAAAGGGCGTGGACACTGCTGATGCGATAGTGGTGAAACAGACTCTTCACTGTCGCTAAATTCAACACTGAGGCCACCGATTCCATGTCCAACAGTAGTGATACCTCAACACCATCCAGCCGAACGGTACAATGAATACATCCATCCTTCTCCGGGGAAACCATGTGGATGATCGTAGGAGTCTTCATGGAGGGACCCGCTTCACTTTTCCGGTCTCCTCGCTAAAAATTCTTACAGGTCCTGGCAAAGTGGTGCAACAGACTGCATTTCCCACAGCGCCGGACACTCTCTGGACTTATAGCGATGCCTGGTGGACCCACAGCCGTAACATTTTGGCATCCCAGGTGTAGACCTAATCTTGACAACGGAGGTGTATTCCTCTTCCTCGACGTCGTCTTCATTTTCAGGGTCCAAAGTCAGTGCCTTTACATGAGGCTCGTCTAGGGTAGGCATGGACCTCCCACTGAGGTCCCTTGCTATGGCCTCCGCTGCCTCAAACTGCTGTGTTACCTCGATAGCTGTGGCTAATGTTAGCTTGCCTGAGTACATCAGGAGCCTCGACCGGGCCACTTGACAGCGCACGTGCTCTGCTAGCTGGTCCCGGATCATCTCGTCCTGCAGGCCTCCAAAATGGCACTCACCTGCCAGCTGACGCAAGTCTGCAACATATCTTTTAACAGACTCACCCGTCTGCTGGTGGCGCTGCCGAAACTGGATATGTCACACGATAGCATTCTCAGGAGCACAAAAATAGCATGCCATTAGCTCCACCACCTCGTCAAAGCTATCTGCACCTCCCAGCATCTTGAGGATCCTTTGGCCCTCCATACCCAAATTATGGACCAAAATTGCCCTTGCAAGCAACTTCTCACACTTACCGAGGTTCAGAGCCACCAGGTAGTTCTTAAAGGCAGCAAACCATCTAGGCTAGGGTACGGGCAGCTTGCCCTGGGCTTCTGGAAAGGTGGTAACAGTTCACTCTATCACGGTGTTCTCCTCGTCGCCAAATGTTGTGTCCATAATCTCTTATTGAAATGACCAAGCCGGAGATGCAATGAACATAGCTTTATTGTAGCACAACATTTTTTTTTGACTTATTTTGTACCCATAGGTAGATTTGTTCTGCAGTCCGGTGACAAGCCACCAGCTGCCGGTCGCTGCGTGCGCAAGCGCCCCATATCCCTAACCTGCATGTTTTTGGCATGTGGGAGGAAACCGGAGAAATCCCGGAGTAAACCCACGCAACACGGGGAGAACATGCAAACTCCACACAGATCACTGTTGGCCGGGGGCAGGGATCGAACCCACGATCTCATGATCCCCGCGATTCCCCCGGCCGAGGGTAAACTGTGCTGCCGCAGTGCTAACCACTGCGGCATACAATGCAGTATGGCGCTCCTGCTTGCCAAGGGTTGACAGCGAAAGACAAGACAGCTGCCTCCAGCCGTGCCCCTTATAACCCGGGTGACGTCACCACCGGAAAAACGGGCCGCCACCCCTTGCTATTCCCTGGTAACCCCGACCGCCATATTACTAATACTGATATTATACTATTTACATATATAACAGCCCCCAGAAACAGATTCTCCTGGTTGCACATCTTAGAATTTTGCAGGATGGCGCAAAGGTGTTTTTACATTGACAAGTGAGAAGGAGGGGGTAGAGTGCATTGCCTTTCATTAGGGCTGCGGTGTGGCCTAATCTGACCACGGGGGACACAGACGCTTTTTAACAAATAGAGAGGCCCCCAATATTTTCAAACGGAAAGTAGTATTGCGGGATCCCGTGAGACAAAAAGCATTGATGGCCTCGGTTAGTTTGATTTTCAAATCGACAGAGTTCGGCAAGAGGCTCTTACAAAAAAATATGTCCCCTTGAGAGGACCGAGCAGGTGCACTTCATGAGAATTGGTGATGAAACGGGCTCTTTTATTTAACCCCACATTAGGGCCATGCACGGTCTTGATAGACTTTACAGTTCCGGCCATATCTTTGTAAAAAAGACTGGCACTAAATTGGCATTTGAGAGAGTCGTTGGAATAGTTCAGTATCATCTCAATTAAGGCTCAGTAGGGATGTGAGGCGCTTGATTGCAAAATCAATCTATCTCCCAGGATCATGTCGCATTGTTTGAAAATTGTATTTAGAGAGCAATTGATGAGGCCTACCGCAGCGTCGTCTGCCAAGTTCGTACCGTCCGCATTGATAATTTTCACACGGAGGTGCAGCAGGGTGTCGTTCATTTCGAGGTACTTTTCCCCATCTCCAGGGATGAAAAACCCTTTTGGATCTCCTTCGGTGATGGCCGACACGGGGGAAATTTCTGTGTAGATGTTATCCTCCACAGAGAGCTGTGTCATAGGTGCTGAAAATAAATCCAGCTCAGCCAGAGTGCATTCGGGAGATTTTTGATGTAACAGGGCCATGGTTTTTCCAGTTTAGTTTGTTAAAAAAAAAAAAAAAACAACTTTGCTTAACATATATCTGAGCTCCGAGTTCCGGACTTCCTCGTTGCCCGCTTACTTTTCCCAACTGATTTTCTCTTTTTAGCACCAGAACGTTTATGGGAGAGTGATGAGACACGCTCGCCGGGGGGAGTTGCTTCTTCGATCTGCATGAAAAGCTCATAATACTTCCTGAGCCCTCTTGTCTCGGGTCTTTGTTCATCATTTTTCCCACCGCTTGGTTAATCATATCCGATGTAATACCGCTGGCCGCTGTTTTAAGATGAGGTTTTGCGATGGTAAAACCTTTCTTCACCAGAGGGGCTACAAAATGGAACAGTCTTGGAATCAGCGAGCTGATACTGCGTCCGTACATAATGGGTGCTCCATAAAACCCTGATAAAGCACCCCCTACCTGATTCTCATAATAATGTACAAAACAGTGGGGATCCTCCCTCAGATCTGCGAGAGTCTTCTTTTTTGTTGTTGTTGAAACATTGTAGTGTTGTAACTTAGCGTCTCCGATCACACGCTGATACCAGCTGCGCAATGGCGGCTGTTGACCGAATGATGTGCGTGTGTGTGGATGGACGAGTTATATACGTTGTTTATTCTAGGTCTAAAGTGAAGCGTCACTATAGTCTTCCCGAAGGTAAATTCCACCGGTTTATTTTGATCCATTTTTATCTTCACGTGGATGGCTTCAATGTGCTGTTTCGCTACAGGTAAATAATAAGGTGGGTTGAAATGCTTTGTGATAAAGTCACCGTACATTTCTTCAATATTGTTCATTCTCAGGAGCAGTGCGTAAGAGTCCCCCACTAATTGGGGACGTACCACGTTGCTGTAACAGTACACGTGATAAAATCCGGCCTTCAAATTGGCAGGATAGGGTGCCAACTTCCGATCAAACTTGAACCATTCTCCCGGTTCGATACCCATGTAAGCCGCTGGCACGTCAATGCATACATGAGTTTGACCGCCGCTCTAGAAACCCATTCTTTTCTGAATGTTGCCGTAGACCATAAAAATATCAGAATTAATTTTTCTAAAGAACCCCTCCAGCGCTGCCCTGAACCAGTTTATATCATTGTAATAATCGCCTGTAATCCTTTGATAATACACTTTAGTCTGTTTCTGGTTCCTGCGGTTTTGCTCTCCAGTAAAAGTAGGCATCTTTCTGAGCTACAGTATCTCACAAAAGTGTGTACACCCCTCACATTTTTGTAAATATTTTATTATATGTTTTCATGGGACAACACTGAAGATATGACACTTTGATACAATGTAAAGTAGTCAGTGTACAGTTTGTATAACAGTGTAACTTTGCTGTCCCCTCAAAATAACTCAACACACAGGCATTAATGTCTAAACCGCTGGCAACAAAAGTCAGTACACCCCTAGTGAAAATGTCCAAATTGTGCCCAATTAGCCATTTTCCCTCCCCAGTGTCATGTGATTCATTTGTGTGACAAGGTCTCAATTGTGAATAGGGAGCAGATGTCTTAAATTTGGTGTCATCGCTCTCACACTCTCTCATACTGGTCACTGGAAGTTCAACATGGCACCTCATGGCAAAGAACTCTTTGAGGATCTGAAAAAAAGAATTGTTGCTCTACATAAAGATGGCCTAGGCCATGAGAAGATTGCCAGCACCCTGAAACTGAGCTGCAGCACAGTGACCAAGACCATACAGCGGTTTAACAGGACAGGCTTCACTCAGAACAGGCCTCACCATGGTCGACCAAAGAAGTTGGGTGCATGTGCTCAGCGTCATATCCACAGGTTGTCTTTTGAAAATAGACGTATGAGTGCTGCCAGCATTGCTGCACAGGTTGAAGGGGTGGGGGGTCAGCCTGTCAGAGCTCAGACCATATGCCGCACACTGCATCAAATTGGTCTGCATGGCTATCATCTGAGAAGGAAGCCCCTTTAACCCCTTACACTCCGGTCAATTTCCCTAAAAATGCCAAAAAATAACGTGCCCAAAGTAAATCGAAAGCTGTTCTTCAACCCTTTGCAGCATCTTCATGGGGTTGGTCTCATTTAAAAGAAAACACTCATAATCTCTCTAAGTGCTCTGGCCATTGAGTAACAGTCATCTAAACATACTGAACTTGAAGAAAATAAATTTGGCCTGGGTGTTTTTTTGGATACAAAAGCTTGCAAATAACACACAGCTTCAGATCCGGGCTGGAAAATGCAACAGAAATGTAGAACCAAGTGTTATCCAGCTGAGGTCAAAATTTTGTAACAACACCACAAAAAATGAATATATTACACAGCTTTTTCCTCAGGTTGTTCCCAGGCGTTTTTGAACTGTGTCAAATTGTGCCAAATGGCACAGTTTGGAAAAACGTCAGTAACTTTTGAATGATTCAATATAGAAGCTTCATCTTGGGCTCTAATGAAAGGTGACACTCAGGGCTGTGTGTGTGCGTGTGTGTGTGTGTGGGGTTGTCCCCCCCTCGCTACAGAGGACGGACATCAGCCATTGCTACATGACGGAATAGACTCATGTGGCGATGTGGCGACAGCGGCGCAGTCACCGTGGCTTCCCCCCCCCTCGCTACAGAAGAGTAGCGGGGGGGCGGCGTTCATGGTCTGGATGCGGCGCACGACCCGTGTACCGCGGCGCACAAACTTCAGACTTCGTGCGCCACACAGTTGTAATTTACTGATCGGTCAAAAGTCATTTTTAATTACAATTTTCAGGGACAAAGAATAATTTAGTTTATAACACCTTACCTCTTCACAGCAGCAGTGTCCTGGCGAACTTCTCTTCCTCATTGTCAGATGAACGCGACGCTGGTCCGCTCGTGGTTCTGGTCTTGCGACCCGGTCAAAACATAATTCCATGACTGCGGTTTTGGCGAATGATTTACAACCTTTGTCGTCGGCCTCCGTCGGTCTATGATGACCATGGAAGAGAATCCTAAACGTCTATTCTGCTCAAATAAAAAAAAAAAAAAAGCACCGCCTGTGAGTGAAGAGGCCGATGTGCGAATGGCTGTCCCTGTCACACAGGTAGCACTTGTGGGTGGTCTCCGTGCTGCTGGGTCTGTGACGGTTCTTCCTGCGGGTCCTTTTTTATTTGCTGCAGCAGTCTGTCTGGCTCACTGCATTCACAGCTTTGGTAGGCGGGTCCTTCTTGCTAAGTTTTCAGTCATTGGTTCTTCAAGGTTTCAGAAACCCAATTCAAGGCTCTTATTAGTCAAATGAGAGGTCAATCAGATGAACTAATCTGTTTGCGGCTGTGTCTGCAGTGGAAGAACGGAAATGCAGCTTTTATTTTCAGTGCGCGCTTGGACGCAGTTCCATCATGCGTCCTAGAGTGCACGAGGGCGCACGAGAGCGCCCTCGTGCGCTCTGGGATGCAGAGACTTGCCCGCCCGTGGTACAACGGAGTGCAAGAGGTTAAAAGATGATGCACAAGAAAGCCCGCAAACAGTCTGCTGAAGACAAGCAGACTAAGGACATGGATTACTGGAACCATGTCCTGTGGTCTGATGAGACCAAGATAAACGTATTTGATTCAGATGGTGTCAAGTGTGTGTGGCGGCAACCGGGTGAAGAGCACAAAGGCAAGTGTGTCTCACCTACAGTCAAGCATGGTGGTGGGAGTGTCATGGTTTGGGGCTCCATGAGTGCTGCCAGCATTGGGGAGCTACAGTTTATTGAGGGAACCATGAATGCCAACATGTACTGTGACATACTGAAGCAGAGCATGATTGGAAACTAGGCCGCAGGGCGGCAGGGTAGTATTCCAACATGATAACCACCCCAAACACACCTCCAAGATGACCACTGCCTTGCTAAAGAAACTGAGGGTAAAGGTGATGGACTGGCCAAGCATGACTCTAGACCTAAACCCTATTGAGCATCTGTGGGGCATCCTCAAATGGAATGTGGAGGAGCGCAAGGTCTCTCATCATCATCGGCGGTCACTCGTAGTTGAGTATGACTGTCCTCCCTCTTGGTCCTTGTGGGTCTTCAGGTGGGCATAGAGGCCAATTCTGGACCCGATTATTCTGCTGCAATGTGGGCAGGGGAATGTAATGGTGGTGGGTTGGGGTTGGTCCTGATTGTTGGTTGCTCTGAGTCTTGTTCTCCATGGATCGCCACCTTGTCACGGTGGAGAACCTTGTCACGGTGGAGAACCTTGTGTGTTCCAATGATCCCAAGAGCGATGCCGTCAGGGGCCTTTTGGATCCTGGTAGGGTCACCCATGGCGGTAAGGTCGAGGGGGAGGTCCCAGACCAAGAGCGATCCAAAGAAAGAAAGAAAGACCTCAATGGCGGGAGTGGCGGAGGATGACACCATGAGTCACAACGACACTAAAGGCGGATGAAGGCTGCAACAGAGAGTGGTCTCCAGTCATTTTGGATTCCATGCCACTGGATTCAGGCCCCTCTCTGCCAAGGACTGTGTGGTGGCTGCAGGCGCATCAGTCTCCCCACGATAAAAGACGTCACGCGCAAGCATCCTCCCGAAGGGAGCCCATCCACTTTACATCTTGGACAAGATAAAGTCCTGTGGTGATCAGGAAGTGGTAACAGGGACAGGACAGTGAAGTCTGGGAGTTCTTAGCCACGACCTGGCACACAGGTGATGGGTGCTTGATACAGTCGTTAAGCTCTTGGACTGAGGCAGAAAGAGCTTCTCGGTAGCTGCACTCATGACTGAGCAGCCCTATTTAGGATCCACTCTGCTCACCCCAGTAGGGGAGGGGGTTAGAAAAGGTACCCCAAACATAGCCTGCCTCACAAAATCCTGTCTGGAATACCGCATCCAGAGGGATCACCACCACGCGGTCAGAAACATACAAAATTACATATTGGAGCCTGGAATGTGCGAACCCTTATGGACAACCAAGCCAGTGATCGACCTGAAAGGCGAACTGCCATCATCTCCAGACAGCTAAGGAAGCTCCGGATGAACATCGCAGCACTCGCCGAGACCTGACTGGCTGATGAAGGTCAGCTGAAGGAGGAAAAAGGCGGGTATACTTTCTTTTGGAAGGGAAAGCCTGCAAATGAGCCACGAATTCATGGTGTGGGATTTGCTATTAAGAACTGCCTCATCAACCACCTCCATGAACTCCCTGTGGGCATCAACGAGCGCCTAATGACCATTCGTCTGATACTTGCCTGCAGTCAAATGGCCACCGTTATTAGTGCCTATGCTCCAACGCTTAATGCACAGGATGAAGTGAAGGAGGCCTTCTATGCTGACCTGGACAAAATACTATCTGAAGTCCCAAAGGAGGATAAGTTAATCCTGCTTGGAGACTTTAATGCCAGAGTGGGACGAAACCATCATCTATGGAGCGGCACGCTGGGGAGAGAAGGGGTTGTAAACACAAACTCCAATGGCATACTACTGCTAACCAAGTGCTCAGGGCACAACCTGGTCATCACCAACACACTTTTTCGTCAGAAAACCAAGTTCAAAACATCATGGATGCATCCCCGCTCCAAATTATGGCATCTCATTGACTACATCATAGTCCGCTCCAAAGACCGCCGCGATGTCCTTAACACCAGAGCAATGACCAGTGCAGATGACTGCTGGACTGACCACCGCCTCATTTGCTCCATCATGTCTATCCGCTTAATGCAGAAAAGAAGGTTGCAGAAAGGACAGAGACGGCCAAAGCTTAACATCGTGTTGTTGGACGACATTATCTACCAACAACAGCTGCAGAATACTCTTAGGGCAGCTTTGCCCAAATAGTACCCAGAGGATACTAGGGATGTGATTTGTGCTTGGTGAAATTATCTGAAAATCTCGCAGGGTGTCTGGGGGACACAGTCCCCCAGCGGGGTCCGGGGCAGAGCCCCGTTGGGGGGCAAAGCCCCCTGAATCTCCTGGGTTTTTATGATTTTTAAGTACCAGAACTGTGCTTAAATGATATAAAACAAACAGCTGAATGCCACTTATTACTGTATAATATTGACTTATGTTCCAAGAAGATAGCACTCCTAAAATATTCCAACAAGCATTATCCATCACATGCTTTAACACTTGATCAAATCAAAATCAGTTAATTTTATCTATTCCATAATAGAAATAAAATTCATTCATACCATTACTTTTTATAATTTCAGCATTCATTTTAGATCACCAGTTTCAATCTCCACTGAGTCTTGAGCAGTTCATTTTGCACAATCACTGACTTGACACCAAGTCTTAGAAATATTCAAAAGTTATGAGTCAATGTCCACTGTGCACTGTCAATTTCAAACTGTTTGGAATCATAAAAGTAATCTAACTAAATTGTTTTGCTATTTTTTTTTCTCCTCAACATCAATGTCAGGGCGCTGCAGGAGTTTTTGGGGATGGTTAACTTTTATTACTGTTTCCTCCCCCGCGCAGCCCAGCTCATACAGCCGTTGTATGCCGCACTCGAGAAACGGAAACCAGCGGACAGAGTCGACTGGACTCCTGAGCGGGAGCAGGCGTTCTGAGGTTAAAACAGCTCTGGCGAACGCTGCACTACTGGCACACCCAGACCCGGCGGCTCGGATAGCGCTCACTACCGACGCCTCGGACATGGGCATAGCGGCCGTCGTGGAGTAATGCGTTGCCGGTTCTTGGCAGCAGCTCACCTTTTTTAGCAGGTCTTTGCACGACAGTGAGCGTAAATACAGTGTGTTCGACAGAGAGTTAATGGCTCTCCACCTGGCCATACACCACTTCCAGTTCTGCCTGAAAGAGTGCAGCTTCACTGCATTCGTGGACCACAAGCCGCTAACATACTTAACGTACTTTATCTTCCTGGAAGATAAAAAAAAAAGCAGAATTTGGCGAATTAGCGGAAAAAATCACACCGGAACAACGCCAGTCAGTTGTTGTAGGTGGCGTTCAGGAAAATGTAGATCATGATGAATCAGCTGGGCCAGCTGTATCAAACAGTCAGCAAAGTAGTGCTGATGAGGGAATGGATTGTGATTCTGACACTGAGTCTATTGGAGCAACTTGCAGTACAAATACAAGTTTGTATTCACTGGAAGAAATAAATGTTTTTCTGGATGAAACATATAACAGAGCCATTAAAGTAACTGATTACTTCAGTGACGCTGATAAATTCATTAGGTCTGTTAATGTGCTAAAAAAGCAGGTTGGTCTTGACCTCCTGGATGAAAGAAAACGTTTTCGCCTTAAAAAGCACCTAACAGCCCTGCGTAAAGCAGCAGGAGGACAAAAGGCCAAGCGCGCCCGACAGATGGAATAACTTACATGAGCACAGCATGATGTTCCGAATATCTATCTCTCTATGTAAAACATAAAATTAGGATCCTTAAACATCAGTGGTGGTAGGGGCAATCATAAGAGGGGATTAATTGGTGACCTGTTCAGACAAAAAAATCTAGACATCTTATTTTTGCAAGAAACTCATACCACTTCAGCAGATGAAGTGGACTGGGGCTTGTGGTGGAAGGGCCCTTTCTCACTCAGTCATGGTACAAATTTTAGTGCAGGAGTAGCCATTTTGTTTGGGGAATCTGCAAATGCTACAGTTTTATCTGTGGTGGAATCAGTGAAGGGCAGGCTGCTCCTGGTTAGGGCCAAAATAGGGAACTCCGTGTTTTGTTTGCTCAACGTTTATGCTCCAAATCACAGTTCTGAAAGAGTTGCCTTTTTCAACACACTGAAAAATGAATTGCAGAGCTATCACCAAGACCACCTTATTGCTGCTGGTGATTTCAACTGTACCATGGATTTCACTCTGGACCGCACTAATGCAGAACCTCATCTGCAGTCTTCTCAAGTTTTAAAAAATATCACTGTACAGTTCGACCTCTTGGATACATGGAGAGTTAAACATGCAAACACTAGACAGTATACCTGGGTCAGAGTCACAGACGACATGGTCAGTGCTGCTAGATTAGACAAAATATATGTTTCGCGAACTTTGAGCCCGGGAATCCTCCACAGTAACATAAGTCCCGTCGGTTTTACAGATCATCATCTAGCCTCTGTGGTGTTAATTAGCTCACCAGGGGAAAGACCTAAATCTTATTGGCACTTCAATAATAAGCTCCTTCAGGACAACACTTTTTGTCAATATTTTGTGTGCTTCTGGGAACACTGAAGGACTACGAAGCCTCGTTTCAATTCCCTGGAACAGTGGTGGGAGGTTGGCAAGGCGCAAATTCGCATTTTTTGTCAACAGTATACTGCGAACTCGACTGCCATCATCAAAACCAAAGTTGGTGAACTTGAGGACACTGTCAAGAGGCTAGAGGAGAGTTTGGTTAGGGATCAGGATCCTGCCGCAGGTCCTTTGTTGCAGGAGAAGAGATCAGCCCTGAGCTCTTTCCTGCAGGAAAGAGTGAAGGGGGCACTTGTTAGGTCACGGTTTACTCGCCTGCAGGACATGGATACCCCAACTTCCTTTTTCTTCAATCTGGAGAAGTCTGCTGCAAAAAAGAAGTTGATGACTTGCTTAAAACTCCCACATGGTCAAATGACTACAGATCCACCTGAGATGAGGAGCCATGCAGTGGAGTTTTACGGGGCCCTGTTTGGTGCAGAACCATGTTGCATAGAATCTCAAAACCAACTTTTGGAAGGTCTTCCCAGGCTCAGCCCAGAGGACAGGGCTGCTCTGGACTGTGACCTGACTTTGGATGAGTTAACTGTAGCAGTTCATCAAATGGCTCTGGGACGTGCACCTGGACTTGACGGTCTTTCCTCTGACTTTTTTAAGCATTTTTGAGATATTATTGGATCAGACTTTTATGACGTTCTAATTGACTGCTACAGAGCTGGATCTTTTCCTGTCTCCTGCCGGCGTGCAGTAGTCGAGGTGGGCGGGTTGTTTGGGGCCAGGGGTCTCCCCGAAAGGCAGCTGGCGGTCCATGTACAAGCTCCCTATTGAGAAACGGACAGCAGATCTGCAGTGGAGGATTGTACATGGGGCAATAGCTACAAATAAATACGGAGCACACCTGGATCCTAATGTGGGGGAGGAATGTTTGTTTTGTTCCCAGGTTGAGACCTTGGAGCATTTGTTTACTAAATGTTCTCGTTTATCTGGACTTTTTGATCTTTTGAAAGGGTGGTTTCATAATTTTGGTGAATGTTTTCCTTTTGGTTTGTTTATTTACGGTCCAAAGTATAAAGTGGTGAAGAAGTCTGTGCACACTTTGATAAACTTCCTGTCTGGTACTGCTAAACTTGCCATCTGGCTGACAAGGAAAAATCGGACTATTAATACTGACAATGTGGATCCTGTGCTTGTTTTCAAGGCCTTGTTAAAAGTCAGACTCCAGGTGGAGTATTCTTACTATAAAATGGTGGACAATTTGGAGGTATTCACCAATAGATGGACTGTAGGGAATATTTTGTGTTCTGTGGGAGAGGGGGATGAGTTATGTTTGAACTTCTGAAATGTGAGACACTTGGTGGAATGATATTGGCGATCTTACATTTTTGAATTGTGCAATAAAGGGATTTTTTTAAACCTCTCCCTCTCCCTCTCCCCCCCTCTCCCCCTCTCTCTCTCCCCCTCTCTCCCTCTCTCTCTCTCCCTCCCTCCCTCCCTCTCCCTCTCTCCCTCTCCCCCTCTCTCCCCTCTCCCTCCCTCTCTCTCTCTCCCTCTCTCTCTCTCTCTCTCTCCCTCCCTCCCTCCCTCTCTCTCTCCTTCCCTCCCTCCCTCTCCCTCTCTCTCTCCCTCTCTCTGTTTCCGGCGGCCGAAGAAGGAGGGAGGAG